>JAMPIV010022565.1:0-372291 GCA_024509875.1 Oreohelix idahoensis
CGTAGATTAGTGATAGGGGAATTAAGACTTGGGTTGGTCCCTTCTGAATAGATTAGAACAAGTGATAGCAACAGTGAGAGATAATAATAATAATAGATTTTCACGAGTGTAGCGAAATCTGTGAGATAATCGCTTATTTCAGTAAGATTTTAGTCCTATGATAATAAATACACCCGCCCTCAGGTGTCTGACTATTTTCATCTTCAACGCCAGTAGAGCGCTGCCTTTGGTGCAGTGGAAATGCTTAAAAAATGACCCGCCGTAAAAATCTAACACGCTTTTAGTTTCGGTTTCGAAACGTACAATAAACATTTTAACATCTCGCCGATCTGCTGCACGAAACGGCGGAAAAAGTTTGAATTAACGTAATATGTTAACTTTAACACTAAAATTTGTAATAATTCGGACATTTCTCAGTAGTAAGAACGAGACGATTGTAATAATTAACGCCAACACTATCAAAGTTTTGAAAAAAAAACCCTCTTCGCTCTGCAAGCGGTCTCTTTAATATATACACGCTGTGGGCAAAGCCAGCAGAGACAAACACACAGACAGTTTTCCATTTCCTCATAGCGGTAAAATTCTGACGTCACTCAAACGAGTTGGTTATTTGAATAATGAAAGAATTGATAGAGAGGGGGGGGGGGAGGGGGGGGGGGGGGGGGGGGGGGGGGGGGGGGGGGGCGGGCGGGCGGGGGTGGGGGGGGGGGGGCGTGGAGGCGTGGGGGCGGGCGGAGGGGGGGGCGGGGGGGGGGGGGGGGGGGGGGGGGGGGGGGGGAGGTGGGGGGGGGGGGGGGGGGGAGGGGGTGGGGGAGGGGGGGGGGGGGGTGGAGGGGGGGAGGGGGGGGGATGGGGGCGGGGGGGGGGGGGGGGGGGGAGGGGGGGGGGGGGGGGGGGGGGGGGGGGGGGGGGGGGGGGGGGGGGGGAGGGGGGGGGGGGGGGGGGGGCGGGGGGGGGAGGGGGGGGGGGGGAAGATGGCCGATTTGTGTAAAAGTTATATTTGACGATTGACAGTGACAAAACTGAAAATCTATACCATAATGAAACTGACCATAAAAATCATATAGTCGGATAGCTTAGTGTCCCCTGAGCAAAAATATGTTTTAAAAAAATATGGTAGTCCAAGTATTAGCCAAGTTATTGAGAAAATACTATATGTCTAAGAACGCTTGGACGGACAGACTGTTGTTCTTGCTCGTTACACATAACGTTATTGGGGACGCAAGTTTAAAAAAGAGGCATTGGAGTAATTCAAATCCTATTGGTTGGTATAAGAGTATAGGAGTAAAGGGGGGGGGGGATAGGAAAGTGTTAACTAAAACTAAACATTTTTTTCTATTGGCATAACTAACGCAGACTGACCAATGGACTACGAGGCACATAGTTTGTTTGGAGTTTTGGTTTTGTTTTTTCAAACTAAATTCAAAAAAAAAAGATTTGGGAATGCCTGCTTTCATTGGTCGGCTCTAATAGATATTGGCAAAAGGCATAGTGGTCTCAGGGCCATTTGACTAGAAAATTTTATACAAACAACTACGTTGAGATCCGATGTGATAAATTGTAAAATTAACTACTAAATTCACAATCTGGACGACGCAGAGCAAAACTGTGGCCATATTCTTTGCCAGTCAACGTTATTTGTGACATATTTCTTTGAACTAGTGGTAAGAATGCTTTATGTATTTACATGCTTGATTAAAACTGCACAAGTTAGATACTGCTGTGGGAAAAGTGAAGACATGCCGGGAGCAAACATTATTGAGTCCTCACATTGAACTGTATTTAACTGTTGCATATCATTATGATTTTGTATTAATAATTTTGTATTGGAAGATGTTAGGAAGCCTCAGTGTTCAATGAACACTCTTTAACATGCCTAGAGCGTTTATTTATAATTTAGAAAAGAAAAGAAAAATCATATAAAAAGGAGATTTGGTTACTCCACGTTATTGTATTGAAGCAAACTAGGTAAAAGTACAGTGGCGTATCTGCCTTAGGGACCTGAGGTGTGGTCACAGAAAGGTGTGAGTCATATAATTAGGGGCTGATGCACATGAATGCACACGAGGCTGACCCCATACCATCATGTATACATAGTGATAAGAAGTTGTGATCAGATATGAAAAGGCCAAGGTGTCTTTTTATTGCAGAGTTTTTATTTCCGGTTACCATCCGGTGACAGGAAACCTGATGAGTGAGTGAAAAGTCTCCATTCAAAAGTTTATGCTGTCAGCTGATAGCCTGAAGGAGCTTGTGTGTGGGTGCTGATCTATTATATCTGCAACGACATCCTGACTTATTATCGTCATACCAAGAATCCCAGGTGACACGTTAACAGCTGGGACATCTGACACTTCCTCCTAATAAATTGGTTCTTATCAAAATAAAACTGAATTATATGGGGAATGATGAAAACAACAGCTCCTCATAACCAATGACTATCACTAGCAGTTATTAAAGTTTTAGTCTGTGAATACACCTACAGGAACTCTATATAATAACATTACATTCATAGGACCAAGAGTCCATACTTTTTAGTTAAAGCATTATATGTAAATATATTTCCTCATTTTCAAAGACCTGTCCAAAAGAGATGGCGGGACAGGCAGATTAAATTGTACAAAGAAAAAACATTCCAATTTTAAAAGAAAACTTTAACCACAGTCTTATTTATTTTCTTATAGTGAATTAAAGTGTATTGTGTTGATGTACCATCATTTTCATTTCACCCCCTAGACACTAGAGACATCATACACCAGCCACTAGAATTAAAATACGGACTGTGTGAGATCCAGGGAGGTAGCGTTAGGTTCCCTGATATATATATATATATATATATATATATATATATATATATATATATATATATATATATATATATATATATATATCTATATCATATCATTATCATCATCATCATCTTTTCTTTAGAGTCAGGGACCTACATGTGCTTGACCTCGCACAGTTGACACAGACACAACTATCTTTCTTGGTAGGAATAACATCTTAACCTCCCCAGCAAAATTACCCTTGCTACATAAATTGGTAGGCTTGTCCGGGATTGGAACTTCTAGTACTACATATATTAGGATCCTGGTCTGGGTTTTAGCTATAACAACATTTCTATTTACCCAGGGAATCCCCATTATTAATATTGCCCAAGATTTGGGAATTGATGAAGTGTCAGAGCCTGGAATAATTAATTAAAGTTGTACTTGTTTTAGAAATTGAGTTAGAACATTTTAGTATTTATCAGATGGCGGATTTGGCCAAGTTTCGCTCTGCTGCGGTGCAGATTGCCAAAGAGATGAACATGGAGGGTCAAGTTTTGATTGACTATGTCACCTCAGAATGTGATAAGTTTATTGCTAGGGAAGAACATAGGTTAGCTGAAGAGAGGAGAATGCAGTTAGAAGATGCTAGAGAGAAAGAAATAAAGCGTTTGCAAATTGAGGCTGAGAAGGAGGCTAGGGCTTTAGAGGCAGAAGAAAAACGACTGCAAATGGAAGCAGAAGAAAAACGACTGCAAAGGGAAGCAGAGGCAGAAGAGAAAAGATTACAAAGGGAGCATGAGTTGCGACTAAGGGAGTTGGAGTTGCAAGGCCATGCTAGTGAAAATGGTCACAGCCCCTCTACCTCTGATACTACTGCTAGTCAGGGGGCCTCCAACTCAGCTATGAGGTTTCACTTAGATTATTTTTTTGAGAGAGATGATGACATTGAATCATATCTAAGTAGGTATGAGGTATTAGCTACAACTTATGGGCTAGAAAAAGAAAGATGGAGCTTGAAGTTATCCCAAGGTCTTCGGGGAACAGTTTATGAGGTTTTTTCCAAAATGAGCAGGGATGACCAAGACAATTATGACATGTTAAAGCAGGCTCAGTTGTTAAGATACGAAAAGAATGGTGAATTTTACAGGAAAAAGTTTAGAAATGCCAAGCTACTGTCGGGTGAGACTTATCACCAGTTCTCTGCACGGTTAGAGACTTACTTGGAGAAATGGACTGCTCTGGGGAAAACCCAAGATCTTAAAGAAATGATCCTTATTGAGCAATTGAGAGAGTCCATGGCTCCAGACTTGAGAAAGTTTTTCATGGAACAGGGTGCAGAGAGGCTGGGGGAGTTACTTAATGTCGCTGAGAGGTATCAGACAGCCCAGGCAGAGGTAGCTGGCGCCAAAAAGAAGCATATAGATAATTATAGGGCCACACAAAACTCAAATAGATTTGATAATAAAGATCAGGGAAACAAGTTTAAGCAAAATTTTGATAGGCCACGCAATTATAATAAACATAAAATTTCACAGTTCAATGACAGGAAATATGAGGAAAGAAAACCCCTTTATCAAAATAGATACTATTGTAAATGGTGTAAGAGAGAGGGTCATGACACCAAAATTTGTACGAGGAAACCTTCTGGATGTGCTGCGATGAAGTTGGGGAAAAAGGAAGTAAAGGTAAAACCTACTGGACAGCAGGAACCTTATCATCCCCCAGTATGTGAGGACGTGGTAAATATGGGGTCACAATTAGGTGCCTGTACGATACCGGTTTGGATTTCGATTCCGTTGTGAGTGTGCACTTGGTGAACCCGGAGCAGTATACCACAGAAACAGTGGAGATTCAAGGGGCGACCAAGGACTTACCACTCATGAAACTTCACATTGCAAGGATAACAGTGAAAACTCGCTATGTGGAAGGGATAATCAGAGCAGCAGTGATAGACGCACCTATTTACCCTCTGATATTGGGATGTCGTTATGTCTTCTTGGGGAATCCCAAGAGACCTGTGGTTCTGGCAGCAGCTCAGACCCGTTCACAATCCAGAAAGGAAGAAGATGAGCCAATAAATACTCATCTAGAGGAGATGAGGAAGGCACAGCCTGAAGATAGGACACTCAAGCCTTGCTTTAAGAAATTACCTAAATGCCACACACCTCCAAGCAAAGGGGATTATTATATGAAGAACAAATTGTTGTATAGGAAGACCGGAACTGGAACAAATGGTCACAGCCAACTGGTACTTCCAACTTTATATCGGGAGAGAGTGTTGGAATTAGGACATGCAGTTCCCTTTAGTGGTCACATGGGGATCAGCGCAACCAGACAGCGTATAGCTTGTCATTATTTCTGGCCCGGAATAACGGAGGACATAAAGAGATATGTAAAATCCTGTCCAGAATGTCAGAGAGTAGCTGCGAAGCATTGGACTGCTCCAGCAACTCTAGGGGAAATGCCCATAGTGGGAACACCTTTTGAGAGAGTTGCAGTGGATATTGTGGGACCTCTCACTCGGATCAAGAGGAGGAACAGTTACATCCTTACTCTGGTGGTCACTTGTTCTATGTGGGGAGAGGCGGTAGCCCTGTCGTCAATCGATTCGAAACATGTGGCAAAGGCATTACTTACTATATTCACGAGGTTAGGATTCCCGCATCAAATCTCTACTGATAACGGCTCTCAGTTCAAGGGGAAACTAACAGAAGAGTTTTTAGGTTATTTCAAGCCAAGCACTTTCATTGTAGTCCGTATCACCCCCAAGGGAACGGCCAGGTAGAGAGGTTCAATGGGACTCTCATTTCTATCCTGAGAAAGCCGGCACATGAGAAACCTGATACGTGGGACCAATATGTGCCATCATCATCATCTTTTCTTCAGAGTCAGGGACCTACATGTGCTTGACCTCACACAGTTGACACAGACACAACTATCTTTCTTGGTAGGAATAACATCTTAACCTCCCCAGCAAAATTACCCTTGCTACAACGAGTGAGATGGTGGACAATAATAGAGTCTGTCCCTGACACTCGAGAAGCTTCTCTCTGTCAGCCTATCATCTACAACAGATCTAGATTAGTCAGACAGTCTATTTTAATATATATAGTAATATATATATACACCACTCACATATACACACACATAAGTGACGACAGTTAGACGCACAGACGTGAAAACTATAACAATGGAATGTAGATATTTGGGACGAGCTGACCGACACACTTGAATAAGTTTATGTAAATTTTATTTATCATAATAATTTCACCACAAATCATAAAATTTTGAATATCAATCACATATAAATACACATAGGTTAAAGAATTACTAACAGAATAGACCCAAAGGTATAATCCTTCCCCCCTCTGTTGAGCCCACGATCCCGTTAGCAGAAAAGTTATAACCTCCAAAGAGTCACAGATTTATCCGTTATGGTCTAGGATTTCCCTCTATAGTTAAGAACAGAGTTGATATATTAACCTATTCTAAGAGGAAAACATCATTAGATACACAACTAGCATATAAATAATACAAAGTGGGTGAAATTTGTTATACAATAAAAGAGTCACTCATTCCTGCTCTCATTCTATTCATACAGCAGTGGTCACTGACAATCTTGCTACTTACAGACTGGATTTTTTTCCTTTCTGGAACAATCTTTGGGACATACACACATACAGCAGCGCCAGTTATTTTTCGCCAAGAGAACCCCAGCTCCTCAAAAGACAGAATCAAATCTACTGTTCCAGGGAGCGTTCCCTTGGTTATTATTATTTGGATTACTGGTTATGTCACTAGGAAAAAAATCAGTTCAGCTAAGAGATGCCACAAAGCTCACAGTGTCAGAATCTTGAGGTTTCCAGTACTTTAGGAAATGTCAGGTTGGTAACTTCACTCAGTATACACAATTGATTGTCACACCACAACTTGAACAAAAAAAAAAAAAACCGGTCGGAAAAGTTATTGTTGTAATTTCTCTCGCCACAGGGCTGAATATTACAATGAGAATGTTGGGAAGAATTATAATCTGGCTCGATAGGCCCAGTTATTTCATTTAGTTTTAAAGTTCGTGAACATGGGTGCTCTGTTTCTTTCTGGATGCAAATACAGTGCCAGACAGGTGGTAACTGGTAACCCCACGTATTTTAAAGGCATAAAATGTTTCTTCTGTGATTTATTCTCATATATTGATAAACCGCTGGTAGAGGTTGGGCTGACCCAAAACTGTATAAGGAAGAGAAAAGTACAAAATACTTAACCATAATATTATACACACATCCTATCCTACCCTCGCGTAAAATATAATATTCACTTCGGTTATTAACTTTAAGTTAGAGACTATAAGCTTAGCGCTTGTCTCATCGTTTAAAACTTCCGTGAGTTAAATTCTAGTCATTAAAAAAAACAATCATCATGAATTAGAAATACATACGTATTTCGTCAATACTCAGTGATGAATCAGTGCGTTTACTAGTTAGTTAAAAATATTCTCGGACTGGTTACTAGCAATTTAACTAAATTTATTTATAGCTGTATGAGTTTTAGCTAGAAATAGTAATTTATTTTGCTATCCAATGTAACGCCGTCAACTTAAAGAATATAACTGACTTATCATTTAATCACTCTGCACATAAATCTAATGAAGATATAATAGGCAATTTACCACTTAAATCACTCACAAACACTATCAATATAGTTACCTCGCACAGTACTACTTAAAACTATCCTCCAACGCAACTGAGAAATTCTACTTAAATAAAAGTGATTTCTATAACGTAGCTAGATTGTCTAGCGAGACTGTGGATGTCTGAATGAATGAAGTCTAAAACTGCTCTGGTATAAATATATCTCTGATGAAAGGAAAATCATTACATTATCGAAACCCCAGACTCTCTCTACCACATGTTCGCACCTAGAGGAGAATCTACACAAATTCTATCTCATTCTGCGAATTTCGCACGCTGAAGCCAAAACAGACTCGCAAATCGAGCGGACAGTCTCTCTTTGATCTTGCGTAATATGGTTTACCAGACCCTGCAAGAGATTTCTGCTCTCGAGAATTCACACTATTACTTGCCTGCAGACTCTGGTCATAAACGAAATACACGCACGCTCGTCTTTCATCTCAAATCTTCCACCTTGAATAATTAACGTATAGGCGAGCAGATTTGAGAAAAGTGATAGACGATCGTCTTACTTCTTATCCCTGTCGAGAACGAATTAACACGATTCGGTCTCATCAAAGAACCTAGCTTAACAGCAATAAAATGCGTTGCTAAATTAGCAAGGAAAAGGCAAAGGTATGAATGGGAGAGTTTTATCTTAACAATCGAGCGTATGCAAAAAAGAAGGGTAAAAGAGCGAAAGAAGGGTAAAAGAGCGGAAGAAAAAGGAAAAGACAAGCGTAGAATAAAGAATAGATATCTGAAATGTATTAATCCTAATATCTCTGTCACAGTCGGCCATATACGCTTTCTCTGTACCACATTTAAGGGGCAACTTTGAAGCAGATGTTCAGCAGTCATTTTATCAGTGCCACAGTTACACTGATCGGTAGTTCCTATCTTTAGCTTGTTGAATAGATGGTATCTCAATCTGTTGTGGCCAGTGCGGAGTCTGAAGATTACCACTTGTTCTCTTCTGTTTATCTGATAGTAAGCATCATTCTATGTGTGACCTGGATGTTCTACATTCCATTTGTTTCTGTATCTGATTCTAATAAAACTCTTTGCCTCCTCGAAAGTTATGCTTGCATCAGGCTGAGGCAGATGTGAACCTTCTTTTGCCATTCTGTCAGCCTCTTCATTGCCGGTGATGTTACAATGAGATGGAATCCATTGGATCACAACACTTTTGAATCGTTGATAGCTAGACTGCTTGCGTCAGGGTCAGCGAACCAGAGCTGACCAAGACCCTATTCCACCTCCAAGTGGTGGTCCTGGAAACAGGCTGCATCACTGCAGTCTGGCTGAGAGAGTAGGGATCGAAGAGGGAAGCTAAACCGGTCCCAAAAATGCCATGCTGAAACCGGATGTGTCGGGCCGAAAGGCACAAATATCGAGCTTTGCTGTAAACGGCGACACAACGTAACAAACGTCCTTTTCAGGACGAACGCAGAAGAAGAAGAAAAACAAATTGCTACAGAAACCCTACTGCAGGAGCATATGGATTCTTGGTTCAGGCATCCTGTAAAGGGACCACATACGCCGGTGGTTTCATGCTCCTTAAGGAGCGCAAAGGAAACACTATACTCCATTCATTGCTGCTTCCCTGTTTCCGTTTTGTGATCATTTTATATTGTCCACGTCTATACTTTCATATTTTTGCGTTTCTTCAATATGCCCTACCAGAAACATTTGATTTCTTCTCTTCAAGCCTTTATCACCAATTCTTTTTCTCTCATGCCTTCGGACATATCTCGGACTGCCACCGCCTTAGCCTTCACCACATACAAAAAAAAACACGATTTACATGTCACTCTAATTTTCTTAATAACTGTCTTCGGGTTAGAGTTATCCCTAAAGGGTTTCTTTCCCACTTCCATCCTTCGACTGGACACTTTCATCCTTCTGCATTGCACCGCTTGTAATTAGTTGAAAAAAAGTGTTCCTTTCAACGCATGTGGTGTTATTGCTATGCATAAACGCCTTCTCACTGACTTGGAACTTTTGAAATCCAACCTCACTCACCAACTTCGTCTACTGACTTCGTCGTACCCGACAGCCTTGCTTCTTATTCGTACTATTATTCATGATACTAATAAGGAGCTCTACACTCGGCTGAGCACGCATAAAAAAGAAAAATTGCGTCGCCTCCACCCTCATGTTCCTTCTGAATCTTCAGCGTCCCCTGTTCCTACTTCTACCAAAGTTATTTGCATTCCTCCTGATCTACAACTATCTCCTTGTGAATTATCTGTTCTTAGTAAAAGTCTCAAGTTTGTTCCTCTTCGCTCGACATTTGATAAATACTCTATGCTCCAAGATGTCTACCGCTTCCATCGTCGCATGCGTCTTCAGTATTACCATAGGAATGGTAATGATTCTCAGCCAGACGGGGATATCTTTCGTCATTTTAATAAACCTAAGTCAGACTGGACTCCGGCTCCAGGTGCCTCTGCTGCTCTTGATTTATATATTGCCAACACTTTGCATGACATTAATCAACTTTCTCTACCCTGTCTACGTCGATCTAACCTGACCTCTTCTGAGTGGCGGTCCTTGTCATCCCTTAAGAAGCGGGATGACATTATCATCAAACCTGCCGATAAAGGTGGTGCGGTGGTAGTTTGGCGAAAGGACTTGTACATTCAAGAAGGAGTCTCACAGCTCGGCAACTCCACCTTTTACTCACCCAGTTCTGGGGATGCCACAGTCCGCCATAATCTTACTGTTCATGCTACTATTCGTGATCTCATCCAAGATAACCTCCTTCCTTCTAGTGCCATGTCTCTCCATATTCTTGATAGTAGTCTAGGTAAACCTTCCTTCTACATGCTTCCTAAGGTTCATAAAATTGACAATCCGGGTCGACCTATTGTTTCAGCCTGCTCTTGTCCCACTGAACGTATCTCTGATTTCCTGGATAGTATTTTGCAACCATTAGTGGCCAATCTACCTTCCTATCATAAGGACACCACCCATGCTATCACTACTTTTGATGCCATCCCATTCACACCTGACCACACTTACCGTCTTTACTTTCTGGATGTTTGTTCGCTTTATACTTCCATTCCACACTCTGATGGCCTTAAAGCACTACAATTTTTTCTCGACAGACGTACTGACCTTACTTTTAGCACCGGCTCTCTTCTTCGCCTTGCGGAATTGGTCCTCACTCTCAACTCTTTTGGATTCAATGGCCAGTTCTTTAATCAAATTAGTAGCGTTGCTATGGGCACCAAAATGGGCCCGAGTTATGCCTGCCTCTTCATGGGTCACTTTGAATATTTGGTGCTTCAAAGTTACGATGGACCATTACCTGAGTTTTACCGTCGCTATATCGACGATGGTATTGGTGTCACAGACATGTCTGAAGCTAACCTCCGTAGATTCATTGACTATGTTGGCAATTTCCATCCTGCAATCAAATTCACTTCTCAGATTTCTACCACTTCAGTTAACTTCCTTGACCTCACTGTCAATATTACTCCTTCTGGCCTTACTACCTCTGTCTTTTATAAACGTACTGATGCCCATGGTTTCCTTCTTTACACCTCTTCTCACCCTCCCAGCTGTAAAAATTCCATTCCCTACTCTCAACTTCTACGCTTGTAGCGGGAGGTTATTTAAAATTATTTATTATATAAGAGTATGCCAGTAAAGAGTTCTGACCTTACAAGTAATACCCCAGTCTTAGAAATACGCACTGGTGTATTGTTATCATAAAAATAGTCAGACTGTGAAAACCCTGGCCCAGTTGGTAAGAAGTAGTACCAGGATTTAAGGTGTCTCCTCCCTGTGACTATCTTATGATTACTTATATTCTAGGGGATAAGTAAAATGTACATTCACTGACCCCACAAAATGGAAGAAGTGAATAAATCCTCAGGTACAGTTAAAATAGTTTAATAATTACACTAATATTCTATTTCTACTAGTTGGAAAAGAGTGTGGCCGGGTAGGGTAGTGGGGGGTTGCTGTTTAAATCGAGAGTATTAGATTTTGATGACTAGCTAGCCTGCTAGAGGTGATGATTGCTCTCTACAGTCTTACAGGATTTAACCAGGTTCGGGGATAATCCTCTATGATGTTTTATTTTTATAGAGCAGATGGTTTTTATTTGTGTTGCACCTGCAGCGATTAGCTTTGGTATGATACCTTAATAATTTGTATGATGGCCAACTGCAAGCATATGATTCGTCAACAGCATTTGTGTTCAATGAAACAAATGTTTATTCAATTTTCAACAAGAACTGGGTTAAGTCAAATGGTAACCAAACCAAATTTGCATTATAGCATGTTGACATTAATAAAGAAGTATAAAAGGTAAATGCATTATTTCCAGGATGCAACATTCCTTTTTATGTCCTTAAGTCTTTTCAACTTGTTAACTTGCAACAACATGGCGTGGTTCCTCTATCTTTCAAGTGTTCCTTCGTTTCATTAATTTTCTAGGCTTATCGACCTTATTCATTATCTTCAAATTTGTCATATATGGAACTACTCAGCCTTCGTAGGTATTCCTAAATGTTCTCTCAACTTCAGGACTTTCCTCTGTAAGCATATCTGTCAATTATATGCCTAGTTTTTTCCATTGTTGCACATCTTCGAACGTAGCCCTGCTTGGGTTATGACCATCAGCTCTAACTGTTTAAGCATTTCATTTGATAGTACTTACTGAATTTTGGAATTCACAAACACTTCCAACAATTAATTGAATATACACAACTGTGTCTGAAGTTGATGTCCTCAACTGGAATTTACACTGAGCAGACAAAACATGTCTTCACTATAACGCTCTCAAGTCAATACTGCTAAAAAATGGCTTCGTCTCTCCTTCATTCCGGGGAAAGGAAGGACTGAGCCTAACCATTGGTTGGAAATCACGTGAATAACGCAACTCTACAAGCGAAGCTTAGCCTAATTAATGCGTGGCGTTTCGAAGCTAAACTGGCCTAATTAAACATCTGCGTCAAGATTTTTTAATCTTCTGTTTCTATAAAAATTTATTTTATATGTTAATATAGTCTGTATCTGAAGACTCACGGTATACGCGGTTACAAGAGCATACACATATATATATGTATATAAAAGTATTCACACAATTACTCTTATTGTCTGTTTAGACTTCAAGATCTTAAATAATAAAGTTACTGAAATCACTGTTATTAGTCCTTTGAATTTAAGGATAACTGTCATCAGTTGACTGAGTTTCTGTATGGTTAATTATTGTTTTCAACTATTGGCTGTTTCACATGTATAGGTGGTCAGTGTCAAACAGGACACTTATCTTTCCAACTTGATACTGCTGAAACTGAACTGTCCTTTGCTAATATCAGACTTGGTAGGCCCAACAGTAGGGATGCCAATGACCAGTTGAAGTTCACTCTTTGGGGTCCTGCACTTTTGTGGGATTGCCTCTGATGAACGACACCGGCTTCTGATACTGGACAGTCTGGTTTGAGTTATTTCATGGAACCTGCAACATATCAGCCTTGGCTAGTATCTGGCTAGACTTGTAGCTGACTAGCACAGATGTCAGACCAGTCAGTCATCAGATGTCACCGTTATACAATCATAGTAAGTAAGGACATCATTTCAGTGATATAGCATTAATATTAACATTTCAATTAAGTGTAACTGACTAGCACATAAGTCAGACAAGTCAGTCATCAGGTGTCAAAGTTATACAGTCATAGCAAGTAATATCATTTCAATGATACAGAATTAATATTAACATATCCGTAATAAACATCATCTGGTTTACTCTGCTCCTATACATCCTTTTCTGATCTATAACTTGATCCTTCTAAATCATATCAAGTACAAATTCAAATACTGATGCTATCTTAGCAACTACCCAAAATTAATACATAAAATAAATAAAGTGAGGGACCACGTGATCAGGTTGCTTTCTACTGAAACTGGCTGTAGAACACTCCAGTTTACCAGCTGTAAATGGGTACAAAGTTGTGCGCTCGAACTAGAGAAGGCAAAGGCAGCGAGGAAGGGGACTAGTCACCTTAACCTCGTAAACTGGGATCTTCCACGAAGAAGTTTGTAACACTTCATTTCCCTATGACAATCTCTGCCATGGGACTGCCTTTATCTTCGTAAGCGAAAAAGCAATATGATAAATATATCTTCATTAGGCTGTGGGGCTATTTGTGATTAATTTTTGTACAAGCAACACTCATCCACAATGCACATGTTTAGATCATATAAAATTACAATACATTATATCAATGACTATTATACAGGCATATTTTGTGAATTCTATATGAACCTGAAATAACAAATATTATACACGGCAGTTATCATAATTTCGCTTACCCCCAGACTTCAGATACTGGACTTAACAATGTTTCTGGCGATCCGCTCACAATTCATGGGTAGTGGCGAAACTCTGCCTCCAGTCTGTCTCAAACCTCTTTCGTTGTCTGTGTCTCAGTTTACCGATACGCTATATATACGCATAGCGCGGACGTATCGGAGGGTACCGACGTCACAGCTTAAACCTAAGCCTGAAAAATCCTTCCCGAACAGTGATTTCGGCCGATCTGTGCGTCGACTGAAATTTTGCCTTTCTCATTCTCGGCATATATAATATCCATATTGTTCCATCTTATCTAGTTTTATACAGTTGATAATTCTCTACCTTCCTATCCATGTAATTTCCCAAACTGTTATTTGTTGATTTTAATATTTAGAACAGAAGTGGGTTTACATGCTTTTCCGCGTAACTGTGGGCAGCCGAAATACGCATATATCTCCGTAAATGAGAACTTCCTACCGTTCCTTCTTATATGCAGTTATACACAATCCTTCCCTGTACTGAAATGTAAAATCCTTTTCATACTGATTCCCGTCTGCTTTTATTTATCCTTGGCGACTTCCTCTGTCTGATACACATTTCGCTGATACGCCGCCATTTTGAAAGCGGTCAATCGATCGTTGACGGGTTTATAAATCTACCTGAAAACGTTTGCAATGACTTGAAACCAATTTTGCGACAACGCTTACGTCGGATATGTCACGATGAAGATGATTTCCGTGAACGAGCTCAAGAAATGCTCGAGTTTTTTCGCCGACGTCACTATCCTGAAAGAGTCTTATCTGATTCCCTTAATCGCATTAGTCCCGTTACTCGTCAGGCTGCACTTACTGCTAAACCTACTACTACATCTGACAGACTCAAACTTGTCTTAACTTTCCACCCTCACTGTTTGGCGGTGAAAAAAATTATGTTCCGTCATCTGCCTATTCTCCACTCCGATCCTGATACCAGAGAGTTGTTTCGTGATACCCCTTTGTTGGCATATCGTAAGGATAAAAATTTTAGGGATATTCTTGTGCATAGTCGCTTGAGACAAACTAGTCCTTCTCACTTTGGTACTAAACCGTGCCAACGTCGCACATGTAAGACCTGTCCTTTTGTACTCCAAACGCAGTCAGTCTCCTTTCCGAACGGTAAATTTACCATTGGGGAGTCTTTCACGTGCGAATCCAGAAACCTGATTTATGCTATCATCTGCAAGAGGTGTGGCATGACCTATATTGGTGAAACTGGCAGACGTTTGGCAGACAGGTTTCGTGAGCACTTGAATTACATCCATCATGGCAAACATTTACCGGTGGCCCTTCACTTCAACAGCCCTGATCATTCAGGTAACTCTGACATTCATGTCACTGCCCTCCGTTCATGTATCGGCGACGACCGAACTCGCTTTTCGTTGGAGAATCGCCTCATTCTTCAAATGGGCGTTTTAGCTCCTGCTGGGATGAATGTCCAGCATCATTTTACATAATTCTGGTAGCTTCTGTCGTTATTTTCCTATCTATCCTTGTTTTTGCTTTGGTTCGTTTCGTTTCCTCTATTTTCTGTTCTTAGCCGTCACTAGCTTCACTTCCGCATGACGCCTAAGTTTTTCAGCCATTTTGAATGTTTCCTTCCTCGACACAGCTAAGTGATTTTTTACGCATTTTATTAGTGTTGTTCATTCCTGTCTTCGTTTCGTTGATTATTTACTTTCTTGTTTCGACATGTCTTTCTGGTTTCAAGATTTTCTTGCATTATTACTGTTATCGTTTCGCTCATCACCGTGGTTTCATCTGCTTGTATCGCTCATTTGACGTTTTCCTCATCATCACAGACCTTTGTAGTACCTATATGTAGTTCTTGTTCTTGTCACCTGTTCGTAACTGTGGCTGGCGAAGGGTAAAACCCGAAACGTCCCTTGTCTCATGTGTACCGTTTACTTGTAAAACTGATTTCATACCATATTATTTTTTAATTTATATATAGCCAGTTATTTTACATGATGGTGTTTTAGCTGTTAATGTCATTTTCATAATTCTTCTAAGAAATCACACCCCAGTGACCCCCAATAACCCACACGTCACATACATTCCCAGGTACCGCCGAAGACTTGAACGAGACCGGTATTTCACCCAAGCCATTGACCCATCCTGCCTTTCGTCTGCCAGCCCTCCGCTGTCGCCTGTCAGCTGCTCCAATATGTCCACCACAGCAGCCGGTAACAAGCTTGCCCAAGAGATACATGACGAGTTCTTGACCTGCAAGATCTGTCTAGAAGGTCAGTTTGTGTAAGAAACTGTTTAAGTCTTTCTCTCCCAGGCTAAGCTTTTAGTCAGGCACCGATTTGTTGTCCACAGATGATGTTTTATAAGAATCAGCAAACATGTATTTATGAAAACATGTTTTATATTATACTTTTAAAAATCGTTGCGAATTCGCTGAAAAAATATGTTGATGTTTTCAACTTCATCATCATCAGCTGCCATCTCCACATGGAAGGTTGGCTGTAATGGATCTCCAACGTCTTCTGTCTCATGTCTTGATGGTGCACTTTGATTAGACTCTTTCCTGTCCATCTCTTGATGTTATCTTCCCACTTATAGCGCTGACTTCCTCTAGTTTCCTGTCCATCTATTGATGTTATCTTTATACTTATAGCGCTGCCTTGCACGTTTGCTTTTATTTCGGTACTTGTGGAGCGCTGAACCAGCTGGACTCCGTGCAGTAAGCCTTCCTCAAATCCTCTGCACTGTTGTAGCAGTGATTCATGTAGCAGTATGTTTTACATGATGAACTTGTCATGTCCAACCTCATTTTTGTGGCCTCGCTCATCATGTCTGAGGGAGCAATCCTCCTATACTTTCTTTGTCTGATTTTGTTTTCAGTTGTTCTATACTTTCTTTGTCTGATTTTGTTTTCAGTTGTTCTATACTTTCTTTGTCTGATTTTGTATTCAGTTGTTCTATACTTTCTTTGTCTGATTTTGTTTTCAGTTGTTCTATACTTTCTTTGTCTGATTTTGTTTTCAGTTGTTCTATACTTTCTTTGTCTGATTTTGTTTTCAGTTATTCTATACTTTCTTTGTCTGATTTTGTTTTCAGTTGTTCTATACTTTCTTTGTCTGATTTTGTTTTCAGTTGTTCTATACTTTCTTCGTCTGATTTTGTTTTCAGTTGTTTTATACTTTCTTTGTCTGATTTTGTTTTCTTGCCAGTTCTTATAACCCAGGAGTAGACAACCCATGAGCTTTCAGGATCTACTTTAGACACATTGAGGTCTCTGAAGATTTACCTTGGTTTTCCACGATTAAAAAAAGTACAATTTATCGACGACAGACGACCAGCTGTCAGTAATTCCATCAACAGAGCAGTAAAAAACTAAAACAAAAGATATTTTCGCGAATACACGGTATTTACCTCAATTTAATTTTTTTTAAATTTTAATCGGCGTTCCTATCGCAAGTAGTTCAAGAATTAAATTCAGTAGCTAGCTGGTGAGTTTTCACTGGGAGCGCGGAAAATGTACCTTTGATCCTCCGCATACCGCTATTTTTAATACCAGCTGGAGAAGGCTGTTCGGAAATTTCACTAGTTTAAAAAGTCTTCCTTTTTTTTCCTCCGCAGTCGCGTAAGGATCTACCATGTCATCCATTAGGATCTACTGGTAGATCGGGATCGACTTGTTGCTGTAGCTGAATTCGCTTATGTTAAATGATGCAGGATATGACACAACTATGAATCACATTCTCTAATTTTAGTATTGATTTGTTTTGCTTTCTCCACAGGTTTCAAGTCACCGAAATGTCTGGACTGTCTTCATACTTTCTGTGAGCAGTGTATTGACAACCACGTGCTGAACGAATGTTCGTACAAGAAGGTAATATCCTTCAAGTTGTGCGGGGTTTTACACATGGTATACCCTGTCTGGTGATGGTAGAAGAAATATGTTTGATAGAAGAGGTAATGTTAGACTTGGTGGTGAAAAAAATAAACATGACGTGGATAAATGTGGTGGTGATAGATGTTGTAATTGTAGCAATTGTTGTGATAGAAGTGGTAATTGTAGCAAATGTTATAATAGAAGTAGTAGTTGTAGCAACTGTTATGATAGAAGTGGTAATTATACAAATCGTTGTGATAGAAGTGGTGATTGTAGCAACTGTTATGATAGAAGTGGTGATTGTAGCAACTGTTATGATAGAAGTGGTAATTGTAGCAACTGTTACGATAGAAGTGGTAATTCTAGCAATTGTCATGATAGAAGTGGTAAATGTATCAGTCTTAATGATAGAAACTGCGACAGTAGCAATATAATAATAGAAGTGGCGATTGTAGCAGAAATGGTGATAGGGAATTGAATGATGGAAATAAATATGACGGATTCTTATATGATGGCTGAATGATCGCAGTCTATGTTGTTTTATATATTCATTGGATGAATATTTCTGACATTATTTTTCTTGTTTTGTTATATCTGAGCTCATCTTTATTTATAGAATTTCTTAGGTGAGTAAACTAAAGCGAATAAGAATAAATTGTTGCCCACATTTTTGCTGTCAGGAGAAATATATTCGATTTTGCTTTAGCCACTTTATACTGTTAACTGGCCAGATCTATCGCAGCGAACCCCGGCCTACTGCGTTGAAAAGCAGGAGTGTTACACCACCACCAAGTAAAGAGATGAAAGACTTATATAAGTACATTTTATACATAGGATATTCAAGCTTGTAAATTTTGCTTACAACTTTCAGTTTTAGTAAGTGTTGTATCATATTCTCGAGCATGCAATGTCCCCATTGTCAGCTCAAATGCACACTCCGCCACTGGATACCTCGTGGAATGACTAAATATGTTATCCATTTCAGTACTCGGACTACCGAGAGTTCACATGTCCGCTCTGCCGTAAGCGGACGCAGCTGCCTATCGGTGGCGTGAAGAAACTGCCGGACAATTTCTTGGTGTCCAGCCTGGGTGAGGTTGTAGCCAGACAGAAGCCCAGCAAGTTTCCGTTTTGTGACATCTGCAAGCTGGTCAGCCGGAAACACAGGGAGGCTAGCAGTAAATGCATTGACTGCAACAAGCTGCTGTGTAAGCAGTGCGTAGACCTGCACAAGGATACAAAAGTAGGCAACGTATCTATCTATCTATCTATCTATCTATCTATCTATCTATCTATCTATCTATCTATCTATCTATCTATCTATCTATCTATCTATCTATCTATCTATCTATCTATCTATCTATCTCTCTCTCTCTCTCTCTCTCTCCATCCATCCATCCATCCATCCATCCATCCATCCAGCCAGCCAGCCAGCCAGCCAGCCAGCCAGCCAGCCAGCCATCCATCCATCCATCCATCCATCCATCCATCCATCCATCCATCCATCCATCCATCTATCTATCTATCTATCTATCTATCTATCTATCTATCTATCTATCTATCTATCTTTAAAAAAAATTACATTTTACTTTTGTTACCAAAAAGCAAAAAGACAAAAAACTGTCTTTCGAGAACACTGTAGCATCTCTGTAACAATGTAATGTGACTACATATAATGGAAGATACTCCTGACCAAGCCGGACAACACAATCAAGATGTCAATACAGCCTAAAAATGAACATAAAATATGTCTTTTATTGTCTTTAACACAACAATGTTAGGAGACGTTTTGCGGAATCACAAGAACAAAAGAGTCAGTATGTACTCCAGCAAGGCATTCCTCAGCTAAAAAAAATACACAACTGTGTGTATTTTATCCATTGCGTTTTACTTTCAAGCAAAGAGTAGTCTGATTGTTCTGAGGAATCTTTGGAAGCTAACTGTAGTAAAAATTACTACTTCTAATGATGGTCTCGTTGGTTGTCACTTTTTCTTCCAAAGATTCCTCGAAACTGCTCCTGACATTGTAATGTTAAATGTAAATGTAACAGTCAGACTACTCTTTGCATGAAAAACTTCATTTTTGTCCATATTTGACTATACGACTATTAACTGCCAGATATTTGCCGATTGCATAGTTGCCAAAAACATTTTACAACTCTAATGATTGGATGGCCTGCGTGGACTTATGTCAAAGTATACTTTTACTAAATATTTGAATAACCGGATTACAGTTTTGGTTTTAAGGACTAAAGTATTTTCATTGCACGTGGACAACTCCATCAGTGCTCCGATTTCCTCCCTTAGATCACACAAGGAGGATCTCAGCACAGTGCACGAACTCCGAAGCACCGGCGAGAATCCCAATAGGAATCACACATTCTATACAGTACATATTTTTGTGGTAGGCAGGTTTCTAATTTTTAAATTTTGCCAGGGCAGCGGCCTTTTGGCCTATTCTTTACGATTTCCAACTGCCGTTGGATGTTTAACGTGCGCAACTTGCACACGGAACCTCCTAATTTTTTCGCCCTTATCCAAGAAGGCTAGGCGTTCGATCTCACTACCCAGGAGATTAGGGGGGGGGGGGTATGATATCATTAGGACCACTGGTTCTGAAAAAAAATTTCCATTAACTATATTTTCTCTACTGGGAATCGAACCCGGTACCTTTAGAATTTGAGGCGGACACCCTACCGCTTACCCACTCCGACCCCTAATTTTACAGTAAAATGATAGCCCTATAGCAGATACTGCCGTAGGGGAGTGAAGTGTTAGAGACTTCACTTTACTAGGTCCAGCTTCGAGATGTGAGGTGACCAGTTCCCTTCCTCGCTGCCTGAGCCTTCCTTAACTCAGGAGCAGTCAGGTACCCATTCACAGCTGGGTGGACGTGAGCATTACGTAACCGTGTTTCGAAGCTGATATCTTCGCTGCAAGATCCAGCGCTCTATCCATTCTGCCAATCAGACGCTCCGAATTACAGCGTGGTCCAAATTTATGTGAGGGAAGCGTTCCTGAAGACCTCGCATTACTCAATACTCGCATAATTCAAGACTAGTTTTCTCATAGGAATAAGTTTAAAGGGTGGAGAAGAGGGTGTTTGCTTTCTCTCAGCTCTTATATTTACAAATACTGTACCGTATTTTTTATTTTAAATTCGGCAGTTCTATTAATTAATGTTGTCGTCCTGTTTTATTACATTGTGACGTACTGGACCGGCCAGTTTTGGTATACATAGATGCTGGGTTTTTCGAATTTTTGAATTTTTCTGGCATTCGCATTATTTCAAATTTTTGGCGCGTGAAGTGCAACTTTATTGGTTTAAAAAAATATATAGCAACATCTCAAATTCGCAATAATTCAAATTCTTATAAAATGCGATCGCACTGCATTTGACTAAGCGGCACTTAAATTTTAACGGTAGTGTCCTGAACTAGACTTTTACTTACAAGAAAATGAAACTATAGGGCATGGGTCGGCAAGCCAGGAGCATTTGGGATCTACATTAGTAATGCTGAGCCCTCTAGAGATCTACTATATATATATATATATATATATATATATATATATATATATATATATATATATATATATATATATATATATATATATATATATATATATATTGTTTGTGTGCGCGCGTGGGTGTGTGCGGGGGAGGGAGGAATGAACTTCACAAAGAAAAGATCAGGTACCTATCTCATACAATTCACGAATTCATTTTAGTAGCCAGCTCGACAGTTTTCATTGGGTGTACAGAAAAAGTACCTTTCATCCCGGTGACACTGTGATTTTAAATGCTAGCAGGAGAGGTCGAGTCCAAAATTTCCCCTAGTTTAAAAAGCTGGTTGGCGAACCCGGCTGTAGAGATATGTGAAGTTCTGGATTCACCTTATGTGCTTCCGCCTAAAATAGCTCTTCTCATCCCCAGGTGACACAGAACCATAGTCTCTTCGATGTCGAAATCGAGAAGGACATTGAGTGCAAGGAGCACCAAGACGAGGTCGTCCGCTTCTATTGTGAACCTTGCCAAACTTGCATTTGTGTACTGTGTACATTTAATGAACATAAGGTGGGTCTTTTACTTGTCGATTAAATATACTCTCACATTCTTTGTGAATCAAACGTGTGGCAGGTCAGTAGCCATTGTTAAATATATTGTATCGTTCTTGTACGAATCAAACGTTTTGTACATCAATAGCCATGATGACAATCAACCAGCTTCATAGACATCACTTGACCATCCTGTTCCGCCTGAGAACTGGCCACTGCATATTAGTAGGCCACCTCTATCGCCGCAGGATATTGTACACTAATGAATGTCCACGTGGAACTGGAGTCCAAACCCCTAAACACGTTCTCCACAACTGTCCACCATACAGTGGCCCTTGACGTCAAACATGGCAAGATGGTGCTGAGCTGAGGCAGATGTTATGGGGCTGCTGCATGGACCTTGAAAAGACGTCCTGGCTACTCTTTTGCAGATTTAGCTTGATTAACAAACTGGCCGTAGAAAAAGAAGAAAAATAACTATGGTTAAATTTACTGCAAGACTTTTGTAAGCATCAAATGTCTTTTAGATCAATAGCCATGGTTAAGTCTACTTTAAGGTTCTTGTATGAATCAAATATTTTATAGATTAATAGCCATGGTTACATCTACTTTAAGGTTCTTGTATGAATGAAATATCTTGTAGATCAATAGCCATAGTTAAATCTACTATAAGGTTCTTCTTTGAATCAAATATCTTACAGATTAATAGCCATGGCTATATCTACTAAGGAGCCGTGGTAGCATAGTGGTTAGTGCACTGGCTTCCTAGCTCAGTGGTTCGATCCCCAGATGAGGTGGGATTTTTTTTTAGGCCGCAAACGGCTCCTGGGTCGACCCAGCCCCAAATGGGTACCAGAGCAACTCTGGGAAGGTTAGGGCGGCCGGCGTGATGCTGACCACATCACCCCTAGTGTGCCGACGGTCAAGAAAATATGGGCCTAACACCATATTCCCAATATGCCTCAATGGGCGTGTAACGGGATCCTTACATCTACTATAAGGTTCCTGTATGAATCAAATATCTTGTAGATCAATAACCATGGTTAAATCTACTATAAGGTTCTTGTATGAATCAAATATCTTGTAGATCAGTAGCCATGGTTAAATCTACTATAAGGTTCTTGTATGAATCAAATATCTTGTAGATCAATAGCCATGGTTAAATCTACTACCTGGCAAGATGGGGCTGAACTGAGGCAGAAGTTATGGGGCTGCCGTATGGACCTATAAAAGACGTCCTGGCCACTGTTTTGCAGATTTAGCTTGATTAACAAACTGACCGTAGAAAAAGAAGAAGAAAAATAGCCATGGTTAAATTTACTGCAATGCTTTTGTAAGCATCAAATGTCTTGAAGATCAATAGCCATGGTTACATCTACTATAAGGTTCTTGTATGAATGACATATCCTGTAGATCAATAGCTATGGTTAAATCTACTATAAGGTTCTTGTATGAATCAAATATCTTAATACGTAGAGAAAAGAAAACATAATTTACAAACTTACTTCAGAACAAAACAAACAGTAAAGACACCTGGACAGCAATCAATACTCTAGCAAACAAACGAAGTTCGCCAGACTCGTTAACCCCCAACACTTCATTTACTTGTACAGACTTCAGCAATTACTTTTAGGCAGAAATAACCAGTCTTAAATCTACGATACCAGATTTCCCCTTGTGACCTATGCCAACTGTCAGCATTCTGTGAGAACAAATGCACAAACACAATCCCATCCGACATTCCGTTTATGACAGTTAACGAAGTGTATAACTATCTTCTAGGCCTTAAAGAGAATAACTCATCAGGACTTGACGGAATCAGTAATCGAATACTGCGCTATGCTGCGCCAGTTATTAGTGATTCACTAACATATATATATACAATCTATGTATCGCAAAGAGTTATTTTCCGTCGCACTTTAAAGTCTCTAAGGTATATACTCTTTTCAAACCTGGTTCCTCCGATAATAGTAACTTTGGTAACTATAGGCCAGTCTCTCTAATATCATGGCTATCCAAACCACTGGAAAAACACATTCACAAAATAACACTACAACACCAAGTTAACAACGATTTGCTAATTGGTAGTCAGTCGGGGTTTAGACCAAAACATTCATGTCACACTGCTCTAACTAAGATGATAGACAACTGGCACCTTAATATGAACAACGATAACATGTGTGGGGCAGTCTTTGTAGACGTTAAAAAAGCATTTGATATGATAGATCACGCTATGTTAATTAGAAAACTAAACATAAAAAGTAAACTTTCAACTGGTGACAATAATTACATCCTTCCTGTCAGACAGAAAACATGTAGTTTCTTACAATAACTCATATTAAAACTCAGCCGTAATAAATACCGGTGTTCATCAGGGTTCTATTCTTGGGCCTCTACTTTTTGCCATATACATTAATGACCTTCCACTACACATCAAGCACTCCTCCTGTGACCTGTTTGCAGACGACTGTACTGTTTACAAGAGTGATAAAAGTTGTAACACACTCGAACTTTCGTTGCAAAAAGACACAGATAATCTGATTAAGTGGAGCAACGGAAATCGCATGCTAGTAAATATCATTAAAACAAAATGCATGTTAATATCAACTAGACAAAAATTACAAAATTCAGAGAAAACAACAATTCAGATCTATATTGGTACCTCACTACAGTAGAACTCCATTTATCCGAACCCCTTGGGACCGAGCATCGTTCGGATAATCAAATGTTCGGATAATTGGATTACATAATGTATCGAGTACATGTACACATACGCTCGTATTTCTAAAAATAATTAACCATCACAAGGGAAATACACATTAAAACATATTTACTTGTACTGTAATAATAATACCCACACTGTATTAGATCACCGTATCACCAAAATCTTTTATTACACAGCAGTGCATGTACTATTTGTATTAATTATGTTTTTTTAAGAAAGAGAAATGTTTTCAAAATAACATTACAAACGATTCAAAACCATGCGCAACTTACGTATACATGTACTTGCACAGATGTAGCCCACTATTTAAAATAATGAGGAATCCTCTTTTGCACCAAACTGGATAGTCTCCTTTTGGCTGCTAAGTCCCGAATTCTCTTCAACAGCAGAAGCTGTGTAGGACAGCTGTCATCTTCTTGCTCGTACCAAGCCATCGCAGTTTCTAGTGCTATAAAGGCCTCTTCAGGACTTGGTCGACGTTTTGGGTTTTCTTCATAATCTACAAGTACATCATGTACTTCTGAGGAGTCTTCATCATCGGTCACTACATGTATTTGGTTTTCTTCTTGCACAAAAGACAAAATTTCTTCGTCATTCAAAAACTGAAAACCAGAATCATTATCATCTTCTAGCCACGTGTGTGCATCATCTTTGTCACAGTCCGAAAATCCGGGCATTGCTTGAAACAGTTCCACAACTTCATTTATACAATCATCATTTGTGTCCACTGCAGTAGTTTCATTTCCTCCTTTTTTCCCAAGCAATCTATTCCAAGCCTTGTTGAGATTATCTTGTGACAGGGTGGTCCAAGCATCAGCTAACATATAGCAGCAGTCTTTGAGATTAAGCTTTTTGGAAAACGCCACCACACTTTCTTCATCTTCAGCCAACAATAAACGACGCAGGACTTCCTTCTTGTACATCTTTTTAAGTTTTGCTATAACACCCTGATCCATTGGTTGAATCAGTGCTGTTACATTAGGAGGCAGAAAAATTACTTTAAAATTTGCATCAACTGCATTCAATGTATCCATCTCTGGATGAGATGGTGCATTGTCCAGTAGAAGAATTACTTTTCCAGTTTTCTTTTCTTGTTCTCTCAACCTCTTCACATTTGGGATGAACTGATTTGTATACCAATCAAGAAATATTTCACTATTCATCCAAGCACTCTTCTGTGCTGTGTAGCACAATGGGAGACATGTCACATTCTTTAAACAACGTGGTTTTTTGACTTTGCCGATCGTTAGCACCGGTAAATGATGACTTCCACTGGCATTCGCGGCTACCAAAATTGTTACTCTCTATTTGCACTTTTTAAACCCAGGGGCAGCTGCTTTGCGCTGAGATGCAAGTAATTTTTGAGGCATTGATTTCCAGTATAAGCCAGTCTCATCGGCATTATACACATCATCGAGTGAATAACCTTCTTCTTCCAAAAAAGCCAAGAGTGTTTCTTTAAAATTTTCAGCGGCAGTTGCATCGCTAGATAAAGATTCCCCTTGAATCTCCAATCCTCGTATGACATGACGAGATTTAAAGTTTCTTAACCATTCCTGGCTAGCCTTAAAGTCAGGAGGACCGTCAAGTTGATTGTTGAACTGAAGTGCCATTTCACACAATAGAGAGCCAGAGATAGGTTCCCCTTTGCTTCTTCTTTGCACAAACCATATATACAAAGCCTCTTCCAATTTCAAATCTTTTGCATTTCTCATGGTTTTACGTTTCTTCGACCCATTTTCACTATCCAATTTCGATGCAAAACTCATAATTTTATCCTTGTTACTTTTGATGTCAGAGACGGTAGCTTTCCCAACATTGAAAATTCTGGCAAGTGAAGACACAGTTTCACTTTTTCCTAGTCTCTTGATAATTTCTGTTTTCGTTTCAATTGACAAAACATTGCGGTTCCTTTTATATGCATTAGGCCTACTGGAAGATGCCTTATCGCACAGAGAAATACTTGTACACCAAAATTATTCTGCTGTGGTAGCAGAGACAATTATTTTAAGTTGAACTGTCTGTTTAGCCAGTGTTCTGCCTAGAACGCACTCGTACACTGGATTGGTAAACCAGATATTAACTGACTTTATGATATAATGATCTAACGACTTCCTGTATGTAAGCGACCGACCATTAGCTCATCCCATCCTCTACAAATTGTTCGCACACATTTGAAGCTTGCCGCATCAAAAGATTCAGAATTGTAGTCTAACGTGACTGGTGGCACCTGGTTTTTTTTTCTGGACAAAGTGTTCGGATAATTGGATGTTCGGATAATTGGGGTTCGGATAAATGGAGTTCTACTGTAATTGAAAACGTTAATGAACATAAAACTCTAGGTATAGTCGTTGACCCCCATCTAAATTGGAACTCACATGTACGGTACATGCACTGACCTAGCAAAGGGCACAGAAAGTTTACCAGTTAGCTAAAATCAAACATTTCCTAGATGAAGACGCACGTAAATTGTTCTATATATCTCACATACAAGCAAACCTTGACTATTGCTCCACAATCTGGGATGGTTGCTCAATGTCCAACACAAAGAGACTCCGTTCACTATAAAAGCGTGCAGTGCGTCTAGTCTCTGACAACTGCCTAACTCAGTGTGTAGATCTATATAACAATCTTCGTACACTGCCCTTAAGAAAGCGCTTTCTGCGTAACAAAGCTAAATTTGTTCACAAAATCCTGTCATATAATATTCCAGCATATCTGTGGCCAATGTTCAAATACAACGAAAGACGCAGTCAACGCTTTAACAGATTGCAAGTGCCCAAGCCTATTCTTGATTTATTCAAGAAAAGCTTAGCGTACTCTGCTGCTCATCTTTCGAATTGTCTTCCACATAACCTAAGAAACAACCTCAGCCCCTATTCATACAATCGTAGACTTTTCGAATACTTTTTGAGTTCTGATTACATGCCCCCCCCCCCCCATAAGATTATCTTTTCTTATAATATCAACTGTAGGTTCTAATGACGATGTTTGTACTTTTCAATATATTTTATATCATGCTCAGAAGTAGTTAATGTTAATATGAGTGTGCTATTTTATTTTACAAGTTGAATTCCTTGAAATTGATATGTAAAATGCATGTGAGAATACATGAATTCAGTATGAAAGGTGAGAAAAAGGAAGGGCAGAATGTCAGACGGGCCTGCGTGCCCAATTCTCAACCCTTTGAAAATAAAGTTCGTTCGTTCGTTCTTTTACCTGGGGATTCCAAAAACAAGGGCTGCCTTGTATTGATATTAAAAGGTTTCTTCGACGTGTGGGCTTATCCATCACCAGGGTTTTCTTCTCATCTTTTGTCTTGCGTGCACTTGTCTGGTTCTTGCTATCAGTTCCGTATTGGTGATCTTGTCATCCAGTGTACGGAGCAACGAAGTGAAAATTCTTTTTAAAAAAACACACACCCCAAAACAAACAAACAAACAAACAAACAAACAAACAAACAAAAACAGTTTCATATGTAAATAATGTTCTTGTTTGACAGGACCATGAGATAACACAGTTCGCTGATGCCGTTTGCAAGTACAAGGACAACATCCAGCAGCTTCTGGGTAACTGTAAGGGCAAGATCGATGTTTACGACAGACAATTGGCTCTTCTCAACAAATGTGAAGGCATCATTAAGGTGTGCCAGGGACAGGGGGGGGGGGGGGTAGCGATGACACCGCTGAATGGGTGGATGAGTGGATGGATGGCTAAATGAATGAATACACAGACAGACAAATAGATAGATAGATAGATAGATAGATAGATAGATAGATAGATAGATAGATAGATAGATAGATAGATAGATAGGCAGACAGACAAACAAATACGGTGTTGTGCATTGGGAAGGGCAACCTCATCATGTCAACAAACTGCTACGGAAACCACCAGTGGAAGAGCCCATACATGATTTGATGCAGGCTTCCTGCAAGGTGACAGCAGTGTGGCGCCATGCTCCATACAGAGCGAAAAGGAAAAAGAATGACTGATGAAAACCACACTGCTACTAAAGATCTTACACGGAAGAATACTAACAAGAGAGATCAGGACAAACATGTACTCTGAATCTATAACACATTTTACCTGTTTTTAAAAGATATTTACTAACGTTCATATTCTCATTAATTAATACAGATTTAAACTTTTTCAATCTACAGTCAGCGGAACAACGCATCAAAGACGCCGCCATACATTTCATTGCCGAGATCCGCAACAAGGAGAAGAACCTCATCGATGAGCTGCATCGCTGCTACGGTGCGGAACTCATGCAGTACGTCAGTAGGAAAAATGAAATGCAGAACAACTTGGATGGTCTGAAGAGCACGTGTAATCTGACAGAGCTGGTTCTCAAGGGAAAGGATATTGAGCTACTTCTGCTCAAGAAGCAAGTCCAGGAGAAACTGTCGGTAATGGCTAATCTTGAACTGAAGGACCTCCCACTCACAGTAGGTAAACAGATTAGTTTTGTTCCTGGGACAGTAGAACTTGGTAAACTTGAAGATCCAGATCTGCCGGTGGAAAAGAAGAAAGGACTGATAGCTAACGATGATGGTAAAAGGTTGACATTGCCAAACATGTTGTTTGGTCAGAAAGCTTCCGACCGCGACATCATGGCGGAAGCACAGAAGACTATACTGAAACGAACTGTAGTTACTCAAACAGATTTCCAGCCCATAGAAGCAGCCAGCCGTGTCACTGTTGTGAATCGGTGCATGCAGACAGAGTACCCTGAAAGATACGATCGAGAGAATTCTTCCACTTGTAGCAGCTATTGTGAATCACTCGGCATGGAGACTAGAGGTACAGAAACGGACGTCATTTCTACCCTAGAGAAAGCAGTGAACACTCGTTCCAAGATCCTTCAGAATCCGACCAATCTAAGAACAGAGTTGAAGGAAGATTCACCAAGCACTTTCGTTGAGAACGGCACAGGAATGGAATCTCCAACCACTCGTCGTCGACTCAGACGCCGCCGAGAGAGAGTGAAGCCAATGGAAGTTTCTGTTCGACCTACTACCATCTACAACCCTGCTGGAAAGTCCGAAGGGTATGACGTTGTCTTGCTAACATACATTAGTAGCATTGAAGACAATGCCCACAAACACACTGACAACACACCAACAACTGAAAATGTAGGAGGCTTAGTAGCGAATATCGATGTAGTAACTTTCAATGACACCAATAGTGTTGACCTCGGTACCATAACCACTGAGTCTTCAACATACGCAACAGTAGCTACAAACACAAATAAGTTTACCCTCCACAGTGCTAGCACATCCTCGCCTAGATGTTCTGCAGAATAAATGCATTAATTTAATAACGCCTTTTATAGCCAGTATTGATAACAAGAATTATTGGGGATGGCAATAAGAGAGTATACAGAACAGTTTAATAACTTGGCGCAGGTAAAATAAGTCAAAAACAGAATTAATAATTAGCCTCAATGACCGTAAGTTATGGAGAAACATTATTTCTTACGCCAGTCGGCCCGGTACTTGAAGAAGAAATAGAATACGAACACCTAAAGCATCAATTAATAAGTTTGTCTTCTTCCTTGCATGCGCAGAGCGATGATCATAAGCTTCAATTCTTCTCGTCTCTCTGCCACTTTTCCCATTTATCTTTAAGTATATCCTCCATCCTTCACAACAACCTATTCTTGTGTTCACTGGTCTACCCTTCTTCCTTTTTTTTCCCTGAGGTTTCATGTCAGCGCCTGCCGAGCTATGGAAGCCGAGCTGTAATAAAACTATTAGAGTATTCAATATATCTCCACTTAGGCTTAAGATCGTGGGATGATTACCGCAGAGGCTGACCTTGCATAGACCCTACACAAATGCACTCGATGTGCTTTTGCAGGTGTGTTGTATGTAGCAGTATGTTTCACATAATGAGATTGCAAGCCCCATGCCCAATCTCCCCTAAGGGACTCTTATGGCATGCCTGAGCAAGCTGTGGCTGTTCTTTTTTTTCTTTCTCCACCACCCCCCAGATTTTCCGAAGCCGCAGAAGATAGGGTTATACAGTAGGAGGGACCAAACAATTCAGCTGAAAAATTCATGTTTTCTGCATGGGACTTTACTTCCCGTGATTGTAATGAAAGGAAAGATCCTCCGATTTTTTGCATCCTTATTTTGATTTCATCGTCTGTTCCTCATTGTCCGTTACTATTGTCTATCGTTCAACTTCAATATAGCTATTATAAGAATTGCTTCAAACGTTTAATTGAAGTTAGAATAGAAATTAGACATCATATAAACACAAAAGTGTAAATTAATATGAAATTAATATGAAACAAATATAAAGGTATGTTATCAGGCACTCGCAGGAAATAAAGAAGTAGAACACCAGACAACAGAAAAACAACAGACATGAGTGGCTTACCCAGGATTTGAACACTGGACCTTCCGTGCGACAACCCCGCCTAGCCATGCAAGCGAATCACACTATCCGCTCTGCCTATTTTTCTTCTTTCTTCTTTTTTCTTCTTTTTTTCTTCTTTTTTTTTTTTTTCTTTTTTTCTTAGGCAGTTACGCCGTCAAAAAAACGTTTCGTGTTCCACTACGGTGTGGAACATTGTAAGATTCGCTTGCATGAAGGCAGAGCGGATAGTGTGATTCGCTTGCATGGCTAGGCGGGGTTGTCGCACGGAAGGTCCAGTGTTCAAATCCTGGGTAAGCCACTCATGTCTGTTGTTTTTCTGTTGTCTGGTGTTCTACTTCTTTATTTCCTGCGAGTGCCTGATAACATACCTTTATATTTGTTTCATATTAATTTCATATTAATTTACTGTTTACAGGCCTCAGGTTTCCCTCCCTTATTTGTAATAAATGTTTGTAAACACAAAAGTGTACACGTTTAACACAAAATAACGAAACGATGTGAAGTCAACAAACACAAACAGGTAAATCAGTCAGTCACGTGTTTTATGTAGTCGTTGTTCCTCTTCTACCCTGGTTTGCCAGAGAGAAAGCTATACTGTCCTATCGACAATCTTCCTCATGACCTGGTTCCAATCTAGTCCTCGGTCCTTAAGGAATTGTCTAATGTTGTCCTCCCAGTGAACTCTGGGTCGTCCTGGAGGTCTGGATCCATGGCTCTTGGTTTCTCATATTTGTCGTGGTAGGCGATCTTCTTCCATTCCGCATACGTGACCAAACCATCTTAGTTGGAACTGTTCTACTTGGGTCTGCAGGGGCTGGGTTTTGAGGCCATACCGTATCGTCTGGTTGCAAACCATGTCTCTTCTTGTTACTTCAACCACCTTCCTCAGATGCCTAGTCCGAGCAACTCTTTCAGTTGTTCTTGTAATTGTCAGTAGGTAGTGATCACTTAAAATCACTGGCCCTCTCCAGACTCAAGGACCCCGCACATACTTGAATGGGCTATTCCTAAAAATAGCATAGTTTATGTCTGATTTCTAATTCTTAGTTCACTCATATGTGGTGTATGTATGTGTGCGCTTATGGGTAAGCTTTGTGTTCGTATTGACAAGGTTTTGCTCAGTGCATAATTGAATGAGTCGTTTTCCATTATCATTTAGTGTATCTTCTCCATATCTTCCAATAATTTCACTCCATCTAGCATAGTTGTTGCGTGATAAATTCTCGCAACATCGTTTATTTCAATATCTATTTTATAACGCAAGGGCAACAACTGCTTGAAATTTATAGTCACTTTTCTCGGTAAGCATTTGTCTTCTCGCGTTGGTATCGAATGCAGTTAAGTTTGAGCTGTGGTCATTTTGCGCTGGACTGCGCATGACTTGTCTTGTTTCTTGGTCGATCGGTTTCCGCCCACCACTAGTGGAGTGAGCGATTTGGAATGGCGAAAGAGATGCCTCGTTGAAGAGGGGATCTCCGCTATTTTTTGTTCTGTCAGGGATGTGTAGTCCTCTTATGGATATTTCGTTTATTCGGGATAATACCTCTAGTGTATTTGCACATGCCGGGAGGCATAATATTTCTGTGTATTTCCGGAAGGCAAGGTAAATTAACATTTTCATTAACTCTATCGATTTTTGGTCGTGAACGATTTCTGGTTCATAGCCTGTCTTCGAAAGTCGTCGTCACGAGATGTTTTCCTAGCTCACATGTCGCTGTATTGTGCTGCATCGGTTGATGCAGGTACCAAGGACCATTACTTGCTACTTTGTTAAATGAACTAGGTTTGAAAAACCTTTATTATCTAGAGGATATTTTTGAGGACATTATTTATACTTCGGCAGACGTGTCTGTCTTGCTGAAGTCAAACTAAGGAGAGTGAACTGATCTCATACATCTGGTTATCTCCTGGCTGTTATAGAAAGGGATGGAGTTTTCCACCTGACTGCATTTACAGCACTATGAAATATAACATGCATCTGACTCATCATTGTAATGCTGTCTACCGTCTATTGCTGTATTGAATGTTGCTGTGATAATGACTGTTTGATGTGTCTACATATTCGCGTAACCATTTTGTCACTGTGGCGTCCACAATAAATAATGAAGAAAAACGTCAACGGCTGTTTCAAGAATCATTGATTTTATACGTCGTGAGTTTACTGACGTCCTATGTGGATTGCCCTGTTATTTTTGTATGAACATTGTTTTGACTGAACACATCTGCACACTACACAAAACCAGACATGCGGATACCATCCATCATCATATGGCATCACGCATCATTTGGTGGCCATAAGCTGGTTTGATTCTGGTACCAGCAAACACGGGGTCCCTTACCCACTTCATTTTAAACAAGAATTCATCAGCATCCTTCAAGAAATTAACATTCTTCAATACAGTCAACATCTTCAAAATTTTCAAAGTACTCGGCGTTGCCCGGTAAAAGTCAAAATTTCAACTTTTTGACGAAAACAAGAATTTGACAGTACCCGGCGTTGTTACATGTTGCCGGATAACTCGGACTGCTGTTATCTTTTACGCAAGTCAAGCAAGTTGCTGCTGTCAAGGTTCCAGTGCTGTCGTTTTTTGTGAAGGTCAAGTGCCGGTTGAAACGGGTTGTTTTCTGAAGAAGGCCAAGTACCGATTTCCATCAACTTACTTTTGGATTAGAAGGTCAAGTGCCGAAACAACTCAACACACAGTATTTCAGAAGCTCTTGTACCATCGTGTTAGCAGTGGAAGCAGTTCAGATGTGCCATCATCGTTGGAGCTTCGCTCTTTAGGACGTTGATTGACATCCGTTTTTTCTGCTGTTCTACGATTGGAAGCCTATAAGTTAAGTGGCCTGTTTGTATGTAAACTGTGCCCTTATACTTCTGCTGAGTCTTCTGTGTATCATCTCATTCTATATGTTATATGTTTATATGTTATTCGTATATTTATATGTTTATATTTCAGCGGGTTCTCGGTTGGGTGGTGTCTCCGTTAGATTATGCCACGTCATAGAGGTCGTCTATTGTGAGCGTTTCTGTAGGGTTTGCAAATTTCCGATACTGGAATTTGCTAAGCGACTTCTGTTGCTATTTATGTTAGCTGTGATGACATGTTTTAATATTGTTTTCGTTATTATTTCGCATTCTTTAGTTTTGTTTTGATTTGTTTGTATTTGTTAGCCTACTCTTGTCTATAATTTAGTTTCATACAACATTTTTGTTTATACACTGTGGTGTCATGTATTTTGTTTAATTCTATCGCAGATATCGTCACATTTTTTGTGATATTTCATTAATTTCTGCTTTATTTTTAGTTGATTTCTGCGAAAGTTTTTGTATTGTTGCTGATCTTTGTTATTGTTTACATTGTTATTGTTTACATTGTTTGTATTGTTTACATTTTCAATGTTTACATTCTGCATGTGTTTACATAGTCATTGTTTACAGTTATAGTAATTAGTTAATGGGCTATGCTAATGCACTGTTACTACTACACTGATGATAAATGAATGATGAATAGTGTCGTGCACTATTGAATGAGAAGTGCACTTATGATCAAGAATTGATTGTTGATATTTCATATACAAGTTCTTTGATTGGAGACTTGTTTCCCACAGAGACTGGGATAATATAAGGTGATGTGAATATACAAGTGCTTAATTAAGACTTGTTACACTTAGGTTTGAAATAAATTAGTTAATTATTTCAGGTTTTGGACTCATATGTTAGACAACATGTCTACATTTGAGCACTTTATTGAGCAGGGTAAATTGCTTGGCAAGACTGGTGATAAGTTAGAAGAATTTGCAACTGCTCGATATGATAAAGCAATGGAAGCTGAACAAAAGAAACTGCAGATGGAAGCTGAACAAAAGAAACTGCAGATGCAGGTGGATGAAAAGAGATTCCAAATGGAAATGGAAAAACAAAAAAGGGAATAAGAAACTGAGGAAAGAAAACTCCAGCTAGAAGCTGAGAATAAAAGACTTGAAAAAGAGGCTGAAAATAAAAGACTTGAAAAAGAGGCTGAAAATAAAAGACTTGAAAAAGAAGCTGAAAATGAAAGACTTCAAAAAGAGGCTCAGGCTGAGGAAAGAAGATTACAGAGAGAGTCTGATGAGAGGAAAGAGAAAGCAAAAAATGGAACATGAAGAAAAGGTCTTAGCTTTAGAGTTGGAAAAATTGAAATTGACAAGCATGAGTAATGGTAATGATTCAAACAAGGGTTCATCTTCTGGTAAGGCTAATAATGATACTTTTAAGATTAAGTTACCAACATTTAGTCCTTCCAGTGATGACATAATGTTCTATCTGGACAGATTTGAACAAGCATGTACAGCTCATAACATAGACAAAGCAAAATATGTTTATCAGTTATCAGGGATACTGACAGGTAAAGCTCTAAGTATATTAAATATGGTGGATGAACCTGACAAGAACAATTATGAGGTTGTCAGGGCCGCTTTGTTAAAGAAATATCAGCTTAACGAAGACGGCTATCGTCTACAATTTAAAAACATGTTACCTGAAAATGGAGTTGAATTCTCCGAGTTTATTGCAAGAATACGCATTACTTTCTCACGATGGGTTGAACTATCTAAGACGGAAAAAACTTATGAAGGACTTATGGACTTAATACTTAGAGACAAAGTCATGTCGTCTGTCAATGAGTCTTTCCTTGCTTTCCTTCATGAACGTAAACCTAAAACAATAAAAGAAATGGAAGATTTCTGTTGCCAATACGTAACTGCGCACCCACACATAACCATGGGTAACTCTAAGGTGAAAGAAGGTTTACCAGTTGCTTCGGCAGCTCCGTATGGCCAAAACTTTGCTCGTAGATTCCAACAAAATTTTGATAGAAAGAGTAGCGGTAATTTCTGTCAAAATCATGGAAATCAATTTCATGGTGATTCTTCTTCGAAGAATTGGAGACAACCTGATAGTACTCGTTACTATCACCCTAATAATTATAGGCATTTCAAAAGAGGATATGGTAATAGAGGTTATTCCTGCCGAAGACCTCAAAACCAAACAAATAGATGTTCGCATCAATGTGAACATGATAGTAATCGTGGAAACTGGAATTCGAACCAGGATAACAATTACAATAGAGACAATAATAACTGCAGAGATAATAATAACTTTGATAACTTCAGAGGTAATAATAGTCGGGGTAGATCTCAACACAAAAAAAAGAGATATCAGCAGGCTAATGCTGTACAACAGGAAACTGAGGGAGCCTGTAATCATGTTGTTGATAATAAAAACTTTGACGCTGTCACTGGTTCTGCTTTTGACTTTGAGAGAGCAAACAAATGCCCCCAATGCAGTACTTTATTCGAACCGGGTACCATAACTACTTTGAGTTGTGGTCACCCACTTCCCGCTCTTCCTGCTGCTGTTGCGCATGACGGGAGGGGTTCTTTAATTCTACATAAGGGTCTTGTTAATGATACTCCGGTCTCACTACTTTTCGATTCCGGATGCACCACTATTGGTGTTAGACAATCGCTTGTAGATCCATCTTGTGCTACAGGAAGGGTTATTAAATGTGTCACATTTGGCGGCACTCTAGAAAAATATCCTACTGCTGTAATTCGCATTGCCACTCCTTTCTTTACTGGAGATGTGCATGCTTGTCTCTTACCTAATCCTATTGCGGACCTTATTATTGGTCGTATTCACGGAGTTAGGGAGTGTACCCCACAGCAGATTGCTGCTTGGGAAGATAATAACATGCAAGCTACAAATGCAGTAGTTACAAGAGCACAAGCTCTACAAACACCCGAAACTTCACTGAATAGTGATAATGAAGTTGATAGCCAAGATAGTCACTTAGTAATCACTCGTGACTCTTTCATAAAATTGCAAGAAGAAGATCCTTCTTTAAAAAAATTCTTCGTTCTTGCGAAGAAAGGTGATCCGAATCAGGATACAAATAGAAAATCTTGGATTGCAATGAGAAACGGCGTACTTGTACGTATGGTACAAGATTCGACTACGTCGGCACATTCGCAAATTCTTGTTCCCAAGAGCATGAGAGTGCAAATATTACAACATGCTCATGACTCGCAATGTGCTGGACATATGGGTTTTGCCCGTACGAAGTCGAGAGTCCTTGCGGCTTTCTTTTGGCCTTTTGTCAATAAGGACATTCGTATTTACTGCCGATCATGCAAGGTATGTCAGGAGGTCAAATCTAGAGGACCACGACATGCTGCGCCTATCCAGGCTGCTGACATTCCTATTCGGCCGTTTCAGAAAATGGCCATAGATATTATTGGCCCTTTTAAGGTCAAGTCGGCCAGAGGACATCAGTTTATCCTTACATGTGTCGATATGTGCACACGTTGGCCAGAGGCTATTCCTCTTAAGAGCATATCTACTACAGATATCGCAGATGCTCTTTGGTTGATATTTTCTCGCTTGGGGTTCCCCAGAGAAATATTGTCAGACCATGGCACTCAACTCATATCTGACACTATGTCACAGGTAATGTCTACCTTACATATTGAACGATCTCTCAGTAGTATCTACCATCCTATGTCTAATGGGTTAGTTGAGCGTCTGAATAGAACGCTCAAGACTTTGCTTGGTAAGATAACTGAAGATCATCCTCAAGATTGGGACAGGGTTTTACCCGCGGCTCTCTTTGCCTATAGAGAAGTCCCTAATGAACACACAGGATTTTCTCCCTTCGAACTTGTCTTTGGCGCGCGTCCACGCGGCCCTATGTCTTTATTACACGATCTCATCACTGCCGATGATATTAGCGATGAAACTCAATCCTCATATGAGTATGTCATTGCTCTTAGACAAAAGATCATTGAGGCATGTAAGCTAGCAACTGCTTCATCAGAAATTGCTAAAGAGAAGGCAAGGCAGTTTGCTAACAAGAATAGATGTCTACGACAACTTTGTCCAGGTGACAAAGCATTCGTCCTACTCCCCAGTAGGGAAAATAGACTTCTTATTGCATGGAAAGGTCCGTATGCAATAGTCTCTCGGATTTCCGATGTTGACTATGTGGTCGATATTGATGGAAAGCATAAAACTTTCCACATAAACATGCTTTCGGAATTTCACGAACGTCCGGACTATTTGCTGCCTATTTTCCAGGCAACGGATGATGCTCCTGCACCTCACGGTCATTATTCATCCCTGTCTGTCATTCAGGATGAGGAAGCTACCTTCTCTGATGTCAACCTTCCCCTTCCAGTGGTTCCATTACATTCCACGGAATCTTGGAAAAACGTTTCTGTTTCTCCTAATCTTTCTGGTGACGAACATCGACAAGTCTCGTCGATGTTACAAACATTTCAGGATGTTCTCACTGACATTCCTGGACACACAGATGTCATAGAACATGACATAATTCTTACCGACAATAATCCAATTAGGGTTAGGCCGTATCCTATTCCTATACACTTTCAGTCGCAAGTGGAAAAGGAATTGGATGAAATGATTCAATTAAATATAATTGAACCATCGACTTCACCATATTCTTCTTCCATGGTTATTGTCCGGAAGAAGGATAAGAACATACGAATTTGTGTTGATTATCGCAAATTGAATCAGGTCACAAAGTTCGATGCTGAACCGATGCCTTTGTTAGAAGATCTACTGATTAGACTTTCTAATTCTAGATTCTTCACTAAACTTGACTTGTCTAAAGGTTATTGGCAAGTGCCTTTAGCAGAGCATGCCAAACCTCTTACTGCTTTTTCTACACCTAGGGGTCTATTTCAATGGAATGTTATGCCTTTTGGTCTCATGAACGCCCCTGCCACTTTCGTTCGCATGATGCGTCGAATTCTGTCACATCGTTCGGATGTCATCGCATACTTAGATGACATCTGTCTCTTCAGTGATACCTGGGAAGATCACTATTTAGGGTTATATGACTTACTGTCCACTCTACGTGAGAATAATTTGACAGCAAAACCTTCTAAAGCTTTTGTTGGTTTTGGTGAAATCTCTTTCCTGGGTCATCGTGTTGGTCATGGTCTCTTGAAGACAGAAGACCACAATACTTCCAAAATACTGAACATCTCTGTTCCTAAAACGAAGAAACAAGTTAGGAGTCTCTTAGGTTTAATTCAATTTTATGGGAGATTTATTCCAAATTTATCTTCGATCATGGCACCTCTATCAACATTGTTGAAGAAAGGTTCGCCTAATCTGGTTCGTTGGTCTGAAGAATGCCAATCTTCACTAGACCAAATCAAGAATATATTTTCTTCTCCTCCCATCTTAAGATTACCTACTCTTGATAGGACTTTTGTTCTTCGGAGTGATGCTTCATCCACTGGGATTGGAGCAGCACTGATGCAAGAATATGCAAATACTCTGCATCCTGTTATGTACATTTCTAGAAAACTAAATGCGGCAGAGAGGAACTACTCGGTTTTAGACCGTGAGTTGTTAGCGATGGTTTGGTCAATTCTAAAACTACAAAGATTCCTCCTGGGCGCACATTTCATTCTAGAGACTGATCAGAAAGCTCTTACAGCTATTCAGACTAAGAATTTGAAGAGTTCGAGATCCACTCGATATGCTATAGCTCTTCAACTTTTTCACTTCACGGTACGAGCTATCCGTGGTGCGGATAATGTGATGGCTGACATTTTGTCTAGATGCCCACATGACTCCAACTAATACTTCTGTCCTATATTTCCATATATTACAGAGTCATAACACACCTATATTTCTACAATAGATTAGCACATCTGTACTTACTTTATATGTACACACTATCGTGCTTTGTTGTCATCTTCTTCTGTTCGTTTTTTAAGATGATAGAGGAGGACTGAGTAGTTAATATAAGGGCCGTTAGTTTACTAAACAGCCACAATTATTAATAATGTATTGTACCTTATGAAGCATATTAGTTATTAATTAGCATTATATTGCTTGTACTTTCTCAGAATGTCATTGTTGAGCTGAGGACTTACCTTACTAGTATCAAGCATGACGAGTTCTAGATTGTGTACTTACCCTCGGAATACCAGAGCATATGTCCTGGATCGTCATGTAGTTTAACTTTACTATGTACTTATGTCATTACATGTCAAATAATGTACTATTTAAATTTTCCTATCAGATTTGTACATCCATTTTTAAAGACAATATTAGAGTATGCTGTTTAATGATGATTATAGTAACTTGCATACGTATATTGTGTTTACATGCTAACGTGATGTGTGTTGGTGACACCTCCCCGATGTGAATATTTTTTGAGACATATTTATTTTTCTGTTGAGGTATATCCTCACCAGACACTCTATAATTAGCCTATTGTTTGGCAATTTAGTTAATTATCAGCGCATAATTCGTGCGTTTTGAGCCGCTTATCGCATGCTCTTTGATATTTTAAAAAAAAAATATGTTCCACATTTTTTTTTTATCGGGAGGAGGTGGTGATATGTTGCGTGATAAATTCTCGCAACATCGTTTATTTCAATATCTATTTTATAACGCAAGGGCAACAACTGCTTGAAATTTATAGTCACTTTTCTCGGTAAGCATTTGTCTTCTCGCGTTGGTATCGAATGCAGTTAAGTTTGAGCTGTGGTCATTTTGCGCTGGACTGCGCATGACTTGTCTTGTTTCTTGGTCGATCGGTTTCCGCCCACCACTAGTGGAGTGAGCGATTTGGAATGGCGAAAGAGATGCCTCGTTGAAGAGGGGATCTCCGCTATTTTTTTTGTTCTGTCAGGGATGTGTAGTCCTCTTATGGATATTTCGTTTATTCGGGATAATACCTCTAGTGTATTTGCACATGCCGGGAGGCATAATATTTCTGTGTATTTCCGGAAGGCAAGGTAAATTAACATTTTCATTAACTCTATCGATTTTTGGTCGTGAACGATTTCTGGTTCATAGCCTGTCTTCGAAAGTCGTCGTCACGAGATGTTTTCCTAGCTCACATGTCGCTGTATTGTGCTGCATCGGTTGATGCAGGTACCAAGGACCATTACTTGCTACTTTGTTAAATGAACTAGGTTTGAAAAACCTTTATTATCTAGAGGATATTTTTGAGGACATTATTTATACTTCGGCAGACGTGTCTGTCTTGCTGAAGTCAAACTAAGGAGAGTGAACTGATCTCATACATCTGGTTATCTCCTGGCTGTTATAGAAAGGGATGGAGTTTTCCACCTGACTACATTTACAGCACTATGAAATATAACATGCATCTGACTCATCATTGTAATGCTGTCTACCGTCTATTGCTGTATTGAATGTTGCTGTGATAATGACTGTTTGATGTGTCTACATATTCGCGTAACCATTTTGTCACTGTGGCGTCCACAATAAATAATGAAGAAAAACGTCAACGGCTGTTTCAAGAATCATTGACTTTATACGTCGTGAGTTTACTGACGTCCTATGTGGATTGCCCTGTTATTTTTGTATGAACATTGTTTTGACTGAACACATCTGCACACTACACAAAACCAGACATGCGGATACCATCCATCATCATATGGCATCACGCATCAATAGTCATTTCCACTCTGGCATTGAAATCTCCGAGAATAATAATTTCATCCAAGCAGTTGTCCACTCTCTTTTGAAGCAGCTCAAAGAATTCTTCTTTGACGTCTGCTCGCTCATCTTCGTTTGACCCATACAAAATGACAAGATTTACTAGAGCTTCTCCTTCTTTCAAATTTAGCACCAGATTGCGCTCCGAGACAAAGTTCCATCCTTAGATGTTATTTGTCTGGCTTTTAGCCACAATACAACCAACACCCCGTTAGCTCTTTCGCTTGTGGGGACTCCACTGTAGAGCAGCATATTGTCATTGAGGTCCACAACTCCTTGCCCTTGTTTCCGCCAGAGCCAAGATTTCTAATTTTGTTGTCCTCATCTCCACCACTAGCTCCTCCTTTTCCCCATTAATACTTCTACAATTCCATGTTCCGTAAGTCATCGTCCGTAGCAACGACGTGCCAACTAATATAAACAACACAATCAAGTCACAGGAAATAACAGAAATTTTAAATAAATATAAGGCTGCAAAACGCATTGCAAAGTTCAAATGAATAACTTAGCTCAAAGGTCAAACTATTAAACTCGTGAAATCTTAGACTCCATTGATTTAACAAGAGAAAAAAAAGGGTTTGAGAGCAATAATTATTGGTATAGTATCTTCCACTGTACTTCGTTCAGGCTTTCCGCTTTTTCAGACCAAGCTGATCCTGAAAGACAGTTAAATGGGTGTACACGTAAGTTCTTCAATCTATTTCCAGCACAAAATAAATGTTTTTAATGCCACAGTCTGTATATTTTATTTGGTCGCTGGTGTTTTATGGCAAAAATAATTGATAAGCAGCTTAATCGCCCCACGCATTTTGACAGTTTTATGTTACATTTTTGACTGCAAGCTGATAAACTCCTTGACCACCCAATTAAATAGTGGCAATTTAGTGCAATATATGAAAGCCTTTGTAATTGGATAAATAATAATGAATTATACAAACATTTTAGGTAAAATTTAAAAATTATATTAGAGTCCCCATTGTGATCTCCCTTTCATAAATGAAATCCCAGGAGACACGAGGTAAGCCAGCTAGCTGTAAGGAGTGTCAAAAGATTAAGTTCCTCGAGACTTCTGGATATTTCAAATATACATAATAGCACAAAAGATTGACAGACCGATGACAGCCAGCCCAAACGGCCATTGATGATATTAGGTTTTGACTTGACGAAAGTAGTTAATGGGTAAGGAGACAGCGTATGAATGGTAATGAGTGGCTGGGCACCTACGGTATGAACAAAACCCTACCGCCGCAACTATCCTCGGATCCAACATAAAGCCACTTATTCTCAATAAAAATTTTTGGTGCTGGTAGGCACCATCTGCGATAACATTCGTACGGTTTGACACCGGGGCGCAGAACTCACCCTATCATCTCACGTGAACTCTACACTTTAGACTCTCTCTCTCTGTCAAAAGGGCCGTTTGCATCAGTACACATTGGTTCATAGATAAATGAATTTAAGTAAAATTTAAACCCCCCGTGCATGTACAGTTACAACCAAGGATCCCCACGATAGCAATACTAGGTCTGACATAAATCCAATTCGATTCACCCTACATAAGCAAATATTATATTAATCAATAAACAGACACAGTTAGCATAGCGATGAAACCAGGGAGTTAAACCAGTCTGAGAGACAGTTCAACTGCACAAAAGACGGGGAATCACCCCCCCCCACAGATAGCATATACAAATGTAGAGAGGGGGGGCCTCGAGTGGGGGCCTACAGACAAAAACGACATGCAGATCTTTCAGATATGGCCCAGAGAACTAAAGACTGGTATAATGAGGCAAGGATTAGATTCAAAAGGGCCCCAATCCCTTGTCCGCTGTTGACGATGCAAAATAGATGCCTCAGGCGTCAATCCCGCCAACGTCTTTCTCTTTAACAGGCCGATATCGGGTAACTGGATAGCTGGGGTAACATGAAAAAGCGAGCACCCCGCTATCTAGGACCTGTCAAACGTTCACACACGAAGAAAGTTGGACACTAAAACTCCCCATCCCGGCAAACAGGGAAAACAGTACCGTTACCACCCGGACGACGAACCCGGGTTAAATTGTGTTTTCCCATACCTGTAAAGGACCCCAGGGGAAATTCACGGTAAACCCAAGCACAATTTCATTTATTGCCCTTTTATCATATACCACCGTAGCCCCATATTCAATTCATAGACCCGTGTCAACGTGCCAAACCCGCCCCATTATGTTCCCTGATCGAAGTTTTTATTTACAATCCCAGTGGTTGTTCATCCAGTGAAAAGGCCCTACAATTTCCTCCCCCCCCCATTTTTGTTCTCCATTTTTTTTGGTACGAATCCCCTCTTGTCATTGTCCAGTGACCATAGTTTATTTAAATAATGTCCACCTAAATTGTCCATGAAAGTGGCAGCGATATTTTTTGCTTTAAGACAACGAATACGTCTGGTTAAAACGAAACCTTTTTGTCGACCCGGGACCCCAAGGACCCTGGTCTAGAAAGAAAAGCCGACTGTTTGCTCTGAAGAAATAATAAACTATTAAGACGATAGAAGATTGGTGGGTTTTGATTATTTATTCCTTTTGCATTGAGGACTGTTGCAAACTTATCATTTTATATGCTATGGCAGCTACTTGCTAGAGACAACTCGCAGGACGAAAGAGCCTCAAACATGACATTGAACCTCACGACGCATCCCCGATGGTAAAGGATAGTACAACAACAACTGAAAGAGGGTGCCCCATACATTGACACCCAAAGGACGAAAATTGAAAGCAGAGATAGAAGAAAAAAAGAATAAATAATAAGCCCCACCTAGGAGGTTCGACTACCTAATGGGAATCATCCGACTGGACGATTGCATCTAAAGAATGAGACGGTGGTTGTGGCAACCGTACCAGCTCAAACATTGAGCCAAACGAAGTGCTTTCACATGGGATCAGTCGATTTTAACACTACGCAGCCTGCAACCAGTAGTCATTTATCAACCAACCAGCGGTTTCAGACACATGGAAACGTCGTAAAGTTGCTTGAGCTAATCTATCCCTAACACGTCACTCTAGCGAGGCATTGACGTCATGCGAAGAATCTGGAACGACTCTACGGAGTACCTCTTACAATACTACTGAGGCCCCCCCTACGCACTGTAGTGCCCCATACCTCTTTATTACGACAAACCCCCGGGCCACCCGATGATTCCCAGTTCACTGTCTCTCAAAACACCACCCCAAACCTACCCTCGTCCACCTGCGCAGTACCTCACCTATACTTTCTTATGGATTACATTCTGACTATCAACACTTATGGCACCGCGCTTAATAACATGACATTGTTTTTTCCATGTTTCTTGCAACGTGACTAACATTCGTGGGGTGGACTTAAAGTTGGGGGTTACCGTAGCCAAAAATAAAAACGGACTTGACCTATTTACAATTCACATAATCTACGACTTCCCAATTTACTCCATTTCAAGTTAGCCCCCCCATAGCGCAGAGGTTGATAACTTGTAAGCTGTGGGGGACCCGCTAGCGGGGAAAACACCACGCTGCGCCACTAGACAGCGATCGCTATAGGACAATAAATTTACTGTCACCCCCGAACCATCTTTAGCGTTTCGCCGATTCACATAACCGTCTACCCCCCTAACAATCCCCCCCTGATCCCCCTCCCCCCTGGGTTAACTCCCCCCCCCCCCAATCCTCCAGGAAAACCTGAGGGGTGAAGCAATCACTGCCAAATCAAATGGACTCTTACCTTTCAAGTGCTCATGGACATTATTTCATTGTCCAAAAGCTGGACTGGATCAGCATACTGGACTTAAATCCCCCCTGGAGTGGGGAAAATAAGTGAACCGAACCCCTACTCTAGTTGAAACTATACTTTCCTTTACAAAAGTAATAAAATGGATAACCTGCCAATTGGGGGATAGAAGCTTGTAACTGACCAAATCAGCTAACCGAGCCAGTTATCCGCAGTGTCCCCCAATGGCTATCTATCTCAGGTTGTCCATGGTTCGATCCCCGACACATTGAAAGGAAAAATATTCCGATTCCCCCCCCCCAACGGCAAAACAAGGGGTCATGGCCTAGCCTCATGACATGGTACCAAAGCAACTGTGTTTTGGCGGCCTGCGAATGCTGAACACACCCCTATGGGTGGGTGAGTACGTTTAGCATAATATGAGCGACACCATATGTCCCTAAAAGAACGAGGTAAAAAAAAATATAAAAGGGGGTGGGGGGCAAGCCCCCCCCACCAATAGCCCACACAAGGTAGACTATTCCCCCCAACAGAAAGGGGGTGACACAACAGTAAAAGGGATTGGGGGAAACCCATAACTAAAAAACTGAAGAACAGCATGGCCCCACATCCGCAAAACCCCCCACAATTATATATTAACGTATACAGGGCTGCCCCACCACCCAGAACAACAGGACCATCCAAAATTGTTTAAAAAAACTGAGAAACCATTAAGAGATACCACCTCACCCAGCAAGTCACCATAAACCAGGGACAACTAGGACAAGGTGGCCCCTTTACCCACCATAAACAACTTACATTATTGCAAGGGGGGTGCCCCACGCCCCCCGGACACAACAACATGTGGGGGGTGGCAAGAAGCATACCAATTCACATGCCACCCTCCTGTGGTGGTGCACTCACGTTGACAGCAGCACGCCCCGACCGCACCCCCACGTCTAAAATTATTCCCACCAAGGAACCCTCCACCCCCTCGTTCCCCCAACTAGACACTAAACGCAAGACACCGCACTGTCTGGCCCCCGTATGACCCCACCCCCCCCACGCTGCCCCCACCGCGCGCCAGGTGGAGTAGGGGTGCCCCTCCCAAGTGGTAGGGGGGGTGAAACCGTCAAACGAAACCCCACCCCCTCCCACCCCCCAAACCCCCGCCCCCGGGTGTCCAAAAAAGTAACCCCGGCCCGAGGTCCCACAGCACCCCCCCCAATACCATCCCCCCCCCCCCCTCAAATAGAGCAGCAAGGGGGGCAACCCAGAACCCGCAGGTAATACCTGCCCCCCCCCGTGGTCACCGTGCAAATAAGTCTAGCAGACTAACCCACCACCCCCAGGAGCTCACCCACAATACAAGAGTAATCCCACCCCCCCCCTAAACAAAAGGGGGTGTAAAAAAAAACCCCCGCCACCCGGGTGCCCACCCGATACAAGCTAAACCCCCCCCCCCCCCCCCCCCCCCCCCCCCCCCCCCCGCACAAAGAGACCCCACCAGGAACCCTCCACTCCCCCCCCACCCCCCCCCCCCCCCCACCACCCCCCCCCCCGGTTTAATTGTGAACGGGTATGGTGAGGGCAATAATCGAAGTACAGTAATTGTGGAATATAAATGGGGGGGGGGATTATATTTTCCCCCCAGATGGTATGACCCCCATATACAGGTAGAATGAGCCCCCCCCCAAGTATTTAAGCAGAAAATTGTTGGAAGTTCCCAATCGATAATGGTATGGAAAAAAAAGAACCCCCCCCCTAGCCCCCCCCCCCCCCACTAAGAGAAAGGTGGGGGGGGGGGGGTGGGGGGGAACCCGAACACCGTACCCAGCTACCCAACCAAGAGAAATGTCAGTATGCAAATGGCCTCATAAAAGATAAGAATGGAAAATTGCTTAGTAATATACAAGAACAAATGAAGAGATGGACGGAACATTTTGAGGAAGTTCTCAAAAGACCAGCTCCAACTAATCCCCCAGACATCCAGCCAGCAGAAGTGGAGCTACTAATCAGCTGTGAACGATCAAGAAGAGAAGAAATAAAGAAAGCCATAATGCTTCTGAAAGATGGAAATGCAGCTGGTCCAGATGTAATTCCAGCAGAGGCCATCAAAATAGATATTGATGCCTCTACAGAGATATTATACAAACTACTTGGCTGTCGTAGATTTTATCAGATAGGTAATAGATGTTTATAGTCCTGTCTGAGCAGAGGTGATAGTGATGACAATGTGAAAGTAAGGGGTAAGAAATAGTTTTATCACGAGGACAGTCTCTGGATAGAATAATTTATCTAATCCAGCCTGTCTGGACGACGATATTTAAATCAGACGCACTTTCTCTCCTTGTACGAAATACAAGTTACACTGCACTCACATGCACACAATTCTGTGACAAATACGCACGAACGTGAAAACAAACTATGAATAACATATGATGGATAGGGGTTGACCGACACGATAACTAAAGGTTTAATAAAGTTTATTATCAATAGAAGATCACAACAATAAGCATATACATCACTAGATCATGGTTTACAGACAAAATTGCAAAAGAAGAAATTAATCAAATAGGTTCTCCCCCTCTGGTAAAGGAAAAGAAAAGACGATCCCAACAGAGGTTAATTAACCCAACAGATCAAAAGTTAACAATAAGTTATGAAATAGTCAGTATGGGAAAAGAATAGGTTCCTAATGTAATCTATCCCGTGACTACTCAGATTAGTGAGATACAAAAGAAAGAAGAAACCACATAAGTATATGATGTTAACAAAAGACATAAGTTCCTGTCTCCGTTCATTCAATTCACACATATTCAGTGGCCTGGCCACTTTCAGATTTTTGCTTACCCCAGTAGTTGTCGCAGGCATTCCAAGGAAATACACTAATAAATAATAATACTATTTAGTGTCAAATTTAAGTTTTGCCTAATCCAGCCCCAGACTCGCCGTAGTTGCTGACTGCAAATTTCACGGGAGTCGCTAGAGTCGGTGATTTAATTTGTCCTGGATACAATAAGTTATCTATGCCTTCAGTTGGTTGGAGTAAGGTTCATGCGTGGTGATCGCCGACGTAGGATGAATAGAACAAATATATATATAGTTCCTATGTTGTTTAGCCACAGGTGGCTGAGACGCTAGGTTAAGTTACACAAATGTTGCTGACAATATATTTCGCCACAGCTGGCTGATGGGATTGATATAAGTAAATCTGGTAATTGTTCTGGTCCAGTTAATATTATAATTTAATGGTTCTATTCTGGTTTCTCTCATGAAAATGAGGAAAATTGGACCACACAGGTCACAGCAAGAAGCTCATCAGTATTAAATATCCCTGGATGTTTATAATATTATAAGTTCGTATGATCATAAGTTCATATGGCCATAAAAAAGCTGCTAATACTCAGGTTGATCAGCCTAGATTTTAGGAAAGAAAATATAAACAAATTATCCAAATTATCAATATCATATCTAACACGTGTTAAAATAGGACCTCTTCACCACTCCGTTATAAATTAGATTAAAACACACGTGTCTAGCTTATCCTATCGTTTTTTTAACGCGTGATATGAACACTAGTCATTAAAAAAATTACATAAAATGGACAGAAGTAAATAATATATACCGTCAGTAGACAGTTATTTAATGTATGTACTAGTCAATTTAAAACATCTCTTACTGGGAAATAGCGAGTAATTAAATTCACTTTACGGCTGAAAAAGATTTAGCTATAAGTTATTTAATTAGCACAGAAAATCTCAGTGAAATATAATGAAAACTTTAAACACACTAAATCACTTAAAGGCTAGTATATAAATTACCAAAATAAAAAAAAATGAAACACTCCACGAAAATCTAATAATTTTCACTCTGTTCGAGAAATCTAAGATATCGAGCTAGTGAATTTCAGATAGATTTTTGAACAACTGATCATGGCTATCGGAGAGACATGGTATATATCCGTAAATTCCGTTCTATCGCTCTTTAATGCGAAAGTCACACCTACTGCCAGACCTGAGCCCATTTGCCGTTCGATTCTTGAATGAAAGGTAATTTTACCACCTCTGCCGCCGACAACCTCTCTGGCTTGACTTTCATCATCTCCGAATATCAGCTACGCAATTAATTGCCCTGAAAGTTTTTACGATTCAAGGTCCGTCTCAGACTTAACATCGACCATGATCAAAGAATCTATTACGCCATGCTCGCGCTCTCTCTGTTCCACCGTGCTTAATTTCCAAACGGCTCACGTGTTAATTGCACTAGTGAATCCTTCGTTCCTGTATGTGGCAGAGGATATTATGAAAATGGATTTCATGCATCTACATTTTTCTTCCACCTGTCTTTCACCGGCTTCCTTATGAGCCATGAACGTTTTGTTAAAGTAAAACCTTCCTACACTCAGATATCTGTCTCTTTCTTAATTTAGCACACCTATTTTATTTTCTTTTCTCTATTTGCCTTAGGAATGTTTACCAACAGACCTATTTGTTAAACGCAGACACCTTAATTTCTCTATATATCAAACTCTTAATTTGGTCACGCACATTTTCTATTCTCTATATCGTATAAACTACGAGGAATGTTTGCAATCAGACAGGTAGACGGAACGCGTAGAAAGGGGCGACTATTTCAATAGAAGTCGTACTTTTGGCTCAGGGGAAGATAAGCTAATGTAGTTGAAACGTATTTTCGGTAGACAGTGATCAGGGGAAATAATTTGAGTAGAAGGAGTAGATAATTTGGAACCAAGGGCAGATAATCATAGTTACTCCCCTGAATCCGTTCGTTTGGAAGGTAATTAAACACGGTGAGAATCGCAAGATCAAAGGACGGGTTTCGCTTGATTGCCAGAGTCTGCAAGCGGTAAAAGCGTGAATTTTCCTCTGATTCGCAGATCGACCGAAGAAAAGCCCGAAATCTGAGCGAAGTCGTTAAAAGTAACAAGTCTGAGCGAAGTTCTGCAAATTTAATATATATTCTGCAGCTTTTAAAATCCATTATTCAGTACCCATAGAAGTCCTAGAGACTACTAGCTGCGATTTCTAGATTCAATATACCATTTGGAATTACTTAGTTTTTCGTTGGAGTAGTCCTAATTCTGTGTTTGCCGTAATTATTATTTCACTAAGAGTTTTCTGTGTAGAGTGATTTAATTGTTAAGTCCGTCATTTTATTTCACTAGGAGTTTTGTGCAAAGTGACCAGCGAATTAATATAATCTATAGCTAAATTGTTCCGGCTGTAACGTAAATCTAACTAACTGATATTAACCAGTAAGAGTTATTTTAATCGTCTAGTTAAACGCACTATTCATTAGGAGTACTGACGAAATATATATTTATTTCTAATTCATGATGATTAAAATTATGAATGACTGGCGCTTATTTCACGGAGACTTTTATTAAACGATTAAAAATGAGATACACGTGTAGTTCTATTTAAAGTTAAATAACTGAGTGTATGAATATATTATATTTTACGCGGGTTAAGGATAGGATTGAGTAAACTAAATTATGGTTAAGTATTTGTATTTTTCTCATTTACATAGTACGGGGTCAAACCCAAAATCTACCAGCGGCTTCCATATAAATCTGAGAATAACCATATAAAGAACATTTTTTACTTAGTATCTGGATCTTCACGTGCCATCATCTCAAGTTCTTTCCACGTACTCCTTATCATTTTCACCTCTGTTTCCAGCTCTCTTCTCCATGTGCTTCTTGGTCTACCTCTGCTTCTCTTGCCTTGGGGATTCCAGAACAAGGACTGCCTTGTAATGCTATCAACAGGTTTCCTCAGTGTGTGTCCTATCCATCGCCATCGTCTTCTTCTCATCTCTTGTTCTACTGGCACTTGTCTAGTTCTTGTCACCAGTTCCACGTTGGTAACCTTGTCATATCATTTTAATCCCTCTATTCTACGCAAGCACCCATTTATGAAAGTCTGTAGCTTTTTGGTAGTTGTCTTTGTTGTTCTCCATGTCTCAGAGCCATACAATAGGACTGACTGCACATTTGAGTTGAAGATTCTTATTTTCGTGTTGGATCCGATTTCTCTTGATCTCCATATATTTCCCAATGCAATGAAAGCTCCTCTTGCTTTTTGTATTCTTATTTTGATATCACAGTCTGTCCCTCCAACTTTGTCTATATTGCTGCCAAGATATGTGTACGATTCTACATCTTGTATTGGTGCTTCTTCAAGTTCAACCCTTTATCGTTACCTGCATTTATTCTCATTATCTTTGTCTTTTCCCTGTGTATTTTCAGACCCAATTGCTGCGACCTCTCATCGAGTGTTTTTAATTTGTCCTGCATCTGATTACGGTTATGGAACAGAAGAGCCAAGTCATCAGCAAAATCCAGATCATCCAACTGCTTAGTCAGAGTCCAATGGATTCCATTTCTGTTGTGTGTTGTTGATGTTCTCATAACCCAGTCTATTGCTAGTAAGAAAAGAAATGGAGACAAGAGGCATCCCTGTCGCACTCCTGTTCAGATCCCAAACGGTTCTGTAAGCTGTCCTTCATGAAGAACTTGACACGTGACAAGAGAACTTGGCATTTGTTTGTTGAAGGCCTATGCTCCTTTGGTTGTGGAGGGTTATGAATGAAATCTGGGTGTATATATATATATATATATATATATATATATATATATATATATATATATATATATATATAAATATATATATATATATATATATATATATATATATATAATATATATATATATATATATATATTTATATATATACAGTACAGAAGTGAAAAATCCATATTCATGAAATATATAAAAACTCAGCAGAGAGCTGTTACAGGGACAGGCATTGTTAGGGTATTTGATGTAATAGACTGAAACATTAGTCCTAAGATGGATGGCCTTCAATTGTACTCCTGTTTGAGAGTTTTGTATTATATATTTACATTTAAAAAATAGTTTTAAAGGGTACCGGATATTTGCACAATTAAGTAAATATTAACGTTAATTTTTCTTTTCATATTTTCATTCTAATGTTTCAGCCCCAAAAAATTGTAAAGTTTCATCGGAGGAAATGCAAACGTACGTTACGAAAAGTTTTGAAACTCATAAACAGCTAATCTAACATTCTATCTGTTTGCTAATGAAGACTTTCATCTTTGCTTGCAATTTACACTATTTCCTGGACATGCCATATTTGCTACGATTATCTCTCGAAATAAATGCTAGTTATTTCTCTCTATTTTTCAAAAACTAGATTTCTCCTAAATCTATCATTCGCCTGAAAATCTTGAAACAGTTACAGAATGTGCTACACCTGACCTAAATAGATTTTATAATATACTACTTTGACTTCTGCATGCACTGTTGTGCTGTAACAATGTTATTGTCCGAACATGTTATGAGAAACTCTTCTCAATATTAAAAATGGTTACTTTGCTACATAACGAACCTTCGATGTTATGTATACTCAAAAGTATATTCATGTCTGCGAGTCTCTACATAGACAGAGACAGAATAGGACTAAGCAGATCTAGCATGTCGTAGAAGGCGACTAATATGAAGTTGTGCATGGGGGCTGGTAGCCTCATCTTCCTATATCAGCTTTTTCTGTCAGTGCGAAATGCTAAGGGATGTAACTTTGGTTGAAAGTTAGACATTAATTGTATTGTTTCCCTTATATGTACTCTCTCGAAAATAGTAACACTCGACAAAAAAAAGTGCGCAAATGATGGTGTGCACAAACATATTTATAGAACTGTGTGATCCCGTATACACACATTGGGGTCCTCGCTGCTGCTACGTAGTTCGTGTACTGTGGTGATGCACAGTGGTTTTTAAAAATACTTTTGAATAAGTAAAGTTGCCGTTAGGTATTGGTGCTTTTGAATTTGATTCCCGTCTTATGTGGGGCTTTTACACTAGTATCAAATAAATGACCACTGAAACCACTACTGCATGTGCATGTTCATGCGTGGTGCAGTCTTCGTGTAAGAAGACAAGTTTCAATGATGTCTCCATGCTCTATAAGGAGCGCAAAGAAAAATAGGGAAGATATTCATGTACATACCTTTCAACCAGACCACTAAAACATATATGCAACTAGAGTTTAACCCATCAATGACTGGCAGTCCAATAAGTTCAAAGTACGCAAAATCGACTAGACAGACATACATCATTAGCCTTTTATGACCAAGTAAACCGCCAAAACGTGGCTCGCGATACCGATTAATTATGCTGTGCATTTTCTGCTGAATGTCCTGACGATAGCACGAATTCTCCTGTGGTCACTCATTTCCATTTTCCTTCCGAAGTGAATCAGTGATACGAAAAGTATATGATGAGCTTTGATGCGGCTCTGGCTAAATATATAAGATGTAGGTACTTAGTCATACAAACCCGCATGAACTCTGCTTAATATAAAATGGGACAAATTCAAGAAATGTCAAAATAACAGTCATGATTATTTCTGTTATTCCAGATGCCATTAACATATGGGGAAAATGCCATTGACATTTGAATGAAAAATGAGCGTTATTTCAGTCAACGTGCAATTTAGCTTCCAGACCGGATTTGCGCGGCTTTTCCGTAAAAAAATTCGTGCGAAAAGACGGGACGGGATGTTGCCTCTAAGACGATTCTTTCAAATTTGAATATGCTGTCACTTTAAATTTACAATTTACTACCCTTGGGGATGAAATCGCCTGATTTTTGCGTACCAGTTCAGTGGTCCATATATTAAGACTTAGATATCTCTCTTACGCACATATTTGAATCTCAGCTTACACACATCTCTGAATCTCAGCTTACGCACATCTTTGAATCTCAGCTTACACACATCTCTGAATCTCAGCTTACGCACATCTTTGAATCTCAGCTTACACACATCTCTGAATCTCAGCTTACACACATCTCTGAATCTCAGCTTACGCACATCTTTGAATCTCAGCTTACACACATCTCTGAATCTCAGCTGTGGTCGTCCGACTGTTCTTTTGCCATCTGCCAGTTGCCCGAAGAAAATATTTTTGGCGATGCGACCATTTTCCACACGGTGGACATGGCCAAGCCAGCGTAGTTTGCGCTGTCTAAGCAGTGTATACATGCTTTGAAGGCCAGCACGTGACAGGACCTCAACATTTGTCACTTTGTCCTTCCACGAAATACCTAGGATGTGGCGTAGACACCGTAGATGGAAGGTATTGAGCCTTCTTTCTTGCTTAACATAGGATGTCCATGTCTCGCTGCCATGTATAAACTTGCTGGTGACGCAGGCATTATACACCGCACCTTTGGTCTTCATTGTGAATTTGGAGTTTCCCAAAATACGCGTTGTGAGGCGGGCAAAGATGGCTGCAGCTTTGCCAATTTCAAATTCTGTGTCCGGATGGAATTTGTCATTGATGGTAGACCCCAGGTATATGAAGTGGTTGTTCCACTTCCCTATATATATCAGAATGTTTATTCTCCAGAAAATACATTGATATGTACTGACATGATATAATAAAATACAACATGGCATATAACATGACATATATACATACAAACATACATACATTCACACCTTATTTACTTTTGAGAAAACAGTCTACCTCCATGAGAGAGAGAGAGAGAGAGAGAGAGAGAGAGAGAGAGAGAGAGAGAGAGAGAGAGAGAGAGAGAGAGAGAGAGAGAGAGAGAGTAAAACACGACAAAAGTTTGTCAAATTGATGGATAAACATAAATTACATTAAAACTATCGTAGATATTGAGCAATTTGGAAGCACGGATGTTTATGAAAAATTGTCCCAAAGTATGTCTTCTGGCTTTCAGCCGACATGTTTGTGTGATAGATAAAGAAGTCCAGAAACAGTTTGGAGAACAGACTAACTACTCTCTTGAAGTAAAAGAACACGTAATCTACTGTTTTACTATGTGTCAGGGTTTTCAACATAATATGTGATCTGAGAATATCTGGTTGCACTCGTTATCCAACGTAACCCTCCAACATTGTCAGGGTTCACTTACGAGAACAGCAGGAAGCCCAACTGTATTTCTGAGCGTTTCATAATGAGTAATTTAAAATCGTGTTTTAAGATACACACTTTTATTTTCAATTGAACTTAAAAGTAGCTTTAATTGTTGTAAAGCAGGCTCCATACAGGTCACTCGAGGTTCCTTCACATTGTGATAACTTAAAATGTACCACGACAGAAGGTCGTGAGCTAAATTTTAGCTATCTAGGTCGTCTGATACTTTGTCAACCAATGGCTGAAAAGTTTGAAAACTTCAGAACAATGATCACATGCAATTAAATTAAAGTACGTAATAACAATGAAAGGTCAATGAGACAGAGGAAACGGTGGTAATGAAGGGTAGTGATGTAGGTGAGAAGGGGAAATCCGCATTGGATGAATTAAAGATGTCAGCGAGTAACGCACAGTATAGCAACTGAAATAGGCATGACATTTCGACACATTATAGCAACTGACGAAGGCATGAAATGACCTGCATACTATAGCAAAAGATGTAGGCATGACAACTCTTACCTGTTAAAACAACTGATGTAGGCATGAAATGTTTTACCTGTTAAAGCAACTGATGTATGCATGAATAAATATTATGACAACTGGTGCAAGCATGAAATTGCCTGCGTATTAAATCAAATGATGAAGTCATAAAATGACCTGCATGTTAAAGCAGTTGATGCAGGCGCCAAAACAGGTGAAGTCAAAATGGCTTGCATGTTATGCACATCTCTTCGTTAACGTGATATGAATGCACTTTTTCATTTTGCATAGTTATCTGCACATTGGGAGCACCTTTGCTTCTGATGTCATTATGATAAGATAGAAGAAAGCATGCAGTATTATTTCAAAATGTGGTCGGACATAACGATGTTCGCTAATCAATTTGATGATGTAAATAGTAACGTTTTTTAATATATTGGGATCCTCGCTGGTGCTATGGAGTTCGCGCACTGTGCCGAGATCCTCCTTGTGTGATCTAAGGGAGGAAATCTTAGCAGTGATGGAGTTGTCCGTGTGCAATGAAGATTGTAGTTAAAATCAAACCAAATCAAATAGTAATTAGCAAGGTCTTGAATTTAATGATAATAGCAAGAAATCATTGGTATTTGTTAATGTTAAACATCATAAGCTTAGATTATCTCTTCAAATTCAGTGTGAAACAAAAAGAAAAAAAACAAAACACATAATATACACTTGGTATAAATGTTTCAATATATGGTAGTAAAACGACGTAAACAATGAAGCTATGGACATGCTACCGTATATACTCGAGTATAAGTTGATAAATCTTTTCCTTATTGGACCTTAAAAAACAGTCCCCTGATTTATATTCGAGTCAAATAAAATATTTATGAAACCGGTCATTATTGCCTCCCCACCCTTACCGCCGCACATTGGTATCTTTCAGGTATAAACTTGCTGCGTCATTAAATGTTTCTATCAAAACATCTTAAGTAATACACGTTTGAACTCCTATTAAGTCACACATTTCAATTGGAATACGCCTTGTTGACCAGCCACCTTCGTTTGCAGAAAGCCAAGGAAATAACAATGGAATGCCAGAATTCGGAATCGACACCCCCCGCACCCCCCCCCCCCCCCCCCCCCCCCCCCCCCCCCCCCCCAAACAAATACCCCCCCCCCCCCCCCCCCCCCCCCCCCCCCCCCCCCCCCCCCCCCCCCCCCCCCCCCCCCCCCCCACCCCCCCCCTCCCCCCCCCCCCCCCCCCCCCCCCCCCAAAAAAAAAAAAAAAAAAAAAAAAAAAAAAAACTCATTCGACTTATAATCGGGTCTTTCATTTTAGAATATTTTTAAGTCCTAAAGTCTAAGGATCGACTTATAGGGGGGTCGACGTATACTCGAGTACATAGTGTTGTTGTAAACAATTACAATCAAGAAATCTAGGAAAAAAATTGATTAAAAAAAAAGCACTTAAACATTCTCGTCTGAAGATATTCCTGATGTTTCCATATGATTACACGAAAGAAGAACTTTTATTTATCCAAATGAAAAGTCAGTTTCGCAGTAAATTTAGGAGATTGTCATGGCAGAGTTATTAAACTGTCTGTAGGACAGCCAACAAGGCAAATAACAAATGAATCTTTTTTCATGGTAATGTCATACCTCATCGGTAATTTCAATGATCTCTGACTTCACTCTTTACCACGGAGCCTCTGTTGAGCATAGGCCTTCAACAAATTTACGCCAAGCCTTCTTGTCCCGTGTCATCCTTTCTAGGCCATTCAATGTCTTCTTTATCTCTTTCATGTCTTCTTTATCTCTTTCATGTCTTCTTTATCTGTTTCATATCGTTTTTATCTGTCATGTCTTCTTTATCTGTTTCATATCGTTTTTATCTGTCATGTCTTCTTTATCTGTTTCATATCGTTTTTATCTGTCATGTCTTCTTTATCTGTTTCATATCGTTTTTATCTGTCATGTCTTCTTTATCTCTTTCATATCTTCTTTATCTGTTTCATGTCTTCTTTATCTCTTTCATGTCATCGTTATCTCTTTCATGTCTTCTTTATCTGTTTCATATCTTCTTTATCTGTTTCATGTCTTCTTTATCTCTTTCATATCTTCTTTATCTGTTTCATGTCTTCTTTATCTCTTTCATGTCTTCTTTATCTGTTTCATGTCTTCTTTATCTCTTTCATGTCTTCTTTATCTGTTTCATGTCTTCTTTATCTCTTTCATATCTTCTTTATCTGTTTCATGTCTTCTTTATCTCTTCTAAGTCTTTTTTTTATCTCTTCCATCTTTTTTTTATCTCTTTAATGCCATCTTTATCTCTTTCATGTCTGTCTCAATTTCCCTTCTATATGCGTTCTTCTGTCTCTACTTCCCTTACCATGGAGATTCCAAAAACGAGGACTGCCATTTAGTGCTATCAGCTGGTTTCCTCAGCTGCTTGTCATATTCAACGACATTGTCGTCTGCTCACCTATTGTTCCACATGTATTTTTCTGACTTTGTCCATCAGTTTACGCTACTTCGGTAAAAGCTCGTTGTCATATTAAGTCCAAAAGATGTTCTGAACAAAATCTATAAGAAAGAGAGAACTTCCAATATTTTTTAATTTGTTTCATTTAATAAAATGCGACTTTTGCCCCTGTTCATTCAAAATCCATTTCAGTTTAGCGCAATTTTCATCGCTAGATTTTAATTCTAAAAAATATATTTCACATCTTTAATATTACTACTTATGTTAGTTGTTGGAACTACTTTCGGGAATATTATTAATTTATTAAACAACAAGAATTAATTGCAGCAATAAAGCAATACAGTAACTCTTTTTTGGTGAGTCCCATATTATTACGATTCTCCAGAAATCAGGTTTATGCCAGTAATAAAGTAATATACGTTAAATGTTTTTGGTGTGTCCTATAATATTATGATTCAGAAATCAAGTTTTTGTCAGTATAATGAGATCTTGGAAAATGTGCTTTTATTTTGTTGTGTTTTTTTAAAATCACAAGCAAGTTCGTTCTGAGGCCAACTTTTTAGTGAGAAAATGCTGCAAAAAATCTGGTAATTTGGTGATGAGTTTTATTTGCTTTAAAAAATAAAAAATTAAGGTAAACATAGTCCCATATTTGATACTCCCGAAGTGTTAGACACTTAACAATACTAAGTGCAGCATGGAGAGGTGAAGTGACCAGTTCCCTTCTTCGCTGCCTTTTCCTTCCCTAACTCAAGAGCAAAGTTAGGTACCCATTTACAGCTGTGTAGTCTTGAGTGTGACACCGCCGTGTTTTGAACCCAACATTTGCCTCGAGCGGCCAGCGCTCTAACCACTTTACCAAATCGAACGCTAAAACGGAATACTTAAGAGTCACGTGTCTGGAGTGGCGAGCTTAAGTAGACTTCAGTCATTATTTAGAACAAGTCTCGCTTTTCAAACACACATTCAAACACATTTAAACACACATTTAAACACACATTCAAACACCCATTCAAACACACATTTAAACACACATTCAAACACACATTCAAACACACATTCAAACACACATTTAAACACACATTCAAACACACATTCAAATACACATTCAAACACACATTCAAACACACATTCAAACACACATTTAAACACACATTCAAACACACATTCAAACACACATTCAAACACACATTTAAACACACATTCAAACACACATTCAAACACACATTCAAACACACATTCAAACACACATTCAAACACACATTTAAACACACATTCAAACACACATTCAAACACAATTTTAAGAGAATTCTAACATTGAGGCTTATATTGTGTGATAGTGTGATAGTAAAGAATCCAATGATTTTGTAAATACTAATATTTCAATTAATTTTATATAAAATATAGATTTTTAAAAATTTCTCTCAAGCAAACAGTTCGACAAGGAAAAGACAATAATTTGAAGTGAACGATCCAAACACAATTCATTTTTATGTACGTATTTTTGTTTAAATTACATGTACATATTGTAAATAAATAAATGAATATATATATATATATATATATATATATATATATATATCTATATATATATATATATATATATATATATATATATATATATATATATATATATATATATGTATGCGAAAGTGTGTCTGTGTATGTAAGAGAGAGATAGGAGAGAGAGGGAGGGAGGGAGGGAGGGAGAGAGAGAGAGAGAGAGAGAGAGAGAGAGAGAGAGAGAGAGAGAGAGAGAGAGAGAGAGAGAGAGAGAGAGAGAGAGAGAGAGAGAGAGAGAGAGAGAGAGAGCTATTCTGTTTACATCAGCTTAAAAAAGGAACTCTTACAAACGAAGATATGTCTCAGTGTGTTTTATTTCCATCTGTCCACAGATTCAACGAAAAAGAATTTACAGCTCATCTGTTTACAAGCAGGCCTGGGCACACCATACAAACCTCCTAGATATTTACAAGAAACTTGTTAAACAAGCCTTTCATCTTTTAAAATTAACGGTAGTTTACATTACTTGTCATAAGAACTCATTCAAAATGGTGGTGGCCATAATTTAGCGTGCAAGTGTACAGTTAGAAGTATTGTTCTTAAAATTGTCACTATTTTGTTTGTTTCAAGGCACCAATTGGTTAAGTTTATTGTTTCATTAAGAACACATGGACTCTTTTGTTTGGAATTTGAGAATTACTGCAATTTAAATTATACAACTATTGTAAAATCAAATTTAAAATATAAATTAGAAGTACCTATGGGTAACTGATTGTCGTTTATTGTTGTAGTGGACAATCCAACATGGCATTTACACTCTTTTGGCCATCTTATGATAAAAATCTGCCACATAGACATGCCAGACCAAACATTTTTCGCTTCGCGTCCCTTTTTGGTCATTTTAGAAAATCTTACGGCTCCTTTTGGTAATTAAGAACGCATCTCGGCTCTTTCATAATGTTTTAATTTTCAGAAATCCATTGAGAACTGTATTATTGCAAGGTAGAAATATTTAAAAAAGGCAATAATGCCTGCCGGTAGATTGTTTACCCTGATAAAATAAAGATTCCTTCTTTCGTTCGTTCCCCTCACTCCCTACTTTTTTTTTTCTTTTTTAATATAGAAGCTTAATTAACGAAATATTCAACTTTTTTTTTCTCTCTGTTGATTACAGACTTTCAATAAGTTTATTATCATTAAGATTTTTTTCGAATTTCAGTTAAACTTAAATACAAAATCTGGTCAGGTTTTTAAAATGTTTAAACCACATGGTAAAATATAAAACTGAAGTAGTCTTTTAAAATAAAGTATATGTATCCTTTAGTTGCAAACTTACTTTGTTGCTAATGTGAGGAATGATGTTACATTTTCTCAACGATAAATCTTTTTTGTGAAAGACGAAAGCGTTCATCTTTTTGACAGCTAGTCGGGGTTCTTGTGATTTTTTAAAATTATTTAAAAAAAAAAAAACCCTAAAGTTTAAAATATGTTTTGCAAAAGTACGAGAAAATAAAAAAACGGGAGTAAGCTGTCTGTCTTGTGGCGTTGGCCCGTCAATTTCTGCTTACTACATCACAATTTAGCGTCTATGTGTCACTGTTTTTGTTGCAAAAATGAAATACGAATTAAAGAAATTAGAACAAAAACATTTTGAATTCATGACATGGCATTTCAAAAAAATTTTTGGTTTTTTTTTGGGCACTATTTTTTTTCTTACTTCAATATTTACTCCTGTCTTGAAATTTCCTTGTGACTCTATGGAAAGAGAGGAGCCCAGTTTTGGCACCACAGTGCATGTTGGATACTTTTATTCTGTTTAATACGCAGATGGTCGGTGTGAGAAAAACTATTTCCATAGCAGTGAAGATGTATTGACAATTGTAACAATTCTCCACACCTAAAGATCTTTTATATTTGGACATGCGCCCTAATATAACCGGCTAGGTTGAACGGGACGCTCCTCGCCAAAACGAGGCAAAATTTTATTTTGAAAAAATTATTAAAAAAACATGTATTGAAAATATTTGTTGCCATTTATTCACAGTTTGTGGCTGATTTTACAAGCCGGAATTTTAAAAGTACAGACAAATTTTTGCATTAGTTAATGCTTTAGTTTTGTTATTTCAACTGTTTTCGCTGCTGCAACTGCGTTGTATTTAGTGACATCTTTTTGTGTGGACATTTAGTCAAACTACAGTAGAGGCAATATGAATTAAGAAAATCTCTTAACCTGTGCCTTTAAGAAAAATGTTCACTCATTCTCAGTGAAAATCCTCAGATACCCGTGACCTATTTCTCAATCTTCAGATATACACGAGATTACATATGCCTGAATCCTTATATATACACGAGATTACATATGCCTGAATCCTTATATATACACGAGATTACATATGCCTGAATCCTTATATATACACGAGATTACATATGCCTGAATCCTTATATATACACGAGATTACATATGCCTGAATCCTTATATATACACGAGATTACATATGCCTGAATCCTTATATATACACGAGATTACATATGCCTGAATCCTTATATATACACGAGATTACATATGCCTGAATCCTTATATATACACGAGATTACATATGCCTGAATCCTTATATATACACGAGATTACATATGCCTGAATCCTTATATATAGCTGAGATGATCCATGTTTACAGCATGGTCCTAGAAAATGAGAATGACTGTCATTAACACCAGACAGCAAGGTCTTTTATATTTTGAAATTCGCCCTAATATAAACGAGGGACCTTGTGTCTAGGTTGAATAGATCACACCCAGGCAAAACGAGACAAAACTTCTATTTAAAAAAAAAAAAAAAAAAGATTGCTGTGTAAGACTATGAAAAGCTGTACGTCCGACGTAAACAAGTGGTGTAAGTCTTAGTGGGACAAAGGTCAAATACATCCAACCCAGAAATACTGCGAGAACACAAAATATTCAAAATTATAATTTATCTGGTACTTACCAAAATTACCAGAACCTTTTTAACTTGGATCTGCCGGAGTAACACCAGCGGTCTTCAGAACATAAATTTTTATTAATTTCAGACTGGTTCTCACTTTCTTTTCTCTATTGTTTATGTGTGTTTGTCATTGACGAAGACCGTCTTGTCGTAACGCAAAGCGTGTCATTGTTCTTTATTTTAGTTTTATTTAAAAGGTAAAGGTAGTCCCATAGCAGAAATGGCCGTAGGGTAGTGAAGTGTTAGAGACTTCACTGTACGGAGGTCCAGCTTTATGAGGCTGGGTTACCAGATTACTTCCTCGCTGCCTTTGCTTTCCATAACTCACCTGCACATTGAGGTGATCATTTACAGCTAGGTACAATGGAAAGTGAAGTTGCTGGGTTGAGATCCATGAAGCCGATAATCTTGCCATGAGAAGCAAGCGCTCTAACTGCATAGCCAATTAATTGGTCGTCTAAACTGACGGGGAAAAATGCATGGCTTCTTGACCGCATTCGTCCTGATGTAATTCCTTACAGTTCTTCAGTACATCAATGCGGCTTAATACAAGTACTGCTTACTTACTTAGTCGTTTCTCTTCTACCATGAGATGTAGATGTTTGCCAGAGAGAGCGCCATACTATCCTATCAGCTGCCTTCTTCATGGCCTAGTTCCAGTCTAGTCCTCGATCCTTAAGAGATTGTCTAATGTTGTCCTCCCAGCGAATCCTAGATCCCTGGCTCGTGGTAGCTGATCGTCTCCAATTCTGCAGACATGGCCAAACCATCGTAATTGGACTGTTCCACTCAAGTGTGCAGGGGCTGGTTTTTGAGGCCATGACTTAATACATATGAGTTACTATCATCAGCATCATTACGTTTTAGCTTCCAGAGGAGCATAGGCCTTCAACAATTTCATGACATGCTTTCCTTTCCTGTGCCAACCATTCAAGGTCTTGCCATGTCGTCCCGGAATAAAGAAAGTGGGTCAGCAGCAGGTAAAATATCCATCTGACATTTCAACATAGTCTCGACATTTAAAAGAAAATTCTGTCCACAGCTGATAGTTACAAAGGCCACATTATCTTGAATTCCCTCTACTGTGGACATAGCTGCAGATCAAAATAATGTTCATTTATTTCCAAGTGAAATGTGGGCTGTTGTACCTGGTTATATAAATGAAAACTCAGGAATATCACACATTGATCTGCTAAAAAAGTTCTATAAATGTCCCTCAGTGTGACAAGACATCATTATCACCGTTTCCCTTGTCGACCATGAAGCATCCATTAGGGCTTGTTCTCTTGCAGGAAACCTACATCACAGCATCCATGTGCTTTTGCAACAGTGGTTTCTGTAGCAATTTTCGCTTTGCTTATTTGATTTCACCTCTACACCTCACGGTAGAAGGGGAACGACTAAGTTATTTGATTTCAAAGCTTGTTTTGAGAGATCTAAGTAATGCAACAGGTTTAGTTTCTCATGGAATTTGAAAGTCTAGATAACAGCTAAAAAGTGATGGTAATTTATGAAGGTATTCACAGAGAGATGTATTTATATGTAGGTGTATTTCATATTTAGAGGTACTCGTATACTTGCTGTGCATTTATGTATGTGTATATATTTGAAAGTACTCAAAGTTGAGGTATTAGTATGTGTTAGTATACTGAGATGTACAGTGTAAATGTTCTATACATCTCTTGTTCCGCCTTTTACTGGATTTTTGCTGGGGAGTTTAATTATTCATGTTTGAAGGACCATTTTAAAAACATTCGGCCACTACCACCTCTCACGTTTCCAGTTCTCAAGTCTCTAGATTTATAGGATTCAAGAAAATAATATTAATGACACGTAGCTTACGTGCATTAAAGATTGTTTCTTTGGTATGGAATATTACATCGTTTGAAACTCCCAACCGCGCCACTTTTCTGGAAAATACTTCCCAGCCGCGCCACCTCTCGGGTAAAAATACCCGTGCAATGCTGTAAAAATGCACTACCAAAATTAGCAGCTATTGTTAAAATAAAAACATTTCCAAACTGCAAGCACGGTATGGCTGAAATCAGGATTATTCTAACTTGTTAATCTTTAATTTTTGTGTAGAGGTTCTTTTTTTGTGTCGTTTTTATTACTTTTTTCCCCCAAGTAGTTCTATTTACTATGTACATATCACACGAAGTAGTTATAGATACTTATATATGGATGGAAATTGTCGTTCTGACCAATTGTTCTAATTGTGTTTATATATCACTTGAAGTATTCGTTCTTATAATACTTAGTTTAATTTAATTTTCTGAATTTAGTTTGTATAGTTTTCTATACCTCTTTTACTGTATTTATTGATTTAGTTTGATAATGTCTGCACATGCAGCTTAACTGCTCTCGCTCAGTTCAAATAACAATGTTTCTTCCATTGTTGATACAGTTGGAACAAACATTACTGGATAAAGCTAGCTCTCAGTTGTAAATTTAAAAGTGGAAAAAATGCTGACACCAAAAAAAAAAAAAAAAAAAATTCCATTCTAGGCTTTCAACTTGAGCCATTTTATTTTTCACGTTCTCTCGTTTTCACATGATCCTATAAAAATTGCTTATAGATGGATGGGGGTACACGTTAGAATACTATGGCGTGTTGGTGGAGCAAATTCTTGATATCTCTGACGAAGGGTCAGAAGAGCTACTATCATCAGCATCATTACGTTTTAGCTTCCAGAGGAGCATAGGCCTTCAACAATTTCATGGCATGCTTTCCTTTCCTGTGCTAACCATTCAAGGTCTTGCCATGTCGTCCTGGAATAAAGAAAGTGGGTCAGCAGCACAAACTCCTTCCGGCTTTCTCTGGGCTGTGTCATGAACTTCCTTAATAGAGGACTATATCTAGTCTTGGATGACGGAGTTCAATTATTTAAATTATATATGGTTGACTTGTCCGTGCTGTTGTTGAAGTTTGTGTGGTTTAAAGTGTGTGCAGGAGGGGTAGTCAACAAAGTATGTCGCAGGCGGACTAAAAATCGAATGAAAATAAAAAGACGTAACGTTTCTAAACAGATACACTCTAAAAAAAAAGCCGGTTTAACAGCTACTAAGTGACGTATCAAAATGCACGTTTACAATTTTTTTTGTAATCCTTGACATGGAAATAGTATGGTGCAGTAAGGTAGATCGGTGCGTCTAATGCATCTTAGCATATTTATTGACACGAAGTGTTCTGCATTATTCAAATGGCCGAGTCTTTACTTTAAATGTTTAATAGTAAATGCAAAAAAAAAAAAAAAATTATCTGCCATGAAAGACTTAGAACCAGTATGAACTGGACCCATTGGACCCAAAGATATTTTTGATGCACAAAAATAAAGCACAAAGTAGCAAACGCAAAAAAGTTCCACTAAGCTTCTTTTTGTTTTTTTGTTTTTATATTTGGAAATAATTTACTCAGTTAACTACTTTTTTTTGCTTGCTCAAGGAAAGAAACTGAGAATTTCTTGGAACAGAAACATATATTTTGCTTGGTCCTTATTTTGATTGGTTGATTTCTACATTACATTTCTTTTCTGTTATAATGAACTATTTTAGGTTGAGTAAAAGAAACAGAATGGTAGCAGATATGCTTGTGTTAATCATGACTTCTTTTGTCGAGAAACTGTGTGATGTAAGTGATACGGAGAGAAAAGATGTGTCTACTGTTGAATTTGATACTTACGTGTGTTTTAATCTGACATTATGTGATACAATATCGGAGTGGATTTAGAAAGCACAAGACAGACAAACAAACTCGTTAAACTCTAGGGAACCACGTACAAGTACAGGCGTACTTAAATGAAGGGAGACTACACCTTTTATTAACTGACATCACATAGTTGAAATACGGCGTGAATGGAAATGTTACAATAACTACTATGGAAGTTACAATGCACCTTCTTTCAGGCGATGTGCCGTGAAGGATTTCCCAAGATTAATGCAGTGTGCATATTTAATCAATATAATGAGGACTTGTCAGGAGGATCAGACGATGGCCATCATATAAACAGCTTGAGATACGCTGACAATACAGCCTTAATAACTAAAAGTGAAAAAGAGTGACAGAAATGACAAATAACACTAGTGAAAAAAAAACGTAAAAATAAAGGCCTCGGTAATCAACATACAGGTAGTCCTTGACTTACGAACTCCGTGGTAAGTCGAAGCAGTCGTAAGTCGAATCACACTTTAAATGCATTGACTTATTACATATTTCCAAGTCCGTATTCCATTATATTGGAGATCCATTACAGCCAACCTTCGTTGTGGAGATGGCAACTGATGATGATGATGATTCCATCATATCATCATTTGTTAAAATAAAACACTGCACAATAAATAAAAGGGTCGAAATAACAGATTGTATGACACTGCTTTGCGTTTTAATGTACTATAAAGCTGACAATAATACTGTTAAAACGTACTTGTACAGGTACAAAATGTGGTACACAACAGCCACAAATACAAATTAAGAGTAATCTGTAACAGTCTGTACATAAACAAACACACAAATCAGTCATTTGAACAAGATAGTCGTTAGTGGATACACTCTTCCTTTTACTAGACATTACTGGGAAACAGCACTCACACTTATAACGCAAATAAACAACTGATGCATACAATCTGAGGACGTGATATCACGTTCAATAGAAAATAATGATTTATCATCAAACCTAGTCAATGTTTTTAAAGTTCAATGCAGTAGAACTATTCTTTACTCTTCTGTGAGCATGTTTAAATTATCTCATTATTCACAAGCCATAAATGTACCCGAGAACGTCAAAAATAAGATGGCTCAAGTTGAAAGCCTAGAATGGAATTTTTTGTTTGTTGGTGTCAGCATTTTTTCCCACTTTTTAATTTTTAATTTAATTTTTTGTTTTTTGGCTGTCGTAAGTCCGTGTCGTCGTAAGTCGCATACGTCGTAAGTCGAGGACGATCTGTAATTTGGTATAGTGCAGGCACTCATAAGACATAAAGGAGTATAGTTAGTCTATGGAACGAATCCCGGTCCTTATCTTCCACAGTTACGGGGAATATTCTAACAATGGCTTCTGTCCACGAAGCAATATTTTTCTGGTGCAGAGTACACAGCGTGCTTTGTCACGATTCGCTCCCGTAGGGAGGCGATGGCGCCGATAGGATGGTTCTGGGTTTGATTCCCTGTTAAGCCTATCACTTCTGTAGCGTTTCTGTTCTGTAGTTTTCTACTTCTTTATTTCTTATATATCCATTTATGTTGATTATTTACTATGCCCAACGATCGGCCTTCACCTTTTGTTTCTATGTTCACCCTTCTTAACCTTCTAGTTCCCCATGAAGCATACAATAAAGGTCAAGGATCCCGTTACACGCCCACTGAGGCATATTGGGAATATTGTGTTAGGCCCATATTTAGGAAGGTTAAAGGCGGCCGGCGTGATGCTGACCACATCACCCTTAGTGTGCTGTATGGTCAAGAAAATATGGGCCTAACACCATATTCCCAATATGCCTCAAAAGGCATGTAACGGAATCCCTACATTGCAAAAGCACAGAAGTAATAAATATCTTGGAGAATAGAACTTTTCCAAAATATACTATCGAAGTAAATTGAACAGTGATAAAACAAGTCAAAACATTCAAATACCTAGGCACGATAATAACATCAGACGGTAGATGTATCTCAGTGGTGGCGAATAGAACAGCCCATGTAAAAGCAACGTTCCATAAAATGAAAGTATGTTATGCAGCAACTCTTTATCCATGGAAGTAAGAAACAGAGTTCTACGGTGCTACGTCAAGCCAATTCTGACATGCGGCTGTGAATCATGGACAATTAGTAAACAAGAAAAGCATTGGAGGACACAGAGATGTGGTTATATAGAAAAGTGTTCAGAATACCATCGGCAACTAAAAAAGAGTCATGAGACATTCCGAAAAAAAGCCAGTGCGATAAAGAAACTTATTATTTATAATAAAAGGAAGCAATTTACGTTCTATAGGCGTGTTGTGAGAAGGAGAAATGTGAAACAGCACATTTGAAATAGGAGATATGGGGAAAATACTATTGACAAGAACAAACAGAACCAAATAAAGAATTCTTTCCTCGTCTTTTTCCAAGGCTATCAGACATCAACTTGAATATTTTTAAAGAAAGCATTGGTCAGCATGAGTTGTTTGTATCTCCACAGAGTTTTTCCAGGAATGGTGCTGGTGATAGCCATATCTGCATTCTCCGTTTCTCGTATTTTGGGAACTTTTGCTGCAGATGTCACTTTTTTCAGTGCCACAGTTACACTCATAGTAGTTCCTATCTTTAGCTTGTTGAAAAGATGCTATCTCAGAGTTTTATGGCCTGTCCGGAATCTGAAGATTATCACTTGTACACTAATGTCTCCATCTTGCCGTGACAGATGAGCGTATGTGTCCCCATGACCTTAAGAGCTATGCCGGCTGTAGCAGAGCTACCAACAGGGACTCCCAGGCCAGGCGGGCTGAAGGGTAACGACCAAACAAAGAGAGACGCAAATCTACTGCCTTGCAGACAGGCAGGGAACAGTCAAAGGCAAAGGAAAGCAACCGGACAGAAATGCCTGTTGAAAATTTGACACATTGGACCACAGGCCTAACCAAACAGTGCAACGTAGGTCGCTAAATAAAGAGTTGCGAATAAGATTGGTTATACAAGATTGTACAAGATTGGTTGTAAGAACCATCTTCATTGCACACGGACAACTCCTCCCGTAGATTACATAAGAAGGATCTTAGCACAGTGCACGAACTCCGTAGCACCGGCTAGGTTACCAATGTGTATACAGGAATCACACATTGTTTAAATATAGTGTGGTGGGTAGGTTTCCTAATTTTTAAATTTTGACAGGGCAGCGGCCGTGTGGTCTACTCTTTACGATTTCCAACTGCCGAGGGATTTGTACAATAAGAAAAAAAAAATAAGGAATGAAATTGCTGCATTGTTCGACCAACACCAGTAAAGATAAAATCGAGATCACTAAGTTGTTTAGATCACAGGATAAAGTTGGTTAGATCTTAGGATAAAATTGATAAGATCACATGATAGAATTGGTTAGATCATAGGATAAAGTTGGTTAGATCACAGGATAAAATTGATAATATCACAGGATAAAGCTGGTAACACCACCGGATAAAGTTGGTCAGATCACAGGATAAAGTTAGTTAGATCACAAGATAAAGTTGGTTATATCACAGGATAAAGTTGGTTAGATCACAGGATAAAGTTGGTTTGACCATAGGATAAAGTTGGTTAGATCACCGGATAAAATTGGTTAGGTCATAGGATAAAGTTGGTTGGATCACATGATAAAATTGATAAGATCACAGGATAAAGTTGGTTAGATCACAAGATAAAGTTGGTTATATCACAGGATAAAGTTGGTTAGATTATTGGATAAAATTGATAAGATCACAGGATAAAATTGGTTATATCACAGGATACAGTTGGTTAGATCACAGGATAAAATTGGTAAGATCATAGAATAAAGTTGGCAAGATCACAGGATAAAGTTGGTGTGACATATTATTATTATAGCTTTCATATGTCTATTTCATTTTCTACATTTTTCTTTCACCTGGCTTTCACCTACACACGTTTTGTTAACATAAAATCCTCCTACACTCAGAGATCTGTCTCTTTTTCAAATTTAGCACGCCTATTTTATTTCCTGTTCTCTATTTCCTTAGGAATGTTTAACAACAGACCTATTTAGCTAACGTTGAACCGGTTACCTGTAATTATGAAACCAGCGATTGGAAATCGTCGTAATCGGATTAAACAGGGAGAGATGGAATGCGTAGAAAGGGGCGACTATTAAAAAAAGTCGTACTTTTGGCAAAGGGAGATAATTTCCAATTACCTCCTCCTTGTCCGTTCGTTCCGTGAAAACGCAATTAAGCTACGGATCGACGAGATCAAAGAGACGATTTGATCGTGGGACCACGTCTACCTGGTTTTATATTTATTTAAGTTCTTATGTGTCCTATGTAGCCTTCACTTTCTTTCCTTTCCCTGACGAAGGCCTTGTGACCGTAACGTAGACTATTTTCTTTGTCTTTTGTCCTCGTAAGACGAATCACCTTTTTTCTGTTTTTTTTTCACACCCATCCATTGTACTCCACGTCTTACCGCAGTTCCCCTCAACTTTCTCGACTTTATATACATTTTTTTTACTGCACCGTGTCTCTGTTATCTCGTATCTCTATCTACTTATCCTAATTATTCCCCCGATCCTATCCTATCTCTTCTTTTTTAGTATTGCATATCATTTTATATCCTATTTATTTATTTTCGTATTTCCCTACTCTTCCTTCATACCTTATATTACCGCACTCTATCCTATTTATTTATTGTTTCTTTTATCTCTATTTTCATTTAGCGTTTTTTATATTTTATTTATTATTTATTTTATTTTTTATTTTTTTATTTTCTGGACGTTTTACTTTTTTCCACTATGCCCTCCCTGAAATATTTTATCAACTCTCTCCGTGTGTAGGTCACCACCAGCCTTAGCTCCCTGCCTCCTGATATATCCCGTGCCGCTATTGACTTTGCATTTGTTACTTTCAAGAAAACTAGATTCACCTCTCATCTCCACTTTATTCATACCTGCCTCCACCACAAAATTCTTCCTAATGGATTCTCTTTCAATTTTCGTCCATCTGCTGGCTCACTCAATCCTAGGGAACAACGTCTCCTACAACGAATTGAGACCAGATGTGGCTTTCAACGTATGCGCGTAGTGGCCGCCAGTCACTCCCGCCTTTTATCGGACCTCAGTGCCCAACAGTCCCAGCTTCTGCTTCACTTATGTGATCTCACCTCCAACAACGTCCCTCTCTATTCTATGATACGCACCACTATCCACACACTGAACCGGCAGCTGCATGAGTCCCTTTCCACTATTAAACACCATAAACTATCCCGTCTAACCCCTACCCCCAAAGCTGCCCCTCCACCCTCCACTCCATCATGCACTCAGGTAGTCTGCATCTCCCCAGATCTACCCCTCTCTGAGGGAGAGCGCTCTGTTCTTAGTAATGGCCTAAAATGTGTTCCTCTTCGTACGACTCTAGACCAATACAATCTCCTCCAGGATGTTCATCGGTTTCCCCGTCGCATGAGGCTGAAGTTCCATTTTAGACAGGAAGACAGCACTCCGCAGTCTCAGACTGAATCCGACATCTTCGCACGCTTTTCTGACTCTACAAAACCTCCCTTTACACCTAAACCTGGGGCCTCTCATGCCCTGGACCTGTATATCAAGAACACTATCCATGACATTCAGCAGCTCCGCCCTCGTAGATTGCATTATTCCAATCTCACTTCGGCAGAGTCCCGTGCTCTCTCCTTTCTTCGCCGTAGAGATGACATTGTCATCAAACCGACTGACAAGGGAGGAGTCATTGTCGTCTGGCAGAAGGACTTATACCTAAGTGAAGGTAAAAACCAGTAGACCAATGGCTCTTTTTACAGGCCCAGGACCAGCGATGCGACTGTCTCTAACAATCGCATTGTACACAACACTATTAAACAGCTCATCACTAGTAATGCTCTTCCTCCCCAAGCATCTCATCTTAGGATTCATGACAGCTCTTTGGGCAAGCCTGCATTCTACATGCTCCCCATAATTCATAAGATCGACAACCCTGGCAGACCTATTGTCTCAGCCTGTTCCTGTCCTACTGAACACATTTCTGACTTCCTCGATAGCATTTTCTAGCCTATCGTTGAGAATCTTCCCACCTTTGTCAAAGACACTAATCATGCTCTTACAACTTTCTCCTCTATCCGACTCCCAGCAGACCGCTTCTACCGTCTTTTCTTGTTAGACGTCTGTTCTCTGTATACCTCAATTCCCCACTCTGATGGTCTCCGGGCTCTTCGGTTTTTTTCTTGACCAGCGCACTTGTCCTTCTACATCCACTGACACTCTTCTACGTCTTGCCGAACTGGTCCTTCAACTTAATTCCTTTGAATTTAATGGTCAGTTTTTAACCAAATTAGTGGTGTTGCCATGGGAACGAAGATGGGTCCTAGCTATGCCTGCCTGTTCATGGGCCACTTGGAGCATCAGACATGGCAACAATACTCCGGTCCTTTCCCCGGGTTTTACCGCAGATATATCGATGATGGCATAGGTATCACAGATATGACTGAGACTGATTTATACTGCTTCATCGACTTCGTCAACCACTTTCACCCCACCATCAAGTTCACCTCCCTCATCTCCACAGTATCTGTCAACTTTCTTGACATTACTATTACTATCACGCCCTCCGGCCTTAATACCTCAGTATGCTAAAAGCCGACTGTTAAAGTCATATTTTTATGAAGAGGAGTGTGACGGACGGCTGTAGCTGACCTGAATTATTAAGATGACAGGGTATTTCCCTCTCTATAACATTAGAACCCCTGAACATTTGTTGTAACTTTTCATCAGCCTGGAACGATCCACCTGGGCCTATTAAGTATGCGGCATGAGATCTAAAGACACTGAGCGATCTTAGAACGAACGATGAAGTTCCCTGCCACTAGGTAACACGGCAGTGTGAACCACAGAATTGCTCTCAGACCAAGAGATGCAGGGAAAAATCGAGCGAAGCGTAGTTGAGCTCGCCGGCATTTCACATCCCCATGCAGAAGGACGATCCCCAGAACAGATAAGCTAGTTTCTCGCAGAAATTTCTCATCTTCGTGCAAACACTGAACCACTCGAAAGATGGACCAGAGCGGTCAGAGGAAAGCGGAGGCAGCGAACAGGAATACAGAAGCCAGGGACGGCATGTCTGTTAACACGACGGCTAGAAACCTCGATTCTTCCTGGGTTCTAAAGAGGCGTTAGATTCTAACATGTCCCACTCGTCTGCCATTCCAATTAAATATATAGAGTACCTGAGAAACTGCATTTTATCATTCGTTCTGACAGAATTCTAAGATTCACTAGCATATAGTTGGATTCCTGCTAGATTTCATCTAAATTGTTGGCTATTGGAGTGAATTCTTTTCTGTGCAGACGGTAATTTATACATTAGCTTCGAGTGATCAGTGGTCTAGTTATTTCATTTTTATTTCACTGAATATGGTGTAAATTTAACCTTATTAAATAACCCCATTTTCAAAGTTCTAGTGCAAACTAAATGTTACATCTATAAGTTAATTTCCTAATACAATAGCCGCGTAAATTAATTTTTCAGTCGTTAAGGGAATTATAACTTTAATACAGTTTAGTTCTGTATAGATAGATGTGCTTTTAACTACTAACTTCACGGGGAGCTTTTCTTGAATTTATTAATTGAAGACGCGAGTGCAGAAAATAGTCTAACTGTAAATGTATCGTGCGTTAGATTTTAATATGATTGCATTGCATTTCATGTTTTTCTATTTACATCTAGGATGATCTTTCGAACCTTGCATCCACGCAATTAAGCAGCAATTAAGCAGCAATTAAGCCGCAATTAAGCAGCAATTGAGCAGCAATTAAGCAGCAATTAAGCAGCAATTAAGCCGCAATTAAGCAGCAATTGAGCAGCAATTAAGCAGCAATTAAGCAGCTATTAAGCAGCCATTACGCAGCAATGAAATATATACAGAGTCCTGCCGGCTCAGTTCGATTACTCCAGTGACTTATGAACATATTTAAAATTTAATCTTTGTAGCGATCCTGTTGAGATTCAGCTATCTGAAGTTTACAGAAATAAAGCAAACCCAAAGACTGTTTTAAGATCCCAATTCATAAAGTCGTTTTAAAGTTAACAAAATGGAAGAAGAACAGTTGCCAGTAGCAATATTTTACTCACTGCTCTATTTGTGAAGAAGAACATAGATTTACCTGAACACTGTCTGTCAAGTATATTCAGTGGATTTAACCTCCGCCCCTCCCCCCCCCCCCCCCCCTCCCTCCCCCCCCCCCCCCCCCCCCCCCCACCCCACCCCCCCCCCCCCCCCCCCCCCCCCCCCCCCCCCCCCCCCCCCCCCCCCCCCACCCCCCCAACCCCCCCCCCACCCACCCCCCCCCCCCCCCACCCCCCCCCCCCCCCCCCCAACTCCCCTCCCCACACCCCCCCCCGAAGAAGAACGTACCTCAGTGTTTTGTAGTTTGTGACATTACGGCAAAAGAAAGATATCTCCACCAGCTGTGCCAATCTTATAAACCACACCATACCTCATACCTAGCCAGGTGCCTGTGCCATTCATTAAGAACTTTATCAAATAAACAAATAGTACCGTTAGACTTCAACGTCCAGCGATTTCGGGACACTTTGTTAACTTCAACAACCCGCTAATCTAGGTCTGTACACGGAAGAAAATACATTTACCTAAGCCAAGGTTTAGTGCTGTTTATGGGGTAATTCCTATGAAGTGCCAGAATTCACCATTTGGTAAGTCTGTGTGTGTGACTGTGTGCTGGCCAGCCCAAGCGTGTTTTTTTAATTAAAGGAGATTTAATCTTTTTTACCCTTATAATAAGTTCGACCTAGTATTAAGGCGTACTGTATTCATTGTACGGGATTTCTCCTAGCGGGATTTAGTAACTGTGTTTATTTCCCCCTCCTGTAAAATTTGTTGAATAAAAGGAAACATTTGAGAACCCTAGCTTTTCCTCTACCCCCTTATTACTGTAACCCCTTGTCTCAGAGTAATACATTTACCGTTGGGTTAAATTGTCTATCTCAGATCATCATCAACCCCCCCCCCCCCCCCGGGGACCGGGTCTTTTCTGTTAGTAAATACAAGCGGGAAAGGTGTATTGGATACTTCTCCTCAAAACCCCCTCCCCCTTGTCATTTTGTAACCTATGATTTCTGACTGTAAATTGATAATTATTTGTGACTTGATTTTATGATAATAAAGGTATTAAAGCTTTATTAGCATTGGTGTCGGCTGGCCAAAACCCAAACATTTCCCATATTCGTTATCGTAGTCTGTATTGATGTACGTTGTGCGTCAGAATCACCAAATCGGTGTGTGCGCCTGAGTGACTGGAACTGGCAAACAATTGTTTGTACAGAAGGGTGGTAGGAGTAGTTTTGAGAGACAAATTTTGTCGTACATGAGACTGTCCTTAATCTTCCCAGCACTTGTGAAACTACTACCCCACTTTCCTAAATCCTTATTCTCACAGAGCCTTCACTATCATTCTACACTCTAAAGGGACCAATATCCTCAGAACTCTCTCAGAAAATTTACGACAATAAATGGTTAGCTCGTCCGAGATTCTGAGCCTAGTTTAAATAGAGTGTGGTTGATTGTCTTTGTGAAGTAGGGTATAATCTTAAAAAGTAATTACTTCCCCTAGACCAAGCCTTTTAGTATTTTGGGCACACCACACACTAATTACACTAGTCAACAACCAAAATGTACCAGAAATGAAAATAGCTGATCTTAACTAATTTTGGTGTGCTGAAAACGAAAATGACATTAAAAAATGTTGATTGGCTCTAGTTTTCAAGATATATGCTACTAGTTTATTTAATTACGGTCAATTTATATATATGACGCAACTGTTGTGGGCGATTGCATAATTTTTTCTAATGACCAATAAAAATGTAACTAGAAGTTGATGATGCAATCCTACCTATGATTACATCACCGTTGTGTATAAATATCTTATCTCTGATAAAATGTTGCCATTAGTTAGTGCATTTGTCCTTATCAAAAGTATCGTAGTTAGAAATGCCTAAGACATGTGTGAACAGAGCTAATAATTTCTGTTATATATGTGGTGAGGTGACATTTGTATCACAAAAACGAAATATAACTATTGAGTGATTAAGAAGGCGTACAGTTTGTATTTTGGCTGCAGAATAGGAGATCAAGATAAGAGCTGGGCGCCACACATATGCTGCAATACATGTGCAGCACATCTTAAACTGTGGTTGACTGGCAAAAGGCAAGCTATGCCTTTTGCAGTCCCAATGATTTGGAGAGAGCCCACTGATCATCTCAACAACTGTTACTTTTGCATGGTCCCTCCAATTGGGAAAGGCATATCAAAGAAGAAAAAATGGACTGAAATATCCAAACATCCCCTCTGCAATATGTCCGCTACCACATGGCGATGACCTACCAGTTCCCAAAGTGCCAGAATCATTTTCAGCTGCTTCCACTGATGAAGAAGAGGACATTGGTGGTCCTGAACCATCAACCTCTAGCGACCCAGATTTTGAGCAAACTACATCCACTAAACCACACTTAATAACACAAGGTGAACTGAATGATCTTTTAAGAAATCTGAATTTACCGAAGAACAAGGCGGAGCTTTTGGGTTCCGACCATTACATCAGAAGACATTGGCCAATCAGGCAGTCATTGCAGCCTGGCAGTAAGAACGTTGGGAACCCAGCACTTGTCGACACCAGCAAGATTTTGTTGCCACCCTTGCACATTAAGCTGGGTCTCATGAAAAACTTTGTCAAGGCAATGGAGAAAACAGATGAGGCTTTCAAATACCTCATCAGAAAATTTCCAAGACTGAGTGAAGCTAAAATAAGAGAGGGAGTATTTGTTGATCCGCAAATTCGAAAACTTCTTCATGATGATGAGTTTCTTTGCGTGTTGCATGGCAAGGAAAAAGCAGCATGGCTAGCATTTAAGTCAGTGGTGGACAATTTTCTTGGAAACAACAGATCTGATAATTACAATGAAATTGTAGAAAATCTCCTTCTGAAGTATAAGAGTCTTGGCTGCAACATGTCTTTGAAAATTCATTTTCTGGATTCTCATCTGGATTTCTTTACGTCAAACTGTGGAGCGGTCAGTGATGAGCATGGTGAAGGATTTCACCAGGACATTGCTGCTATGGAGACAAGGTATCAAGGCAATTGGAGCCCTTCAATGTTTGCTGATTACTGTTGGACTGTGACAAGAGATACCTCATCGATTGACTACAAGCAAGCAAAGAGAGCTCGAACAGCGACTGAATTATGACGGAATGGGTTCAAATGTGCCTTTTTAAAACATGATATGTGAACTTTAAATAATGTTTTTATTTTTTCTATCATTTTATGTTGAAATATCAATTAATTGTAACCACAATTTTTATAATGCTAAAGTAGAAAGACTAGCTGTTCACCCCAGAGAATTAAACAAGCATACATTATTTGTATTACTGTAATGTAAATTCATCATTTAAAAAAAAAAAACCAGAGCCAATTGGTGAATTTCATTATGATATTTGAAATCAGCATGTCAAAATCAATAAGAAATGGTATATTTAATTTCTGGTACAAAAAACTTTTGAAAATTTGTTGACTAGTGTTATTACAGGTTTGTTTCTTTCCACAGGAGCAGGACGTTAGTGATAATAAAATATTTGTCACCTTTGTATTCTCTGGCAGAGAAAATTGAAATTTTTGTTATATAATTGCTGGGTTTGCGTGATTGTCTTCAGTCACAAAAGGTTTTTGAAGTTAGAAGAGCTGAGCAAAGCTAAAGACGCTTGTTCTAAATTTTTAAAAAATCTAGTTAACATCGTCTCTACTCTTTAATTGACTTCAGAGGGCGGAGTTTGTTAGCGGAGAATTAAAATTTCAGGGAAAATTTTTTTTTTCCTTTTAAATTGTTTTTCATAAATTTTCTCTACTTTTAGTAAAAGTAAATTTTTTCCAGTGTAACTTACCATTTTAAGTGGCATAAGTCGCTTGCGTTTAGAATCTTAATTGACAGAAAATAATACAAGCGATAAGTTAACAGATTATAAGGTAGGAGGTAACTCAAGTAAATTTTTACTTTGGTTTTTCTCGTAGCGGTTCCGAGTTTCTTCCCCTTCTCGTTCTTCTTACTAGTTCTCTAGTCATACTACATCTTATTCTTTGACAATGGCAGAGTGGATAAAGATGAGGTCCATCTTGAGGCTGGAAGCGAAAGAGGCAGGATTAGATGCAGAAGCTGCAAACGCGTTTGTCAACCAGGAACTGGAAATATATGACGCAGAGCAACAGAGAGCAGAAGCTGAGAGGAAGGAAGAGAAAGAGAGAGCAGAAGCTGAGAGGAAGGAAAAGAAAGCGAGAGCAGAGAGGAGAGAAGCACAGGAGAGGGCAGATAGGAAAGAAGCGGAAGAACGCCTATTGGAACAGAAGAAAATTGAGGCAGAGATAGAAGCTCGCAGGGAGAGAGAGAGAGAGAGAGAGAGAGAGAGAGAGAGAGAGGCGGGAAAAGACAGCACGAACTGGCGCTTAAGGCTTTAGAGAGTCGGGCGCTTCTACTTCGATTAACGGAGAGCCGTCTTCGCCCCAGTCTCAGTCAATGGATCTCTCTAGCACTCAATCTGCACAATTAACTGCGATGTCTTTTGCTTTAGAGTCTTTTCCTAGCCCTAACGAAAAAATTGACAGCTTCCTAGAAAAATTCGAGAGGCTCGCCAATCTGTACGGGTTAGAGAGTTCCCGCTGGGCACTTAAACTCTCAACGTCACTGAAAAGCAATGCTTATGACATATACACAAAGCTGGGTACCAATCAACATGATTACGACATGCTGAAAAAGGCTTTGCTAGAGCGGTTTGAGATGACCGCCCGAAAATTTCTGCAAAGGTTCAGAAACAGCCGGAAAGAGAGCACGGAAACCTTTCCGCAGTTCTCTTCACGTCTCACGGGCTATTTGACAAAGTGCATTGAATTATCTGACCTACCTCTTACATATGAGGGACTACTTGAACTTGTTCTTGTGGAACAGATAAAGTCAACTTTGTCAAACGAAACCCGCAGATTTTTGGCTGAACAGGGCGCAGTCAGGCTTGAGGACATCCTCAATAAGGCAGAACGCTATACCAATGCAATGGCCGAATTTTCCAGCACTAAACGTAAACCCACAGATGAGTCATCTCGAAAACAAAATCTAGAGCAGTCATCCTATTCTTCCAATCCTTCTCAACATTATAACCAACGAGATAATAATACCCATAAACCTCCCCAGGAAAAATCGAAATTCTACAAAACCCGATACTCCCTAACAACAATTCTGATCAACCCACCAAGCCTACGTTGCAGCGCGGCCACCAAGGTCAAGGAAAAGGGAAGACCCCTACACCAGGAACGTCTGATCAGGGCGAACAAACCGGTCCAAACCGCATCGGATGTTTGCATACAGCCTCGAAAGGTAGAGTCAATGTCAGTGATTCTCAACCTGAGGGGGACCGACCCTCAACGCGAGGAACTGTATTTTTGAATGGTACCTCTACTACTTGTCTTTTTGACACTGGATTAAGCTTTAGTTGTGTTGTCGCTAGGCACCTAGTCAAACCAGGTCAGGAGACAGAGAAAACCGTCAAACTTAGTGGAGTTTTCAAGAGTGATGCACCCAGGACGCTTCCTATCGCACTGGTAGAAATACACTCTGATTTTGACAGAGGTGTTATTAAAGCGGCCATTATGGATGATCCTATCTACCCAGTTATCCTGGGATGTAGATATGTGTTTATTGGGAGACCAAAGGAGCCGATTGTGGCAGCGGTAACCACAAGAGGGCAAGCCAAGAAGGAGAGAGAGCCTGCGCCAAATCTGTTGCCGAATGAAGTGAAGGAGGCGCAACAAAAGGACCCTACTCTGGAGCTTTGCTTTAAAAAACTGCCCATGGCTAAGGACCCCAGACACAACGGAGACATCTTTTCTAAGGATGGCGTATTGTATCGTAGAACGGGCAACCCGGACACGGGGAATAACCAGTTCCTAGTACCGATGCAGTACAGAAGCCAGATCTTAGAAATGGGGCACTCTCTTCCCTTTAGCGGACATATGGGACAAAACGCCACTATTCAGCGAATAAAAACCCACTATTGGTGGCCAGAAATGAACTCTGACATTATCAAGTATGTGAAATCCTGCGCCCAGTGCCAACGGGTAGCACCCAAGCACTTGGCATCCCCAGTACCCATGGGGCAAATGCCAATTGTGGGGACTCAATTTGAACGGGTTGCTGTCGACATCATTGGACCCCTGAAAAGGACCAAAAGAAGGAACAGGTTCATCCTGACCTTAGTCGACACTTGTACAATGTGGGCCGAAGCTGTACCGCTAACATGCACAGATTCCAAGCATGTCGCAGAAGCCCTCGTGCAAATCTTTACACGGTTGGGATTCCCTAAACAAGTTTTGACGGACAATGGATCCCAATTCCGTAGCCTGTTAATGGAGAAGATCTTTAAGATCTTGAGGGCCAAACATATCCACACAAGTCCCTACCATCCGGCCGGAAATGGGGTCGTGGAACGTTTTAATGGCAGCCTCACCACCGTGTTATGTAAGCTGGGTCAGGAGAAACCGGAAGACTGGGACCTAAATATATCGACTGCCTTATTCGCCTACCGAGAGGTACCCCAAGCGTCTACGGGATTCCCGCCTGCTACACTTTTATTTGGCAGACCTATTAAGTGGCCACTAGAAGCCTTACTTCGGTCCCTGACAGACCAAAAGGCTGACGAGACAGTCGTCTCTGCAAGCAAGTATGTATCTGAGCTCAAGGAAAGGTTAAAGCTGGGATGGGATCTAGCCAACACCAACCTTAAGAAAGCCCGCGCTAAACATACTAAAAGATACAACAAAGCTGCAAAAGAGAGAGAACTACAACCAGGGGAGAAAGTTTTGTTGCTACTTCCAACCGGAAGCAATAAACTTCGCATCGGATGGCAAGGGCCGTTTACCGTCCTTAAAAAGATCTCAGGTACTAATTACAAGATCTCCATTAAAGGAAAGGAGAAGGTCTTCCACATAAATCTGCTAAAGAAATATCTGGAAAGACCAGTGCCATCCTCCGAGCATCTCCTGGCTGTCGCCATAGCAACTGAAGACGAGGATGATGATGATGTTTGCATGAAGTATCCATTGCAACCCACAGAATCCTTTAAAGATGTCAAGTTCGGCGACAATCTCTCAGTAGAACAACAAACAGAAACCAGGGCGCTACTGAAGCAGTACAGTGCAGTCGTAATGGATGTACCTAGTCGAACAAATTTTATCGAATTTGACATGAAATTAACAAACGAGACCCCTGTTCGAACCAGAGTGTACCCCATTCCGTACGACAAAGCTGATGCACTTCGCGGAAGAATAGACAAGCTGCGTCAGGCAGGAATTATCAGCGAGTCTACATCTCCTTACAGTTCGAGTGTAGTTCTGTTGCAGAAGCCCAATAAGGAAGTTCGGCTGTGTATGGATTACCGGTTGCTAAACGCTGTAACGGAATTCCAGCCCGAACCGCTCCAAACTGTTTCTGAGTTGTTCACCAAGCTCAGCAAGGCAACAATTTTCTCCAAGATTGACCTCAGTAAAGGTTATTATCAAATACCAGTCAATGAGGAAGTTAAACCTTTGCTAGCTTTCAGCACTAGTGAAGGACATTAAACATTTAATGTGATTCCGTTCGGATTGCATAACGCACCAGGAGTGTTTATCAGGATGATGAGAAAGCTTTTAGAACCCTTGCAAAGTCCCCACATCCATAATTTCATGGATGACATCTTAACTGCATCGGAATCCTACGAAGAACATATTGCTACAGTCGCTATGCTCCTCAGGAGACTACAGGAAACGGGTCTCACAGCTAGACCTAGCAAATATCTCATCGCATTTGAAAAGCTGGACTTCCTGGGGCATACTATTTCTCGCGGCTGTAGTTGGCCTATTAAGAAAAACGTGGAGAAAATAGTTGCAGCAAAAAGACCCCGAACAAAGAAAGACATCAGGTCATTTTTATCACTATGTGCATATTATCAGAAATACATCGAGAACTTCAATGGACTGACAGCACCTCTGACTGACCTCACCAAGAAAGGTTGTCCTGATAAGGTCATGTGGGATCAAAAGTGCGAACATGCATACAGCAGTTTAAAAGGACAGCTGTCTGCATACCCCATCCTAAGGTTACCTGACCTTAAGAAGCCTTTCGTACTGAGAGTTGACGCGTCAGGTCAGGGCATCGGGTCAACATTGTTGCAAGCCGAGGACAGTGACCCGAATATGCTATTCCCAGTAGCTTACGGCAGTCGGAAACTGAACAAGGCTGAACGCAACTACAGTGTTGTTGAAAGAGAATGTCTCGCTCTGATTCATGGCATCAGACGCCATCATGAGTTTCTGTATGGTACTTCTTTCAAGGTGCAAACAGACCATGCTCCATTAGCTTTCCTGGGTGCCAATAAGGAATTCAGCGCAATGATAATGCGTTGGGCCTTGTTATTGAGTGTTTATTCCTTCAAAGTGGAATATATTCCAGGAAAACATAATGTAGGAGCTGACTTCTTAAGTAGAAACTGCACTACGGAGGAAGAGGACGAATTTGTAAATACCAATCATCCTAAAGCTACCGATCAGGACAGCTTCATTGTCACGAAAGAAACATGAAAACGAGTTTCCATGTCTCAAAAGAGGGGACGATTGTGACGGACGGCTGTAGCTGACCTGAATTATTAAGATGACAGGGTATTTCCCTCTCTATAACATTATAACACCTGAACATTTGTTGTAACTTTTCATCAGCCTGGAACGTTCCACCTGGGCCCATTAAGTATGCGGCATGAAATCTAAAGACACTGAGCGATCTTAGAACGAACGATTGAGTTCCCTGCCGCTAGGTAACACGGCAGTGTAAACCACAGAATTGCTCTCAGACCAAGAGATACAGGAAAAAATCGAGCGAAGTGTAGTTGAGCTCGCCGGCATTTCACATCCCCATGCAGAATGACGATCCCCAGAACAGACAAGCTAGTTTCTTGCAGAAAAGCGGAGGCAGCGAACAGGAATACAGAAGCCAGGGACGGCATGTCTGTTAACACGACGGCTAGAAACCTCGATTCTTCCTGGGTTCTAAAGAGGCGCTAGATTCTAACATGTCCCACTCGTCTGTCATTCTAATTAAATATATAGAGTACCTGAGAAACTGCATTTTATCATTCGTTCTGACAGAATTCTAAGATTCACTAGCATATAGTTGGATTCCTGCTAGATTTCATCTAAATTGTTGGCTATTGGAGTGAATTCTTTTCTGTGCAGACGGTAATTTATACATTAGCTTCGAGTGATCAGTGGTCTAGTTATTTCATTTTTATTTCACTGGATTGTGGTGTAAATTTAACCTTATTAAATAAACCCATTTTCAAAGTTCTAGTGCAAACTAAATGTTACATCTATAAGTTAATTTCCTAATACAATAGCCGCGTAAATTAATTTTTCAGTCGTTAAGGGAATTATAACTTTAATACAGTTTAGTTCTGTATAGATAGATGTGCTTTTAACTACTAACTTCACGGGGAGCTTTTCTTGAATTTATTAATTGAAGACGCGAGTGCAGAAAATAGTCTAACTGTAAATGTATCGTGCGTTAGATTTTAATATGATTGCATTGCATTTCATGTTTTTCTATTTGCATCTAGGATGATCTTTTGAACCTTGCATCCACGCAATTAAGCAGCAATTAAGCAGCAATTAAGCCGCAATTAAGCCGCAATTGAGCAGCAATTAAGCAGCAATTAAGCGGCAATTAAGCAGCAATTAAGCCGCCATTAAGCAGCAATTGAGCAGCAATTAAGCAGCAATTAAGCAGCCATTAAGCAGCCATTACGCAGCAATAAAATATATACAGAGTCCTGCCGGCTCAGTTCGATTACTCCAGTGACTTATGAACATATTTAAAATTTAATCTTTGTAGCGATCCTGTTGAGATTCAGCTATCTGAAGTTTACAGAAATAAAGCAAACCCAAAGACTGTTTTAAGATCCCAATTCATAAAGTCGTTTTAAAGTTAACAAACTGGAAGAAGAACAGTTGCCAGTAGCAATATTTTACTCACTGCTCTATTTGTGAAGAAGAACATAGATTTACCTGAACACTGTCTGTCAAGTATATTCAGTGGATTCTACCCCCCCCCCCTCCCCCCCCCCCCCCCCCCCCCCCCCCACCCCCCCCCCCCCCCCCCCCCCCCCCCCCCCCCCCCCCCCCCCCCCAAAGAAGAACGTACCTCAGTGTTTTGTAGTTTGTGACATTACGGCAAAAGAAAGTTATCTCCACCAGCTGTGCCAATCTTAGAAACCACACCATACCTCACACCTAGCCAAGTGCCTGTGCCATTCATTAGGAACTTTATTAAATAAACAAATAGTACCGTTAGACTTCAACGTCCAGCGATTTCGGGACACTTTGTTAACTTCAACAACCCGCTAATCTGGGGCTGTACACGGAAGAAAATACATTTACCTAAGCCAAGGTTTAGTGCTGTTTATGGGGTAATTCCTATGAAGTGCCAGAATTCACCATTTGGTAAGTCTGTGTGTGTGACTGTGTGCTGGCCAGCCCAAGCGTGTTTTTTTAATGAAAAGAGATTTAATCTTTTTTACCCTTATACTTAGTTCGACCTAGTATTAAGGCGTACTGTATTCATTGTACGGGATTTCTCCTAGCGGGATTTAGTAACTGTGTTTATTTCCCCCCCCCCCCCCGTAAAATTTGTTGAATAAAGGGAAACATGTGAGAACCCTAGCATTTCCTCTACCCCCTTATTACTGTAACCCCTTGTCTCAGAGTAATAAATTTACCGTTGGGTTAAATTGTCTATCTCAGATCATCATCACCCCCCCCCCTGTCTTTGGGACCGGGTCTTTTCTGTTAGTAAATACAAGCGGGAAAGGTGTATTGGATACTTCTCCTCAAAACCCCCTCCCCCTTGTCATTTTGTAACCTATGATTTCTGACTGTAAATTGATAATTATTTGTGACTTGATTTTATGATAATAAAGGTATTAAAACTTTATTAGCATTGGTGTCGGCTGTCCAAAAACCCAAACATTTCCCATATTCGTTATCGTAGTCTGTATTGATGTACGTTGTGCGTCAGAATCACCAAATCGGTATGTGCGCCTGAGTGACTGGAACTGGCAAACAATTGTTTGTACAGAAGGGTGGTAGGAGTAGTTTTGAGAGACAAATTTTGTCGTACATGAGACTGTCCTTACTCTTCCCAGCACTTGTGAATCTACTACCTCACTTTCCTAAATCCTTTTTCTCACAGAGCCTTCACTATCATTCTACACTCTAAAGGGACCAATATCCATCAGTACTCTCTCAGAAAATTTACGACAGGGAGTTAAACGTTAAAAGACTTGTATGTACAGGTCGGATTTTTGTAATCACCCTTGTAAACACGCTTAGTTTGTTTTTTAAATATATGATAGAGAATCTACTCGAATGTTCGAGATACAGAAAGTGTTAGAAGGCGGATGAACGCTACTCACATCCCGGCGCGAATTCGCGCGCGGATGGATTTGTACTGAGCTGTTTTTTGAGGGGGTGAATTTTTCGTGACAGTTGATACGGGCAGAGCTCCGAAGATGGATGTTTGATATTTTCGCCAGTGTGTCCCGGAATAAGATATTTTTGGTATGAAAGGGATATTTGATACTTCCTAATGTATTTCCTAAAGCCATGGATATGCGGCTTATTTATATACTGCAGGACGTACGTTATTGAAGACTTCCAGGCCATGGATTGTAGGCCATTATGTATGCATATCTTCGATGAGGGATATTTTTGAAGTTCGACAGATTGTTAAAAGGGAATGTTCTTTCTTCCATGAGATGTAATGTTTCAGGCCTTAGAGTATGTTGATTCAGACTATATACATATGTATTATTAAAAACTGCGACATATGCAGTTCCCTTTCTTGTATGGAGAATTTGGCCACGAAGTTTATGATTATGAGCGGCTGTGCTCTGCAGCCTTTGTGCTGGAGATTTTTGTACCAGTACTGATAACGAATGATGTGTTATGGACTGTTAATGATTATATACTATTGGATTATACACTCAATTACCTACGGATTTGTGCGTACTTGATGTATCATAATTTGCTCGTGAACTGTAACCTGTGACAGTGTGCCGTTTATGATGTCTTCGTCACTGTATAGTTAATAAACAGTGTAGAACGTTATTTGGAGTTACAACGTTTCCTGACTCCTACATGTGCTTAGGTGTGTGTGATTGTTATTGACTTAATAGTATTACATGGCATTCGCGTCCATTGATATCACTGACAAACAACATTTTTCTTTCTTATATAAGAATAAGTGTTCTTAGTGTGATGGGGCCGGAAAGACACCCGGCTTCCCCCTTCACGGAAAGACACCCGGCTTACCCCTTCACGGGAAGACACCCCAGCTTCCCCCTTCATTGTGAGTGGCACATTTATCGCCCATATTTTCGATGTGCGCGAAGCATGCTGGGATGTAAAAAATTCTTCAAGATTGATGAAAAGGCCATAATAACGCCTAAAAATTAGTTTTGTTGCATAGTTGTGTGTTATATTTGATAGTGGTGTTTTTGCTCTAGAAATAGTTGTGTATATCTGTGTTTTCATGCCTGGTAGAGCAAATAATCGCGAGTGTCATTTAAGTGGCTAAATTAATCCGCGCAGCGCGGACTAAGTTGAGTGTTTAGGCTTAGCGGTTTATATAAAGAAATAGCGAGCATCAAACCAGCCTATTTGAAGATCAGCCGCCCAGAGAGAACAGACGAAGTAAGACACACAGAGCCAAGCTGTAAATGCCTTGAGCACGTGAGTTAATTTAAATTAGAATTAGTTTTCTATAATTCTGAAATTATATCGATGTGGCTATTTTAATGTTTAATGAGATAAAAAGATAGATAGATAGATGTGAAAGTTTAAGAGCGATTATTTCATTTATCAGAAAGGCAAATATGGTATGAAGCTATTTCATGTGAATTTAGATAATATCAAGCCTATAATGTTACGCAGTTTTATATCGTGTGAATTGACACGTGGGTGAAAGTAAGTTAAATGTAATTTTCCCCAGTAGTAGAAGAGAGAGTTTTCGTGGTAAATTTCCTTTATGCGATGACTAGTTCTAGTTGTTAAGTCAAGAGTAATTTCATTTTATTCTTTGATGTAAAAGTAATTGAGTGTATTTCACGTTTATTGATGATTATACTGTATATCTTTAGTGGGTTACTTTGAAGTGAGAATATGTATTTAGATTTCTGGAGAGCGTGCGTAAGGCGTAAGGCACGTTGAGACAGGTGTTTCTCTGTTTGCTCCCGGCGGAGCATGGAAACACTAATGCAGCTGGTGTCCATTACAGGCCCACAATAAGCATTTTGATGCTATTGCTGTGGTTGTTTCGGTGACGGTTTCGATGTGTTTCATGTGATGAGTTCTCAGTCTCATCAGGGGTCGTATAGGACACGCTTGTTGCCAGGCGCACCAGTCGCCACTTACGACATGTTCAGAGGGCAGTGACGAATATTGAGATGGATCAGTTCGAGGTGGTGGTTTACTCTTATTACTGAGAGTATTTGATGTACATGTAGTTGAAGAATATTATTTTATGTCCATTTTATTATTATTTAATTATGGTTATGTGAAGAATGGTTTGTGAGAGCACGTGGGCTCACTTGGAGATATATATTTCTCTTCTCCGCTCCTGAGGGAGCATGGGGCCACCAGTGTGGTTTCATCCGTATGAAGCATTCAGATGCTCGTGCAGTAGTAGTTTTGGTAGCAATCTGTGTTACACGGTGAGGTTGCCAGCCTCATGCACAACACCATACTAGTCTCATTGGACGACATGCATGAGTGTGTGTGATAGCTGAGTGTGTGCTCTTGCAGTAGTGGTTTCGGTAGCAATCTGTGTTACATGGTGAGATTGCCAGCCTCATGCACAACACCATACTAGTCTCATTGGACGACATGCATGAGTCTGTGTGTGTGTGTGATAGCTGAGTGTGTGCTCTTGCAGTAGTGGTTTTGGTAGCAACCGATGTTACACGGTGAGATTGCCAGCCTCATGCACAACACCTTACTAGTCGCATTGGACGACACGCATGAGTGTGTGCGTGTGTGATAGTTGAGGGTGGCGTGGAAGGACTGTTTCGCAGGTGAGAGCATCATTATTTAACTACTATGATTTTAACTATTCGTTGCTTTGTTTGTTTCTTCAGACTAGCAATCGGGCACATGCTGGGTGTTTTGTTTTGTTATGTTCGTTGGTTTATTTGTTTAATGTTTGCTTAGTCACTGAATGGGTTGTAAAAATAAATACAGCCCCTGCCTCTAGAATCAAGAGTTTTATTGTTGTTCGGGTCGGTGCGAGTGTGAAAAGAGAGTGATCAAACATATCACAATATAATCATCATCATCCCGCCCACCCTATCACATTAGGTCAGTTTCTTGCGCTGATTTCAAATTTAAAATCCCTTTATCTCTATCACATCGGGTTCTTAAGATATTTGTGAATAAATATATTTTTGGGAAACCGTTATTTGCTCCGTTTCATTTTTACTATATAACTTATTAAAAATTAATAAAATGCAAAATAATTCTACTTTTTATACTGCTAAAAGATGCATGACATATGTTACGCTATTTTTCAAATAGTTACTGTATTTTGAAATAATTCTGAGCGAAATATGGCTTCTAGAAGTTGTAGAAATTCGGCTGATCTGTTCTGTTACGTGTGCGGATATTTTACCGATCGTGTTCACCAGAAAAACTTTACACCATTACTAAAGAAAGCATATGAACTTTATTTCGGTTCGAAAGTTGATGATGCAAATAAATCTTGGAAGCCAAATGCAGTTTGTTCGACTTGTGCAAATACATTGGCAGGTTGGTTACGAAAATCGCCGAAGCGTAAGTCGATGCCTTTTGGAGTGCCAGTAATATGGCGTGAACAGACAAATCACGCTATTGATTGTTACTTCTGCTTGACAAATATCCATGGTTTCACTTTTAAAACTAGAAAGTCTGTAGTTTATCCAAATATTGAATCTGTTTCAAAACCAGTGCCTCAAGATCCAATCACGTGTCCGATCCCAGTTCCACCAGAACAATATCCGTTGGACGTGAATGAACCATCAGAAAGTGATAGTTTACCTGCTTTAGAAACTACTTCTGACTGGGATTATATACCGATGAATGATGGTGTTCACTTAATTAACCATTCAGAACTTTCAGATCTAATAAGTGATCTCGCTCTTACCAAAAGACAATGGAATTACTCGGTTCGCGACTCAAAGAATGGACTCTTTTAGCGCCCAATACTCCGATATCTAAATTTCATCATAGACGCAGAGAACTTGTTCAATACTTTGAGATGGATGATGACATTTGCTATTGCAAAGATGTAAATGGTCTAATGGTGCACCTCGGTCATGAGCACATAGTCAACGAATGGCGACTTTTCATCGACTCTTCCAAGACTAGTCTAAAAGCCGTGTTATTGCATAACGGAAATTTATTTTCATCAATTCCAGTTGCCTACTCTGTTCATATGAAAGAAACTTATGACAATATGGCTATACTTTTGGCAAAATTAAAGTACAATGACTACCAATGGCGGATTTGTGGAGACCTAAAGGTCATTGCAATTCTCACGGGCATGCAGACTGAGTATACTAAATTTTGTTGCTTCCTATGTGAATGGGACAGCCACAACAGACAGGAACATTATGCAAGAAAGGTGTGGCCTATCAGGGATCGTATGCAGCTCGGGCATAAAAATGTAATACACGAGCCATTAGTTAACAAAGACAGCATCAGTTTACCACCGTTACATATAAAGTTGGGGCTCATGACGAATTTCGTAAAAGCGTTAGATAAAATTAGCAAAGCTTTCACTTATCTTCGAGAAACGTTTCCGCAAGTTAGCGATGCAAAAATAAAGGAAGGTATCTTTGTAGGACTTCAGATTAGGAAAGTTATTGCAGACAAACAATTCGAGAACTTGTTACATGGTAGTGAACTTCGCGCATGGATGGCATTCAAATCGATCGTCGATAACTTTCTGGGAAATCACAAATCTGTCGACTATGTGCATATTGCTAAGCAGTGCATAGATGCATACAGAATTATGGGCTGTAACATGTCCCTCAAAATCCATTTGCTCTATTCGCATCTTGACTTTTTCCCTGACAACCTTGGCGAAGTCAGCGATGAACATGGAGAACGATTCCATCAAGATATCGCCGTAATGGAGTCACGTTATCAAGGACGGTGGAGTTTGACCATGCTTGCCGATTATTGTTGGATGCTTCATTGCGATGTACCACATGCCATTCACCGACGAAAGTCGACTGCAAAGAAATTCAAGCCTACATAACTGTTATAGTTCTTGTACGAATGATGTTGTAATAATGTATGCGTTGTTAAAAAACTTCAATTGCCTATTTCTAGAGATCCCGACCTGATAGAGAAAAACGGTTTGCAGATTTAAAAACAGCGCATTAAAATTGACCAGAAAAACACAGAAATGTTAGAGAAAAAAAAAATTTTTTTTTGTTAGCCAGTGAATCTACACACCCACACGCCTGTCGGCCATCCAGTAAGCCCGAAATAAGCTGATTGCCTATATCAGCGGAATATATACATTAACATTACTCCTTCTATGCCACTACACATCTTCTACAAAACAACCTTTAACAATGACGCTCCAGAATGAGGAGTTAGCACAGACAGATACCCACAGCTACCTTCTGTATACCTCTTCTCATCCTCGGGCTTGTCGTGACTCCCTTCCATTTTCACAACTTCTCCGCTGTTTGTGCCTAGACGACGATGACTTCCACTTCCAAGCCAATGAGATGTTGGATTTCTTCCATAGCAGACTTTATCCGTAACATGTTCTCACCTCTGCTCTCCAACGTGTGCTCCCCATTTCTCGCCAGAAGGCCCTCAAACCTCACTATAAATCTACTTCGGATAGAGTCAAATTAATCTTGACCCATCACCCTCACAGTACTGCAGTCAAACAGATCCTTTTCCGCCACCTCCCTATCCTCCAAGCAGAGTATGTGACCCAAGAAGTATTCGGTGAAGCACCTTTGGTGGCATATAGACGCGACAAGAACTTGAAGGATCTTTTTGTTCACAGTCGTCTCCCAAAGGAGAATGTCACTCACTTTGGCACACTACCCTGTGTTCGGACACGATGCAACACATGCAAGTATGTCATCTCAACCCACAAGGTGTCTTTTCCTGAGGCTACGTACACCATCACCAGTAGCTTCACGTGTGAGTCGCGCAATGTCATTTATACGATCATATGTAAACGTTGCTGCAAAATCTATATTGGCCAAACAGGCAAACGACTTGGGGACAGATTCAGCCAGCACTTAAATGACATCTCTCAGCAAAAATCCACACCAGTTGCCATACACTTTAATGGTCCTGACCACCATGGCCCCATCGACATCCAGGTCACAGCGATCAGATCCTGCTCCTCTGACACTGCTAGCCGAGAACAGTTTAGACCCGTCTTATCCACCGCATGGGGTGTCTAAAACCAGCTGGCCTTAACACTTTACACACCTTTGTTTGAAGTCACCCTTTCCTCTCTTGCTCTATTTTGACTCTTTTCACTCTTATTCTATTCTTCTATTTTTATGCCGTCCTCCTTAATATGTATGAATATATAATACACTGTTTTTAATATGTTTTGATTTTTTATTTCATATTTATTTATCTCCAACTCATTCTGTCCTCTTCTATTTCCAGTCCCCACTTTTATTACGTTTGGGTAGTTTATTGTTCAGTTTCGTTTTTTAGTTTCTTAGTATGTATTGTGCACATCCGGTGGCGGAAGTCACTTCCTTTTCGGCCACGCTCGTCCATTCGCGAAGAGCAAATAGTGGTAGGATTTCGATGCCTTGCCTTCAGGGAAGTACCTAGGTTTTATATTTATTTAAATTCTTATGTATCCTATCTAGCCTTCACTTTCTTTCCTTTCCCCGACGAAGGCCTTGTGGCCGTAACGTAGACTATTTTCTTGTCTTTTGTCCTCGTAAGACGAATCACCTTTTTCCGATTTTTTTTTTCACACCCATCTATTTGTTAAATACTATTGCATTCCACGGTAAGAAAAGGCCTATAGCTTTGGCTTTACAATTGTAGGCTTACTATTATAGACGCTAAACCAGTATTTTGAGCTTTAACTATCTTCTCTGTAAGAAGTTGACTAATTCCTCGAACTATGTAGCCTAGCCAAAACCTTTATAATCAGAACATTATCACCACTGCCCATTTGCACCTTATGGAATACAGGCCAACAAATTCACACCGAGCCTTGCCGATCAAGTTTTCTCCATGTCGTTTTTTATTCCACCGATTACAAGTGACCCTTCCCCACCTCCCGCTTCACTGGCACCTCCTGTCTGACCCCTTCCACCAGCTCCACACCATTCCAATCATTCCACTCTGTACAAACGTTGTTCCATGCAATTTCCCCTTAGATTGCCGCCCCAGTTGCTCTCCATGTCTAAGCAGTGTATACATGCTTTGAAGGCCATCACGTGACAACACCTCGACATTTGTCACTTTATCTTTCCAAGAAATGCCAAGGATGTGGCATAGACACCATAGATAGAAGGTATTGAACCTTCTTTCTTGCTTAGCATAGGTTGTGGATGTCTCGCTACCATATAGAAGTGTGCTGGTGATGCAGGCGTTATATACTGCAGCTTTGATCTTTGTTGTGAGTTTGGAGTTTCCCCAAACATATGCGATGTGAGGCGGGCAAAGGTAGCTGCAGCTTTATCAATGTAGCTATCAATTTCTGTGTCCAGAGAGAGTTTGTCATTGATGCTAGACCCCAGATATGTGACGTGGTGCACCACTGCAAATTCATAGTTATCGATAGTGATATCTGGTGCAGCACCCACATCCTTACTCAGCACATTTGTTTTCTTTAGACTTATTGTGAGACTAAAGTCCTTGCATGCATGGGTGAAACAATTCATCAAGCTCTGAAGCTCCTGTTGGCTTTGAGTGATGACTGCAGAGTCATCAGCGAATAACAAGTCTCTAATAGTGACCCTTCTGATTTTTTTTTACCTTCAGCCTTGCGAGATTAAACAGACGGCCATCTGACCTAGTGTGAAGGCATTTTCCTTCAGTTGTATCTTTGAATGCATGTTTCAAGAGTAAGGCAAAGAAAATACCGAAGAGGGTTGGAGCCAGAATGCAGCCTTTTTAATGCCACTGCGTATGTCAAAGGGCCGTGATGTGCTACCAGCATTTTGGACTGTTCCCTTCACATCCTCATGGAATGACTTTATCCTTTCCAGCAATTTAGCAGGGCAGCCTATTTTCAGGAGGATTTTGAAGAGTCCATCCCTACTAACCATGTCACATGCCATTGTGAGGTATATAAAGGTGATATATAAAAGCCTTTTCTGCTCTCCTGATTTTTCCTGAAGCTGGCGGAGAGAAAAGATCATGTCTGTTGTTGATCTACCAGCTCGGAATCCACACTGTGACTTAATATGTGACTGGCCAACTTGTGTAGTCACATTAAGATGACTGGCAAAAACCTTACCAACTATACTAAGAAGATAGATGCCGCTGTAGTTATTGCAATCATTTCTGTCTCCTTGAAAATAATATATATTCTAATTATAACCCATCAGAGGTCGAATGGGATATTTCTCATCATCATATGTTTAAAAAAGGTGCAAACATTGATTTAATAACATACTGATATCATTTATTTTTCTAAATCATGATGGAAATGTCTAATGGATTGTATTAAGATGTTATAAAACAGATATCTGAGTCTGGACCAGATTCAGTAAAATGAAGCCCACAAAAACAGTGAAGAGAACCACACAGTTAAAAAAATATATAAAATTTACTAGTTTCTCATCCTAGGTTATAAAAAAAGTCATTTTTTAAAGTTTGTCTTTTACCTCATTTTGGTAAGGCATACCCCATTCCGTGTTTCAGAGTTGGGGCATTGTACGAAGGATGGCCGCCGACCGAGCAAAGTAGAATCAATTTCTTGTTGCCCTACAAGACGCCACCAGGCGTAATGGCCACTGACTGCTTTGACGGTCTGCGGCTAAGGATCAAAGAAGAAGAAGAATACCCCATTCCAATTAAATACAAAGTCTGCTATTTGTATTGGGACATATGTCCAAATAAGAATATCCTTTTTTTGAGAAAAAAAAAAATGACTAAAAGCCTTTTCATTTGGTATCAAAGACACTATCTCATTGACCTCCAATAAAATGTTTGCAGGGAAAATTAAGAACATTGAATCTAATTTTCTTACTTAAGATAAGAAACAGGTATTTAAGGTTGTCCACAGTTTATTCAGAAAATGTAATAACTCTTAAGCTAATTATATTAGTTTTTTAGCTGTAGTATCAATTCTTTCTCTTTCTTCTTTGATCCTTAGCCGCCGACCGTCAAAGCAGTCAGTGGCCATCACGCCTAGTGGCGTCTTGTAGGGCAACAACAAATTGCTTCCACTTTGCTCGGTCGGGGGCCATCCTTCGTACAGTTCCCCAACTCTGGTTCATTCTTTGCATCTCAGCCTCCACAGTCCTCCGCCAGGTTGTTTTTGGTCGGCCTCTCTTTCGTCTTCCTTCAGGGGTCCAAAGCATAGCTTTTCTTGTGATGGCATCGGGGTCTCTTCTGAGGACATGGCCAACCCAGCTCCAGCGTCTGCCAGCTATGATGGTGTGCATGTCCTCTTGCTTGCTACGAGTAAGCAGATGTTGGTTAGTGATGGTATTTGGCCAAAAGATTCGGTGAATTTTTCTTAGGCATGTTGTGTGAAAAGAGGACAATTTCGACATTTCCTTCTCTGCAACTCTCCAGCATTCCGCACCATAGAGAAGCACAGAAAGCACACAGCTCTGATATAATCTTAATTTTGTGCTTGTGCTGTATTGGGAGGACTTCCAGATGTTGTTTAGGCTAAAGAAGGCTGTTCTTGCCTTATTCATTCTGATGTTGATGTCTTTGCCTGCCCCGCCGTCTGGTGTTACTATGCTTCCTAGGTATGTGAATGTATCTGCCTGTACCAGTTGCTGATTCCTTACTGATATGGGCTCAGGGTTGCTCACATTGAGCGTCATGACCTCAGACTTCTTTAAATTGATGTTCAAGCCCACTTGCTGGCTAAACTTATTAAGTCTATCCGTTGTTTCCTGGATGTGTTGATGTGAATGTGCTAGTAGTGCAATGTCATCTGCATATTACAGATCTTCCAATGTAGAAAATGTAGTCCATCTTATTCCTCTTGGACTGCCCTCTGTTGTCTGGCGCATCACCCAGTCTATGACTATTAAAAATAGAGTGGTTGATAAGGGGCATCCCTGTCGTACTCCTGTCTTCACCTCAAAGGTTAGGTTGCTCTGCCCAACACTACACGTAAAGTTGGCATAGAGGCTTTTTATGATTGACACTATGCAGCTTGGAATGCCATAAGCCCTCAGTATTTTCCATAAACTGTCCCTATGTATGCTGTCAAAAGCCTTTTCAAAATCAACGAAATTAACGTACTGCTGTCTTTGCCATTCTGAGCACTGCTCTATAATGTTCCTGAGAGTGAATATATGATCTACACATCTTCAGTTCTTTCTAAATCCTGCTTGTTCTTTCCTCAGTTTGTGGTCTACTGCCTTTGAAATTCTCTGCCTAGTATTTTGCTGGGAATAGAGAGAAGAGTGATTCCTCTCCAATTATTGCAGTCTGCAAGATCTCCCTTCTTGGGCAATTTGACAATTATTCCTTTGTTCCACTCTGATGGTGGTGTCCCCGTTTTCCAGACTTGTGCAAATAGTGGTTCTAATAGTTCTGCTGCTAGCTCAGGGTCTTTCTTAAATAGCTCTGCATTTAAGTTATCATGGCCATAATCTTTTCCGTTCTTTAACCCTTTGATTGCTGTGATGATTTCTTCTTTGCGTGGAATGTCTGTATTTACATCTAGATTGTTTTCAGCCTCAGGAACATTCAATTGTGTCTCTGGTGGTTCCTTGTTCAGAGTTTTTCTGAAGTGCTCTGCCCATCTTGTTTCCTGTCCTTCTTCTGTCGTGATGAGATTACCTTGCTTACCTCTTACTAATGTAATATTGTTTGCACCTCGTTTTCCGCTGATGAATTTAGTTATTTTGTATACTGTGCTTTGTTCATTTCTCAGTGCCTCCTCCTCTGCCTGTCTTGCAAGATCGTCTAGGAAATTCCTTTTGTTGGCTCGGGTTTGGCGTTTAACTTCCCTGTCCAGACTGTACTGTTCGCTATATAGTTGCTTTAACCTGGGGGACTTCGCTTCTGTTTTCTTTCTCTTCATTTCCTTTCTCATCGTTATGGTTTTTAATGTTTCTGGTGTTATCCAGTCTTGCTTCTTCCTTTCCTGGAATCCCAAGCATGATTTGCTGCTTTCCTTGTATATTGTTGAAATGGTGTTGAAATTCTGGTCTATATCATCAGTCAATGTCTTTTCCTGACTTTTGTAGTATCAATAATCGAACAAATTTGATAATGGTTTTTGAAAATACAGACCTCCATTCTTTTAAATCAATGCAGAGATGATCGTGCTGACAAATAATCACTGTTAGGTACATTAATGAAGCTCATACATGTCAACCCTAGGAGATGAAAAACCTTGGGTTAAAAATTCCGAAAAACCTGTACAAAATTTAAAAAAACCTACAAAGACTGTTTTGTTCTGTGAGAAAACAAAAGAGCATTTTTTTTTGTCCATGCTTTCACATAAGTTAATGTTTACTCCTTTTTCCTTGTTTGTATTGAGCACTTTTGGTACAATTCTTCACGTTGGATAAAATAGGAACCACAGTACAACAAGCTTTACAACAATATATATATATATATATATATATATATATATATATATATATATATATATATATATATATATATATATATATATATATATATATATATATATATATATATATATATATATATATATATGTATATATATATATTAATAATTAGGCAAAACAACCTTTACAGAAAGTATGTACAGCTGTTCACATCTAAAAACAAAACAAAAACATGTACAGAATGTTGGTAACCTGTACTACTTGGCAAGATTAGAAATGACAGTGAATTCTAGTAAAAGGTAACGGTGGGCACATCGCAGATGCTTGCAAAGAGTGTTAAGTGTTAGAGACTTCACTTTAGTAGATCTCAGCTTCCTGAGGTGGAGTGATCTTAAAATATATTTATATGACACTTAAGTCTTTAGCAAGTTGTATACAAACTCTTTCATGTATTTTCTAAGTTATCTGTTACACAAATATAAATGATAGTTATTTCTTAGAGCTGATCATGCTATGAATACGAATGCATATGGGCAATTACTCAGGAACAAAACTTGATAGACAAAACATGAACCAGCAGGTTGGCAGGTCCACAGCAAACATGGTGACATATTTATATTTCATCAAAATTGGCTTCATCAATCAACATCATGTGGCATAGTCGTATGTTTCAAAAGTGTAGTTCTTCACAACAAACCGTCTGTCCATACATCACAATTATAAGCATCATAATATGTGACAGTGTGTTGAGTGCGCATCATGGGGCATAGCGATTGTGTAAAGGTAGATTTGGAGAGATCGCTCTGCACCAAGATGTGCCTCACCAAAACACAAAATAACTATGATCATTTACTATAACTACACACGTTACGAAGTATGACGTAGAATACATAGTGACATTATTATTCAGAGTGTCGCCTTGTGTGGCGTGGTCCACTTATCTAAGTGTAGAGAATTCTACTTACAAAGTGTGTCTAAGTTATAGATTTCGAAGCAGAAATCAAGAGTGATTTCAATTCATTATGGGACAAACCCATCCTATCAGGATGTGTGAAATTCAGGGTAAGAATTAGGCTTGATTAGCCAAAAGAGATGTTTAAAGATGTGTCAAAGTTATCATAACCGTCATGCAGAGACATGAATATTAAGGAAAAAAAAAATCGCCGACTGAATAGGAAATGTGCAAGAAGGCACCAAGTTGTAATTAATATGGATATAAAAAAGGAAGATAATAAGTCAAGAGGACTTCGCAAGAATATAATATATGGATGGGTCAAACTTTATTAGAGCAATGTGTAACTCATGCAAGTATCAATGTTAAATAAAAGTGAAAGTCGTTTGAAAACAGAAGTCTTCCAGAAATGATTAAAAGTTGGGATTAAGAGTTTGAACATATTAACAGTTAACAGTTTCTGACAGTTGGTTCAGTAAATACGAATATGAATATAAACCAGAACGATTATCCATAAAAGTTGTGGCCAGAGTTTTTGGTGGCAATACTTCTACTAATTAATAGAAAACCCTAGACAACATTCAGACAACGAAGGAAATGTTCTTAACAGATGAACCCGACCCGAATTCATGGGGGCTTCTTGTCCGGTAGCCACCACAACAAATCTATAGTCAAGCCACTATATTCAAGACTGCCAAAGAATTTAGCAATTCAAATACACAAGTTATTGAGGAGATTGAATCAAAAACATTATTGCTAATGGATATTCAATTTTAAACGGTTATCGAGACTTCAAGGACAAGGTGTAACCTTGTAATAGTAAGCAAGTGCAGGACAATAAAATTGATACTGGAACATGGAATCAGCAACTATTATCAACAAAGAAAGGGTCCAGAATTTAACATTTTGTCGAAACTAGAATACTTTGACCGTCAAATGTTTAACCAGCAACACGAAGCAGAGTGACGTCATATGCAAATATTTTCAACCGTCGACATTAAACAATCCAGAAGTGAACTCATGATTCTACGCAAAAATAAGTCTTTACCATCAGCAAGCTACAATTAACACGTCAAGGATATATCTACGAAGTATCAGGAATTTATGAAACCAGCTTCGCAAGAAAATTGTACATGCCAGGATCTGGGTGAGTGTTGAGGACTGTCTTGCGGCTTGCAGGCATGTGGATTGTGGCCACATTCCACATGCGTGCACCACTAGACACCTCAAATAAACTAAGACCAGAAATCGCGCAAATCAATGTATGACGCGTCTAGCTTAGTTACATTCTAGTCTATGTGTGGCCATTGAGCCTAACGGCAGTGTTGGAATGTGTGGTAAACCCACTTAAGGATCGTGTTTGAATATGTGGCACAGCCACTGATTATATATATATATGTGGAACGGTAGATCCACTGGAAAGTGTAAGATAGCGTAATGATCCGTATCGAAGTTGATTATAGGACCAGGTAGAGTCCGTATTAGAATCGCGAACCAAGCAGATTACGTTCACCTTGAACTTATATATATATGGCAGGTAAAGCCTGGCGATGCAAGCCAAAGATGTTGATTAATGATACATAGACAGGATCTATAGATTTACAGATAATGTACTCACTAGTATTGTGAAGGAATAATAATTCTAAGGATCGGATTCGTTAAGAGTTGGTTGCACACTCTATTACGCTATAAACTTAACGGTTAACCCAGACGAGCTAAGTCTGTGAGAGGAACAATTGTGTAGAGCTCAGAACTATGATGAAGCCAATTTAAATGTGTGAAATGATGTTGCACCCCATTGTGTAAAAGGATATATTAAATTGTTCAGTCGTCCATGGAACTTGTTGGTTGCCTGAATTATACAAGTTCTCACTCTGTGCTGTGACTGTCATTAATCCTTGCAAGGTCAGTCCAGATTATCACAGGTATTTTCTAAGACTAACTATAATCTAAAACAAACACTGCGGAAGAATTAATATACGATAACGACACTGAATATAATAATAATTTAATCACACCACAATGGCTTAAAACTGCACTCGAACTAGAAATCTGGAATTAGAATAGATGAATTATAATATCTGAAATATTGACAAGCAACCCAATAAACTCACGTCCAACGGTGCTGAATCTTTTAATAACATCTAGCAAGAAAAGATACAGCGGGAGACCGTAACATACTGGTGTCAGGAAGTGTTCGGACAATTTTCAGAATTCATCTTTTCCGTTACCCAATTGAACGAACTAATGTTCATGAATCAGGCTTCAAGTTGGGAAGATTCTAGTGGAAACAACTTCAAGATCAATTCAGTTCGTCACAGGCAAAGTAACAGTGGAAATTGAACAGTTCAAGAAAGTCTCATTCAGGGCGCAAGTCCAAACTGGCAACTCAAATTTACACATCAAGTTACGAAGGTCAAGGTCGATTCATCCCTACAATTAACGGTCGCTGAGTCGCTGAATCAAATCGATCGGATGTCACTCAATTTTAGATCCTGAACCATCACATAGAACCAGAAAGACAATTCATACACTTGTTAAACCTCCAGAGCAACCGGGGAAGTATTTCAACAGAATTTCGTTCAATATCACGTTTGAAAATCTTCGTTCAACCGTTCAAGTCTGCTTCTCTGTGAAAACAAGTCTGAACAGCTGAGAGCATCTTGTTTATTTTGAGGATCACTATGGCATGACCACATGAAGATAAGTTCTTGTCTAAATTAGAGCTTTCGACTAGATTGTGTTGTCCAGTTGGCTAGCTTTGGTCTTCAATTCTTCCTCCACTGTCACTTGTCTGTCTTACTTTGCAGTCCTAGTTTTATCATTACGTGTTTACTGGCAATGTATTTTATGTAACTTCGCGGGAGGATGGTTAGGGCTTATCATTGCTTCTATATTCCTTTGGAAGATTTAAGCAATTTTAACGACTTTTAAGGATAATTGCTTATATTTGCTTACTGAGGATCTAACTGATTATTAATTTTTCTTTTAAGTTAGGAAATAAATGTTTCTTCAGTAAGCCATATAACCACTTTGCTTGTGCTAGTTGTGACGTCACGTGCCTACGTCATTTAATTTAAATAAATTACTTTCCGTTTTGTGTCACTATTTTATTCGTTTGTGATCTAAAAATCTCTCTGTCTCAATGTTAGTTTAGGACGACTTGTATCGTAATATTATTGTAATGTTACTTTAAACATTTTATTTCTCTAATTATTATGTCTAGTACTTACTTAGTTTCTTTTTATATGTTTCATAGCGTCGTATAAGTGAATATATCATTTCATTTGCTTGTTCCATCCATTGTTTATCGTTACCTGTTCTTGTCTCTGGCTATAGTAAATATCATAGTTACTTTGAATTAATTAAGCTCACATATTCATAGTATATTTATTGATAAATAATACACTTATATAAGTTATTGAGAAACGTAGCACCATGTCTACATTGGAAGAGTTTATTAAAATAGGACAAAGTCTGGGTAAATCAGGTTCTGATTTGCAGACTTATGCTGAAACGAGACATGAAAAGCACTTATCGCAACAGGAAAGAATTGAGCAACGGGAACTTAAAAAGTTGGAACTGGCGCAAAAAGATAAAGAAATGGCTCAAAAAGAGAAAGAAATGGCTCAAAAGGATAAAGAAATTGCTCAACAAGAAAAAGATAGAGAATTACAGAAAGAACTTAAGGAGAAAGAATTAGCTCAAAAAGATAAGGAAATAGCTCAACAAGAAAAGGAGAGAGAATTGGATAGAGAAAAAATGCAAATAAGAAGAATGGAACTACTTCAATTAGACCAAGAACATAAACATGCTATTGAGCTTGAGACTTTAAGATTAAATGCTGAGAAAGAAAAGGCTATTGAATTGGCGAGGTTGCAATCAGAACAATCCAGACCTTCAGCTAATCCAAATGTATTTTATCCAAAATTGAAGATGCCACATTTCGACCAGTCTAGAGATTGCGTCGATTCGTTCATATCAAGATTTATTATGAAAGTTACAGGTTTGAACATACCAAAGGAAAGATGGAGTAGTCTTTTGGTTGATTTTTTGACCGGGGACTCACTCAAGGTTTTCATGAATCTAGATGAGCAAAGCAGAAATGATTTTGATGTCGTGAAAGAAGTACTTCTTAGGCGGTTCCAGTTAACTGAATCTGGATTCCGAGAACGTTTCCATATGGCTAAGCCTAGTAAGGACGCTGACTTTGGTGAATTTATTGCTTCCATTAAACATTATTTCAATAGATGGATAGAATTATCAGGTATTACCAAATCATATGAGGGGTTAATGGATCTCATGCTACGTGATAAGGTGCTATCCTCATGCAGTCACGATTTAGAATCATTCTTACAAGAAAGACACCCTAACTCTATTTCAGAATATGAAAAATATGGTAGACAGTTTGTCACGGCACATCCGAATAAGGATGTCCATCGATCTGGTCCACGAGATCCTATGCCTACGTGCGCAGCGCTCCAAGATCACAGATCTTATGATCACCGACCTAGATCACATAGCACGGACGGTCGATATCGTACACAATTTCGTCATGAATATCGGGGGTCTTATAACTTCCCTCGCTATCGATCACCGTCAAGATTCTATCGTCGGAGTTATCGAGGTTATTCACCTCATGATCGTGGAGGCCACAAAGGCAGGGGTCGTGATGATTATCACAAAGACTATTACAGGGATTATAATGATCATGGATCATCATATAAAAGGAATGATGATAATAATGATTCATCAAATTTTTATTATAAAACAAAATCAGGCAAAAAGAGGGCAAATCATTTCAGATCATCTTCAAAGAATAATGACAAACATGGTCATGCTAATGCATGTACTACCAAAAGAGATCATGAGAATGATGATAACAAACATGCGAATGCATGCAGCATATTGGATGACTCTTGTTATGTTTGTCAATCACATCCTATATCAGAGAAGAAAAATACGCTTCGTTGTGGTCATACAATGTCTTCTATGTCTGCTTGTGAGAATTTGGGACGTCTCACATACCACAAGGCATATTTATACGGAAAGGAAGTAAGAGTTTTACGTGACACCGGCTCTACTACTGTCGGCATACAACACTCGCTTATTGAGCCATCTGCATTTACGGGTAAAACTGTTAAATGCATCACATTTGGTGGTAATATTGAAGAATATCCAATAGCGCATGTCTATATCGATACACCGTTTTATACAGGTATGGTGTATGCTTGTGGGTTAAGAGCTCCCGTGTCTGAGATAATCTTAGGTAACATACCTGGAGTTAGAAATTGTACTCCACAGGAGATTACGAAATGGGTTGAATCTCATCCATTGGTGGCAAATGCTGTTGTCACTAGAGCACAACAGTTGGCTACAGATATGGCCACCCCACCTACACCTATTATAGATACAATTATGTCTCCCGACGTCGTTGCTGAAGCACCAGCGGCGTTTGCGGAAAAACAAAAAAATGATCCAAGTTTACAGCGTTTATTTGCGCTAGCGGAAAAAAAAGTTAGTAAACATACCAAATCAGCACAACATTGGTTTCAAATTAAGAAATCCATACTTACAAGATATTATGACAATGGTAGGTCAATTATTCATCAGATAGTTGTTCCAAAACAATTTAGACCTTTGGTGTTACAAACAGGGCATGACTCGCCCATGGCAGGGCACATGGGTATTAAAAGAACTTTATTTAGAGTCACATCGCAATTTTATTGGCCTGGTGTCAATAAGGACACAAAATTATATTGTAGGTCATGTACGACATGTCAAAGCACATCACGTAAGGGCAGATTCCACACGGCACCCTTACAGATCACGGATGTACCAGACAGACCATTTAAGAAAATAGCCATAGATATTATCGGTCCGTTATCTATTCCATCTAACAATGGGTTCCGATATATCTTAACCTGTGTAGATCTTTGTACACGGTGGCCGGAGGCTATACCTCTGGAATCAATCCCTACTGCGTCGGTATCAGATGCATTGTTTTCAATTTTTTGTCGTATTGGTTTTCCTGAGGAAATTTTATCAGACAGAGGTTCACAATTCACCTCTAATATTATGAAAGAAGTGGAGTCGATGCTCTCCATTCACCATTCGTTTTCAAGTGCATATCATGCCCAAACGAACGGAGTTTGTGAACGTCTTAACGGTTCACTCAAACAGATTCTTCACAAGATCACTGAGGGATGTCCTCGGGACTGGGACAGGCTACTTTGTGCCGCTTTATTCGCGTATAGAGAGGTCCCCCACGAGAGCACTGGTTTTAGTCCATTCGAGCTCGTCTACGGCTCTAACCCTCGTGGCCCGATGATGATCTTGAAAAATTTACTGGTCGGATCATCAGTGGATGAATCCACTCGTACTAGTTACGAGCTGGTGATTGACCTTAGACAAAGAATCATTGATGCGTGTACATATGCATCCGAAAGCATTAAATCAGCAACACAAAAAGCTAGATTATTCCACAATCAAGGGAGAAGATTGCGATATTTTAATCCTGGGGAAAAAATCTGGTTACTCCTACCCCATGAGGATAATAAACTGTTGGTTTCATGGCAGGGTCCATTTGTGATTATTAAACAAGTCACGGATGTTGACTATGCTATAAACGTAAGAGGAAAAATTAAAACGTTCCATGTCAATATGTTGAAATTGGCAGTGGAAAGACCACAAGAGTTAATTCCTATTATTGACTCTGTGTCTGAGTCTTCACCTCATATTTCTTCTTTTGCACTAGTCAATGAGGAAGACACTACGTCTTCAATTCCTTTACAGTTTACTTTACCATCTTTACAAGCTTCCGAATCTTGGAAGGATGTCACAATTTCTCCGACTTTGTCATCTTCACAACAAAGTCAAGTTAGGGAAATTCTTCTTTCTTTTAACGATGTACTTACTGACCTTCCAGGTCATACGTCTTTAATCTCTCATGACATCATTCTAACGGATGATCATCCTATTAAGTTAAGACCTTACCCTATTTCGTTACATCATAAAGACAGGGTTGAAAAGGAGCTAAAGGATATGATAAAATTAGGAGTTATATCTCCATCAGAATCTCCTTATGCTTTTCCGATGGTTATTGTGAAAAAGAAAGATGGGACGCTCCGTATTTGTATTGACTTCAGACGTCTTAACCGTATCACAATTACTGACGCTGAACCAATGCATTTGTTGGACGACCTACTTTCACAAGTTTCACAGGCCACATACTTTAGTAAACTAGATCTGTCTAAAGGCTACTGGCAGATACCACTCACTGAACATGCCAAACCTTTTACTGCCTTTACGACTCCATTTGGATTATTCCAATGGGATTACATGTGCTTCGGCCTTGTAAACGCACCTGCGACATTCGTGCGCATGATGCGCCGCCTTCTGGGCGATAGAAAAGATGTCATCACATACATCGATGACATCTGTCTATTTCACAATTCATGGGAAGATCATATTACTGGTTTGTCTTCTCTTCTCATTACACTACGACAACATGGTTTGACTGTAAGACCTTCTAAGGTCCAGATAGGTTGTCAGGAGATTACTTTCCTTGGTCACCGCATAGGTAACCATAGATTACACCCTGATGACAATACAGTCAAGCGCATACTGGAGATTGCCACTCCATCATCCAAGAAACAAGTAAGAAGTTTACTCGGGCTTCTTAACTATTACCATAAATTTATACCACGCTTCGCACAGATTTCTGCTCCTTTGTCCGGATTGTTGGCCAAAGGTAGTCCAAAAAAAAATATTATGGACACCGCAGTGCGAAGAAGCTCTGATTATTGATAAAGAATTTATTTAAGAATCCTCCTATCCTGTTATTGCCAAACATACAGTTACCATTTTTGATTCAAACAGATGCATCCAGCTCCGGAATTGCAGGTTGTTTGCTTCAATGTTATGAAGGGATACTCCATCCATGCTTGTTTGTCTCACGCAAGCTTACCCCGGCGGAACAGAAATACGCCACAGGAGAGCGCGAACTGCTCGCGGTGGTGTGGTGCTTGGAAAAACTATCTAAGTACTTGATAGGGCGAAAGTTCTTTATCTACACAGACCACAGTCCGCTCACGTTTATCACTTCGAGAACTATGAAAAACGCAAGGATTCACAGGTGGTTTCTTTTACTACAAGAATTCGCCTTTTCAATAATTCCGATTTCAGGAACTGATAATAACCTCGCGGACTTGTTATCAAGAAATTTCACGTCACAGGACTAAAATAACTTTCTTGTCTTGATGTTGACAATGGACATAATTTTATAATTGTTATTTCTAATTGGGAATATTAATTGCATTATTTCATTTTGACGTTAGATAACATTCATAGATTGTAGTCGGGCACATCTTCGCCACCACTCTCTCACGTGCCACGAGTGTCACGTTTGGGAGCGGGGGGGGGATGATGTTGAGGACTGTCTTGCGGCTTGCAGGCATGTGGATTGTGGCCACATTCCACATGCGTGCACCACTAGACACCTCAAATAAACTAAGACCAGAAATCGCGCAAATCAATGTATGACGCGTCTAGCTTAGTTACATTCTAGTCTATGTGTGGCCATTGAGCCTAACGGCAGTGTTGGAATGTGTGGTAAACCCACTTAAGGATCGTGTTTGAATATGTGGCACAGCCACTGATTATATATATATATGTGGAACGGTAGATCCACTGGAAAGTGTAAGATAGCGTAATGATCCGTATCGAAGTTGATTATAGGACCAGGTAGAGTCCGTATTAGAATCGCGAACCAAGCAGATTACGTTCACCTTGAACTTATATATATGGCAGTTAAAGCCTGGCGATGCAAGCCAAAGATGTTGATTAATGATACATAGACAGGATCTATAGATTTACAGATAATGTACTCACTAGTATTGTGAAGGAATAATAATTCTAAGGATCGGATTCGTTAAGAGTTGGTTGCACACTCTATTACGCTATAAACTTAACGGTTAACCCAGACGAGCTAAGTCTGTGAGAGGAACAATTGTGTAGAGCTCAGAACTATGATGAAGCCAATTTAAATGTGTGAAATGATGTTGCACCCCATTGTGTAAAAGGATATATTAAATTGTTCAGTCGTCCATGGAACTTGTTGGTTGCCTGAATTATACAAGTTCTCACTCTGTGCTGTGACTGTCATTAATCCTTGCAAGGTCAGTCCAGATTATCACAGGTATTTTCTAAGACTAACTATAATCTAACCAACACTGCGGAAGAATTAATATACGATAACGACACTGAATATAATAATAATTTAATCACACCACAATGGCTTAAAACTGCACTCGAACTAGAAATCTGGAATTAGAATAGATGAATTATAATATCTGAAATATTGACAAGCAACCCAATAAACTCACGTCCAACGGTGCTGAATCTTTTAATAACATCTAGCAAGAAAAGATACAGCGGGAGACCGTAACAGTGAGATCGTTCCTTGGTTGTTCAAACAGTCCAAGGCCATGATTGAGAAAGACATTTGAGTCACTGCAGATAAGTTTTGTGTTCAATGTCGAGGTGTATTGTCTGATCATTTGAACACCCTGAGGTCACTCTTTCTTTGCTGATCGCAATCTTTCATTATTACATTACGTTTCTATATATTTATCGTACTTAATATTTCTGTAACTTCTTCGGAAGATCCAGAAATGTTAACGAATCTGGAGGGTTTTATTTAATGTATTGTCAAAGAAGTCCAGTGATTACACTGCGGAGTATCAGTCTTTGATAATTCATTGAATATATTTAATAATTGTTTAGCTGTTCCGTTTACGTATCACGTCCATTTTTTAACATCCTTATTTATGTAAATAGTTCACTGTTTATACTTCTGTCAACTCTCTCCATCTTGTCTAATTGTTGCATTTAAATACGACTTTCTGTTTTTGATCGTAATTTTTTGTCTTGTTTGATTTCTTAATATTTTTATACATAGTTCCTTTCTTTTATTATTTAGGTACTTGTTATACTTAGTTTCTTTTATTCGTTGTAGAACGTTCTGTGATTTGTACACAATCATCATCATCATTTTGGCTCTAACCTGTGACATCCATCTTCATTAACACTTCACATTGCTCTTTACATTAAGTTATTTGACATTGCATTTAAATAGATATTGTTATTGCTATTGATAATTAAATAATACTGCATAAAACAGAAAAATTTACCTACAAACATGTCATCCCTAGAGGATTTTAGACAGGAAGGTATAAGAAGAGGCTTATCAGGTGTTGAACTCGATGATTATACAGATACCAAATATGAAAAACATTTAGCCTACATGGAGAAGATAGCAGAACGTGAACTAAGGGCACAAGAAAGGGAATTGAAAAATCGAGAGCTGGCTCAGAAGGATAAAGATCGTGAACATGAAATAGCCTTAGATAAAATGAAAATGGAAGCTGCTGCTCTGGAACGAGAAGCAATGGAGAAAGAACATAAAATGAAAATGGAGAAAGAAGAGGAAATAAAAATGGAGGCAATGGAGAGAGAACATAAAATGAAAATGGAAGCTGCTGCTCTGGAACGAGAAGCAAAGGAGAAAGAAGAGAAAAAAAATGGAGGCAATGGAGAAAGAACAGAAAATGAAATTAGAGGCAATGGACAAAGAAATTGAAATAGCAAAGATCCAAGCTCAGTCTTCTGGCGAGAACTCTAGATCATACAATGATCATTCTTCTTGGCTACCAAAATTTAAATTACCTCATTTTATCGAGACTCGTGATTGCATCGATAGTTTTTTGGAAAAATTTGAGATGAAAGCCAACGATATGAAAATACCAATGTCACCGTTGGGTTTTCACAGCGTTATTTACGCTGTACATAATGTTCAGATGAACAGTAATTTGGTGTGGATGAAATAAAAGAGTAATGGAAAATGGGTTAGAAAATATAAATAATCTAGGAAACGGGCTATTTATCTTAAGATCGGAGATAAAAGATTGTACACCCATGCTTGGAGAGAAAGGGAGAGAACCCTTTGATTCCAAGCCTCTGAAAACAGGGCTGGTTTACACTTAGTTTTAGGAATATGCAGTTATGGTGTACGAAATTTGCATAATGAGTGTTCTAATAAGCCTTAAGTAAGGGAATGTAAGAACTACAGAACCATTAGCCTTATTAGTCATCCAAGTAAGGTGATGTTAAAGATACTTTTGAACAGAATAAAACAGAAATCAGAAGAAATCTTGTCCGAGGAACAGGCTGGCTTTAGACCAAAAAGAAGTACATCAGAACAAATCTTCAATATTAGATTACTGATCGAAAAACATCTCCAGCATCAACACGATTTATACCATAACTTCATCGATTTCACAAAAGCCTTCGATCGAGTCTGGCATGAAGGCTTATAGCAAATAATGAGAAAATTTAATTTTAATACCAACATCATAGATATCATTGAAGCACTATACAAGGACGCAAGCAGTGCTGTTTTTGCAAGCAATGACATTGGAGAATTTTTCAAAACAACTGTAGGAGTTCGCCAGGGATGTATCCTGTCTCCAGTGCTCTTTAATATATATCTAGAACATATTATGCAGGAGGCTCTCTACAATTATAAAACAACCATATCGTTTGGAGGCCGACCTCTTTGCAATCTACGTTTTGCTGATGATATCGATCTGATAGCTGGAACAGAATCAGAACTTCAAGACCTTACCTCTAGACTGGAGAAAGTAACAAGAACGTATGGGATGGAAATTAATATAGAAAAAGCAAGATATTGGTGAATAGCCATAAGAAACATGTTCCGACCAACATTATGTTAAATGGGCAAACGTTAGAAGAAGTTAACACCTTTAAATATCTCGAGTTCACTATATGTAGTGATGGAAGATCAAGTAAAGAAATCAAGACAAGACTTGAGATGGCCTCAGCTGCCATGACAAGGCTGACTGTGATCTGGAAAAGTAACATCAGTTTTCCTGTGAAGATCAAATTATACAAATCACTCGTATTATCTATTCTCTTGTATGGGTGTGAGGGCTGGACACTCACTGCAGATATGGAGCGAAGGATTCAGGCTTTCGAGCATAAATGTTATAGAAGAATTTTGCGCATTTGCTATAACAAGCACAAAACAAATGTCTATGTTAGATAAAAGATAAACACCTATGCAGGCCACCAAGAACCACTTTTGTCAGTAGTGAAACGTCGAAAGCTTGCCTGGTTTGGGCATGTAACTTGTCATGACTCCCTTTCGAAAACGATCCTCCAGGGAACAGTCGAAGGTAAACGGAGAAGAGGAAGGCAAAGAAAATCCTGGGCTGATAACATCATAGAATGGGCAGGACACGGTTTTTCCACACTTGTACGCATTGCTGAGGATAGAGAGCAGTGGAGGACCCTGTCTGCTGATGCTTCCATCATGGCACCCCTACGACCCATGACGGGTTACGGGTTGAGATGAGATGAAGGGAATGTAACATTAAAGCAAAAACCTCAAAAGGAGACTACAATTAATTAGCGCCCCTTGCAGATTAAGTAAGCAGAGAGAAAACAAACGCACGAGAAAAATGAGCAAGGCGTAAACAGTACGGAACAAAAGCTCACTGAGTTGTTTACGTAGGAGAGGACCGTGAGTTTTGTGATCGGTGAGATAGAAGCGATGGACCAATCGTATTGACTGGAAAACAAAAACGGATGACGGGATGATGATTTGAAGGACAAAAGAAATTAGTCCTGGCCGAGAAGTTAACGAGGTAAGTCATGTGTTGCCAGGCTCTTAAGAAGTGAAACCTGTGGGTGACAGGAGTTTTCACAGATGAAGTAGCTAGATTTAGCAAGATTAGCGGTAGCAATTCTGGAGACTAGCATAAATTGTGTTCATTGAATTGTGTTAAACGTAGGATTAGCACATAGTGGTGATTTAGTAGGAAATGTGATAGGTACTTGGATTCATTTTGACACGGTAAGAAAGACTCTTGCTATTTTTTTATAGACTTTCAGTCAACTTATAACCAGAGGTTAATGATGCTCACGTTTAAAGGGGCGTACCACAAGAACTAACATTGAAACAAGTACGACTGAAGAAAGTATAAAGTGGATAACATAACTTTTTATTTGCTAATAGCCAGGATGGGCTGCTATATAAAGAAAAATGAGTACGACAATATAAAGTGTGGATAACATTTAATATTAGCTGATAGCCAGGATGGGCTGTTATATACCAAACAATGAGTACGATTATATAAAGTGGATAACATAACTTATTATTAGCTGATAGCCAAGATGGGCTGTTGTATAAAGAGGATGAGGTATAGTCATTAGTCAAGAATAAATGAACAAGGGTTCTGCAACGCGGACATCCTTGAGATAAGACATGCTCTCTCTCATTGATCAGTAAATCAGAGGAAAGAAGAGATAATGGTGAATTTGATAACTATGAGACAACTCAGGTGCTCTCTCATTTGACAGTAAGTATGAGGACGTCACAACAGCTGTACCTGACATGATTTGATTTTATATATGAACCATGTATAGATATTGATGTATTTTTTATGAGTTAGGCTTGACAGGGCAGATACAGGAGATAAGGTGGAGAAATAAGAAAAAGAGAATAAATTGTGGGCAAACCACCTACGCATAAGTAAAGGTCTGCAGAAGAGGCAATAAATATACCTTTTGGAACAAGTTGAATTAAGGGCTGGATAAATGAACATGAAATGGAATTTTGATCCATACACCTTATTGGAAAATGTCGGAACTTAAATTTTGTAAATAAATTTGTTATAAAATTGAAACTACCACACAAGTTGACTTGATTTATAGAAGGTTATGGTGTGGGTGTGAGAAATAAGGAGTAATAGCACAAAAATTAATATCGTGGTACGCCACAATACGATCTAGTCGCTACACAACAACAAGGAGGGAAGAACGTGACCTGGGTGATAAAAGAACCAAACCATAACTCATCCAAGAATCATCACCTCTGGCGGTAAGGGCCAGTGAAGAGATAGTCTTACTTGGAAGATAAAGTCAAAGATAAAGTCAAAGATAAAGTCGAAGATATAGTCTGCCAGTTCGAGTAGACTACGACTAGGCCTGCCTCTGTCACCTAGTTATAGGAACGTAGTCATACATACAGCACGGTACTGTCACATATTATTAATTGACTCCGTGACCAGTTATCAACTGTCACACCAAAGGATCGCTGGAGCAATTTATTGTCAGATCATTTAACTGGAAATTCCATGAGGTGTTTCATGCGATTAGATCAACAAAGTCGATTAGACTTTGATATGGTTAAACAAGCTCTTTTAAGAAAATTTCAACTTACTGAAGATGGATTTAGAGAAAAATTTCATAAAATATTACCTGACAGGAAGGCTGATTTCGGGGAATTCATCTCATCTATTAAGTTATACCTTAATCGTTGGACTGAGTTAGCTGATATTCCTAAAACGTTTGAGGGTATAATTGATTTGGTGTTAAGAGACAAAGTTCTCTCGGCAAGTAGTGCCGACCTTAAAGCTTTTTTGCAGGAAAGACGTCCAAAGACCATTGATGAATGTGAGAAACTCGGTCGACAGTATGTCGATGCCCATCCAGACAGATATCAAGAGATCTACGGCTGATGATTCTGTGGCAGTTTGTGCTGCCTATCATGACCATGGAGACTACCGTCAGCGTTCTAAAAGTACAGATGGTAGAAATAGGTTTGATTTCGGATCCTCCAATAGTGGAAGATAGAACTTTCCTAGAAGGCATTCACCTTCACCATATGGGAGAAATAGGTTTCGTAATTTCTCCAACAGGGATCGCGGATACCACAATGGTAGATGGAGTGATGATATCCATTACAAAGGGTATAGACAATCGTCTCATGAAAGACCACAATGGAATGGTAGGTTTAATAATTACCATAATAATCAAAATAGTGGTGATAGACAAAATTACAAGAAAGTTGTTAACCAAAATAATTCACGACATGCCAGCAGAAAACAACAACATGCTAATAGTTGTGCGGAGAAAAATGATGATACTCCTGATACTGACCATGCGAATGCTTGTGTCATAAATGCAAATAATAATGAGGAGTGTACAGAGTGTAAAACTTTGTATGTACCAGGGTCTCAAACGAGATTATTATGCGGTCATACATTGCCTGTAATGGCATCATGTGAGAAAATAGGACGTCTCACTATAAATAAGGGTGTTTTATATAACAGGCCCATAACGGTACTTCGGGACACTGGATCAACAATTGTGGGTATTAGAGAATCGCTTATTGATAAAACAGCCTTGACTGGTGATTCAGTAAATGTGTCACATTTGGCGGGACCATTGAATGGTTCCCACTGGCAAAGGTAGAAATAGACACACCTTTTTATACTGGTCTAGTTACAACATGTGTGTTAAAAAATCCGGTCACAGATTTAATTATTGGAAATATCCCAGGAATAAAAGAATGTTCTCCTGGTGAGATTGAAGAATGGATTAAATTCCACCCACTCGTGTCTAATGCTGTAGTTACTAGGGCTCAACATTCAGCTGATTTAAAAGCTAACTAAAGATGCATCTTTACGACATGCACATAACATTACTCCAGAGTTATTTGTAACAAAACAAAAGGAAGACGAATCTTTGACACGTTTGTTTGGCTTAGCTCAATCTGGAGAGGTCATACCTACAAAACAATCAACGTCTTGTTTTAAATTTTAAAATTCTATTTTGACTAGATGTTTTAATAAAGGGACAGATGAGTACACACAGATTGTGGTACCTAGAATTTTTAGACCTTTGGTTTTAAAAACCAGTCATGATATCGCTATGGCAGGTCATATGGGTGTTAAGCGCACCTTAAACAGAGTTACGTCATGTTTTTATTGGCCTGGCGTAAACAAAGACGTTAGACTATATTGTCATTCATGTCCGACATGCCAGAGAGTGTCTTGTAAGGGCAAAGATCATATGGCACCCTTACAAATAACAGATGTGTCAACACGCGCTTTTCAGAAAATTGCTATTGACATCATTGGTCCGATGTCAGTCATGTCAGAATGGAAACACCGTTATATTTTAACATGCATTGATCTTTGTACAAGATGGCCTGAGGCCATACCATTAAAAGAAATTACTACTATTTCAGTGGCAGAGGCATTATTTCTGATATTTTCAAGGATAGGGTTACCTGAGATAATCTTATGTGACAGGGGCACTCAATTTATGTCCCAGGTAATGAAACAGACTGAGGATATGCTAGATATTAAACATGCTTTTACAAGTCCATATAGACCTTGCTCAAATGGAGTTTGTGAGCGCTACAATGGGTCTCTGAAGAGGATGTTAGGGAAGGTTACAGAGTCTAATCCTCATGATTGGGACAAACTGTTACCAGCTATTCTCTTTGCTTATAGAGAAGTACCACACGAGAGTACAGGGTTCTCGCCCTTTGAGCTAGTATATGGGGCTAATCCGAGAGGTCCTGTACACATACTAAAAGATTTACTACTTGGCTCCACTAAAAACGAAGAAACTCGCAGTAGTTACGAGTTTGTCATTGATCTCAGACAGCGTCTGTCAGATGCTTGTAAGGTTGCAGTGCAATCAATTCAAAACTCCACACAGAAATCGAGGTTGCTTCACAACCAATCTCGAAAGCTAAGAAAATTTTCACCCGGTGATGAGGTTCTTTTACTGCTTCCTACTAAAGAAAATAAACTATTAATTTCTTGGCAGGGGCCATATACAATAAATAGGAAATTAACCGATGTTGATTATGCTATAAATATCAAAGGCAAATGCAAAACATATCACATCAATATGCTAAAGGCATATATTCAACGTCCTCCTGAATTACAGGACATTTGGAACAATATCAATGATCAGACTGTTTCTTCATCTTTTGCTGTGGCCCATGCAGAGGACACTGTTTCATCTATTCCTTTGAGGTTTACTTTACCTTCACTTAAGTCTGTTGAATCTTGGAAAAATGTTTCCATTTCTCAGTCTCTTCATCATTCTTTACAAGAACAAGTTAAAGACATTTTTGTTTCTTTTGATGATGTATTAACTAAATTACCTGGTCGCACTGACTTGATTACACATAACTTAGTCATTACCAACCACAAACCAATTAAATTACGACCATATCCAATTCCTCTTCACTATAAAGATCATGTAGAAAAAGAGATTAACTCTTAGTATACGAGCGGCCTTTCATGACTACCATTACAGATTTTGCAATAAATAATTTATTTATGAAGATAACATAAGTGTTATATATCAAAATGTGAAGAAATGAAACCCCTATATCATGCACGTAACTAAATTGTTCAGTGGTTTTAAACATGCATTCAGCTATAAATTTTCGCTATTGATGGGGATTGATCATCGGCCTCTCTAGAATGCCGCTCGTATACTAAAAGTTAAGGAAATGCTCGACATGGGAATAATAGAGCCTTCTTCTTCACCATATGCTTTTCCCATGGTCTTAGTAAAGAAACCAGATATATCACTAAGAATTTGTATCGACTTTAGAAAACTAAATAGCATAACCATTACTGATGCGGAACCAATGCCAATCTTAGAAGATCTTTTGCCTCAGCTATCGCAGGCAACATATTTTAGCAAATTAGACTTATCAAAGGGATACTGGCAAATCCCGTTATCAGAGGAATCAAAGCCATTAACAGCTTTTACGACACCACTTGGTTTATTTCAGTGGAATTTTATGTGCTTTGGTCTGGTTAATGCACCTGCGACATTTGTACGCATGATGCGCCTCTTATTAGGCAACAGACAGGACATCATCACCTACATTGATGATATTTGTTTATTCCACTGGTAGTGGAACGAACATGTTCAGGGCTTACGCTCTTTATTACATCTTTTACGATCACACGGTCTGACAGTGCGTCCGTCTAAGGTTCAAATCGGTTTCAGGGAAATATCGTTTCTAGGACATCGTATTAGTCAGAATAAGTTATGTCCAGATGAAAAAACAGTTAAACGCATCTTAGATATTAAAATTCCCTCAACGAAGATGTATTGATTTCTAAATACAATATCTAAATTAATATATAACAATATAGGGCATAAAGGCAAAGATAAGAAAGTACAAAATAATTTTCTGCTAGAACGGTTGGTATCGCCTACGCCTTCAGATTATTATTTGCTAACGAATAGCTGAACAAAACGGTACCCAATTTTTCAAATTCGTCCTTGACATAAACAACCACTTTTCCTAGTTCTAAGAAAATATTTGCCTAAAATGCATTGTAGAACGAGGAGGGGAAAGGATAGATGAAATGCTAATTCGTTTCGCATTGATTTTAAACTAAAAGCAACCATAGCACAGGGGCAAGCCTTGCCTTAGGGGTTTCCCCAAATACAATGAAAAAGTTAGAATTGTGGACACTACGTCATGGAAACATGTTAAGCTCTTATTATGAATGACCTAAGCTCTCGTAATTATCTCGTAAGTACATGAGAAAAGAAGTGAACAGGAGGTAGTTTAAAAATAAACAACCAACACAGAAAAAAAGATAGAATGTTTGAACCAAACCACATAGCCCCTTAAAAATTGTATATTCGTGTACCTGAAAACTTGCTGACCAAGAATATGTTATTAGTTATATAAATAGTCCCTTAACTAATTAAATATTGATAAAACAATACATTGAGATTAGAGATACTGTCAGGTCAAGTCATATCTGCTTAGATTGGATCGCATATTTTTTGGGGAAAAAGTAGGTGACAGATAGGCTAAGATAGTACAGTGAATCCGATTGGGTGGTTTTTGAAGTGAGACGAAATATTATTGGTTGACCTTTGAATAAACATAAATAACCTAGTAACGTAGAAAGGTTTGAATGATATTTTTTTAAAAGACTGTTTACCCTTGTGATATTAATAGCGATTGGCTAACTGAATCGATATTGTCAGAATAAGCGTTGGGGAGGACGCCATTTCTAAGAAAATTTTCAACAGTGATAGATGAGATCAGGCTGTGCTTTAAAATACAAGTTCTAAGCAGCCTGGGCAATAAAACAGATCGAAACTGTGTCAGTCATCGTCTCTGTGTATATTTCATTGAAAATTGTGGTAAGATTGACATTTATTAACCTGTATTTTATGTAAAAATTGAATGTGAAATAATAATATATGTCTGGGCATGAGTGGGTCTATAGCGAACATGAGGCAAAGCCTAAAGATTGATCCACCATGTGATAGACTGTCAGAGAGGTGTAAAATACAAGAATATATATGATTGTCATAAAGGAGCATAACACCTATCCTATTATATGGAAGAGATTACAGCTGGAATTGCAGTGGCGTTGTAACTATTAGGGAACGGAATACTGGTGTACATTGTCACATCAAAAGAAAATGGTGGCATAGGTTTGTATAAGGATATGATCCTTTTGTTTGTTTGTAATGTACATGTCCTTAACTGTGGACTATTAGTGTATGCTAGATATTACGAAGGATGCATACCTTCACATTTCAGAGGTCCTGGGTACTGACGTTAATGTGGTACCAAACGCTTGAAAATTGATTGATTCAGGACTCTGCCTGTTTACTGCGAGCCCATGCTAGTGGCCATTGCCTATCAAACAGGGAACAGATTGTCAAGCGAGCAGAGGAAAGGTTCAACCTATATTCTACGGCCAAGTTAAGTTCTAGTTCGGCACCTGAAAGCTCAACTACAGAACTTTAAAAGAACGATCTAATGACAGTGAATAAAACTGGGACAAATATGTAATAGTTCCACAAGGGACAAAATAGAAACAAACATTTCCAAAAGGACATGATTTAAAACAACAACCTAGTAGTACCACCAGTATTACCTTAAAGTAGGAGAACACTACAGACGTATATTAGAAAAATATTATATATATGGACAAAGGATTTATTGTGCTATTTGACTGATGTAAATGATTATTTTGATTTCACTTTTAAATTGTCAGTCCTGATTACAAATAAATTTGAATCAGGATAATAAAACTGTAAAAATCTTATTTACACAAAATTCAACCACAGTCTTAAATAAGATAGCCTTTTAGAGTGTCGTTTGTATGTTATTGTGGTAGTACTGTGTGCTGTTGTGAATAATAAACTATTTGTTTGTATGTTTGTTGATTATTGTGCATCACATTCATACACGAAGTCATTTAATATACTAATATAAATACATTTTGAATGAGATAAAAAGGTGGTAGTGGAAAGGTACCCTGAAAAGTTCACAATATTATTGGGTATATTCAGGGACCTTCATAGCTAATCTCATTTAATACAAATATAATAATACCTACAACAATTCATAACATCAAATCCACCACAGAAGAAGGAAGTGAGAAGGTTATTAGGTTTGATCAATTATTATCATAAATTTATACCTAACTTTGCTTCCCTATCTGCACCATTGTCTGCCTTGACGTGCAAGGGTGCACCATTGAAAGTCCAATGGTCAGACAATGCAAATCGTTCATTGAATATAATAAAATCTGCATTCTCAAAGCATCCTATTTTAGCGATTCTGATGCTGGTAAAATTTTCTATCTCAGAACAGACGCTTCGGGCACGGGCATAGGTGACTGTTTGATGCAACGTTGGGACGACAGGCTTCACCCATGTGTTTATATCAGCAGGAAGCTTCTTCCAGCAGAACAACGTTACGCAGCTGGTGAGCGTGAATTGCTTGCTATTGTATGGTCTATTTCAAAGCTGTCCAAATACCTTCTGGGTTACAAATTTATACTCCAGACAGATCATGTGCCATTGATAGCACTTAAAACGAAGACGTACAACAACCCAAGACTACACCGCTGGTTCCTTTTATTACAAGAATTCCAATTTGACATCAAACCAATTCGTGGATCCGAAAATTGGCTAACAGATCTGCTGTCCCGGTGGTCTGAGGACAATAGCTGATACTACACTGAAAATCGTGAATACAGTTATTCACAAGAATCGAGAAATGAAAATGTGTACAGATTGACATACTAGTATAAATACTAAACTTGTATAGCTGTTCCTCTTACTGGTTACTCTACGGCAGTGAACATTACATGAATGGATTGACGAATGAATTGCCCAGAGTTTGCACAATCAAATAATTGTGATAGACAAAAATCTTAACATTATACTATTGACATTACAATACTATACAACATATACAGTGGTTCCGGTGCATCCACAATAATGACATACGTCCTCACTCGCATATAAACTATGAGATATGATACACAGTAAAGTCTACTTTGTGAAATTGAGGAAAAACTTTGGAACTTTACAGACAATAAGTAGTGTATTTAGTTTCATCATATAACATTTATTGACGTTTTGTTTGAACTTTTAATCAGTTTTAATCGAAATTAATCGGTTTTAATCGAAATTGGGGCATGGAAACAATACTTAGGAGCTAAAAACACAACAGGACAGATGGCAAAATATAGAGAATATGTAACACTCAGAACAGAAGCAAAGAACAAAGTGCTAGCAGCAAAACAGAAGTACTGGGAAGAATTTGGAGAAAAGCTAGAAAAAGATGCACAAGAAAACTAGAAATTGTTCTATAAGACCCTAAAGAACATGGGAAAGGAAAAAACAATGCCCTCTCAAATTTATAAAGGACAAGCAAGGCAAATTGCTTACTGCCCTGAAGGAAGTAAGGGAAAGATGGAAAGAATATTTCTCAGAACTCCTGGATGGTGAACATGGTGAAGCATCAGAAATGATATCCACTAGCACAGAAGAGAAAACCAATGATGTTGAAGATGACATAAAGATGGAAGAACTGAAGGCAGCACTGGAGAAAATCAAGATGGGCAAAGCAGCAGGCCATGATGGTATAACACCAGAAATGGTTAAGTACATGGGAGCATCAGGCGACCTATTACTTTTAAGGGTTCTACAGGCAGCGTGGTACAACAAGACCATACCAAAGGATTGGGAGATTGCCATCATAACACCAATTTTCAAAAAGGGTGACAATCGACAGTGTGGAAACCATAGAGGCATATCCCTTCTCATTGTCCCTGGTAAAATCTACTCTAGAATCCTAGAGCAGAGACTCCGACGCCTAGCTGAGCCACAACTGGATGAGGTCCAGTGTGGATTCCGAGCGAACCGAAGTACTCAAGACCTAATCTCACACTCAGACAGCTGAGTGAAAAGGCCCTTGAGTATAAGAGTGAGATCCATCTTTGTTTCATAGATCTGGAAAAGGAGTTTGACAGGGTCCCCTGGAGCAAACGTTGGGATTATTTGGCAAGGAAGAACATTCCAGCACCTCTGATTCATGCTATACAGAGCTTCTACAAGTCTTGCAGAAATTATGTGAGGACAGCAAACCATACGTCAGAAGAGTTCAGGACCACCCTGGTGTAAGACAAGGTGATATCCTGTCACCTTACCTTTTCATACTACTCATGGACGATGTCATTAAGGCATGTAAGGAGAGAACAAGAAAGTATTCAGCGGGGTACTGGAAGATGAGACAGGTCTGTATTTCGGAGCTGGCATTTGCTGATGATGTTGCCATGATTGCTAAATCAGAGGCACATCTCCAATTCAACCTGCAAGTCTGGAAGGAAGAGATGGAGAAGAGAGGGATGGTCATAAGCAGCTCTAAAACAAAATTCATGGTGATATCACGAGAAGAAAGAAGACATCAGATTAAGCTGGGAGAACAGGTCCTGGAGCAGGTCAACCACTTTAAATACCTCGGAGCTATTATTGGCCAAAACGGAGGCATCAAAGAAGAGTTGGCCACTCGAAAAGCAGCAGCTGGGAGACTTTTTCAGGCCATAAATCGAGGATTCTTCAGCAAGAGAGAGGTTGGTAAGAAAACGAAGATGGCTGTATACCGCTCCACCTATGTCCCAGTCTTGACATATGGATGCGAGTCATGGGCAATGACCACAACCCACAAAAGCCAGATCCAAACCTCAGAAATGAGGTATCTGAGGAAGGTGGTTGAAGTAACAAGAAGAGACATGGAACGCAACCAGACGATACGTCAAGGCCTTAAATCCCACCCCCTGCAAACCCAAGTAGAACAGTCCCAACTAAGATGGTTTGGGCATCTCTGCAGAATGGGAGAAGATCGGCTACCACGACAAGCATGGGAAACAAAGAGCCAAGGATCCAGACCCCCAGGACGACCCAGAGTCCGCTGGGAGGACAACATTAGACAATCTTTGAAGGACCGAGGACTTGAATGGAATCAGGCCAGGAGGAAGACAGCCGATAGGATAGTCTGGCGCTCTCTCTTCCAAATCTCTACACCTCACGGTAGAAGGGGAACGACTAAGTAAGTACGTAAGTAATTGAAATTGATCGAGATTGATCGAAATTAATCGGTATTAATCGAAATTAATCGGTATTAATCGAAATTAATCGGTATTGATCAATGGTTGCTTAATAACTTACCCAGCGTTCACCCGTGGTAAACGCTCGCGGAACGAGGGGGTAATGTTGAGTGCGCATCATGGGGCATAGCGATTGTGTAAAGGTAGATTTGGAGAGATCGATCTGCACCAAGATGTGCCTCACCAAAACACAAAATAACTATGATCATTTACTATAACTACACACGTTACGAAGTATGACGTAGAATACATAGTGACATTATTATTCAGAGTGTCGGCTTGTGTGGCGTGGTCCACTTATCTAAGTGTAGAGAATTCTACTTACAAAGTGTGTCTAAGTTATAGATTTCGAAGCAGAAATCAAGTGTGATTTCAATTCATTATGGGACAAACCCATCCTATCAGGATGTGTGAAATTCAGGGTAAGAATTAGGCTTGATTAGCCAAAAGAGATGTTTGAAGATGTGTCAAAGTTATCATAACCGTCATGCAGAGACATGAATATTAAAGAAAAAATATAATCGCCGACTGAAAAGGAAATGTGCAAGAAGGCACCAAGTTGTAATTAATATGGATATAAAAAAGGAAGATAATAAGTCAAGAGGACTTCGCAAGAATATAATATATGGATGGAAATTATGAATATGCTATGGAAGCAAGAAGAGATTAGTCTTGATAGAAGAAGAATTGTGTCGTTGTTTGTTGTTGTTTTCGTCTACTATGTTGCTGTAATACCCTGTTCAACCAAAACCCATTGAAGGGTTACAAACGGTTATATTGGGGTATATAGTGTGTTGGTATCTTCGCTGGTATCACTTTCCAAGAATTGTGTCGATGTATGGACTCATTTATAAACAGTGTATTGAAGGAGAGAATCGATATTTTAAATGAAGATGTCAAACTTTATTAGAGCAATGTGTAGCTCATGCAAGTATCTATGTTAAATAAAAGTGAAAGTCGTTTGAAAACAGAAGTCTTCCAGAAATGATTAAAAGTTGGGATTAAGAGTTTGAACATATTAACAGTTAACAGTTTCTGACAGTTGGTTCAGTAAATACGAATATGAATATAAACCAGAACGATTATCCATAAAAGTTGTGGCCAGAGTTTTTGGTGGCAATACTTCTACTAATTAATAGAAAACCCTAGACAACATTCAGACAACGAAGGAAATGTTCTTAACACAGTGTAATAAAATACAATTCTCTCCTCTCCTTCAGTTCTGGCCGTTGTATCTAGAGGTTCGTGTGGATCATGAGAACCCAAGCAATGTGGCAGAAATAACTTTGATGCATTATTCGTAATAAAAATACTCCATGGACATGGTAGTAACTTCTGGGCAAGTTAAGGTACCATCCGGCATAATACAAATACGTGGTGTCCTCCAAGATAACAATGCCACAAATATCAGGATCAAAGTCTCCACAAATCTTGGGAGCTTGAAAAAATGTACGTCTACTCCGGACGACTTCAAAAATACGAAAGGCCAAGACGGCTGACCGTTAGAATGCAAAACACATGATATATTACGTCATTACCGGTGACATGGAAAAATATGCGGCGTTAAATATAAGTGAAAAATCGTACATACAAAAATGACTTTCACTACATTTTAGCAAGAAATGTTCTATATTATTGTTTGAGGACATCCTGCACAGTAAGGTTTTTCTATTCTGAAATGGCCCTTTCCCAGCTGTAGTCTGAGAAGTTTCATATTACTGGGGATTTTCTATTTCTTAGATATCTGACATTTTCTTCTTGGAGCCTTGAACAGCTTATATGCATGTCTTCCTTTCAGATTTTTATCCCACTCTGCTTTCTGTTCATCTGTTATTATATCTTCAATTAAGTTTTTAATCCCTGGTTAACTCACCCCTACATTTATTACATTTTTATCAGATTTACCTTTCTTGGCTTCTTTATCTGCCTTTTCATTTCTGTCTGTGCCAACATGTGAAGGTATCCAAGCTATTAAGACTGAACATCCTCTGGAATATAAGTAGCCTAAGTAGTAGCCAGAAACAGAAATATCCCCTCTGCTACAACAGGTATCCTGCATTCTCATAAGTTCTAAGTGCTTGAATTATTAAAAGTGAATTTGTTAAAATATTTAGCTTCTTGGAAGGGTAATTAGAGAATATTTCTAGCGCTTTTAGTATTGCCACCAGATCTGCAGGGGAAATCGATGTATATTCCGTGACATTAAATTCTTTTGCCATTTTTCATATTGGAATATATATTCATATCCTCAATTTGCCATCTCTTGGATCCCTTGGATCCATCTATGTATACAGTAATGCTGTCCTTTGATATTTGTTGTATATATTTATTGGCTGTGTTTTTAGTATTTTCTATATTATTTGCTTTCTTAAGTATTTCTGCAAGGTCGTAGTCCGTGTCTGGTTTCATGATCTCACAGAGTGGAACCACCGGCTTGTATTCACAACTGTTACTAATTGATGTAATTAAAGTACCCAGATGGACAATTTTCCTCCATACACTTCCATTCTGTGGGGCATCTATTACTAGTATTCATTGGTGTTACTGTGTGATTTGTGGTGATTAACTAGCCTATCGGGATTACTGTCAGTGGCCGACTGTCGCATAATGCGATTGGGATTCGATATCTATGTAATCATTGAACAATCAAGCTGTGAAACGATCCTGAACTGATTTCTGAACCATCCATGTCATGTTTTAATGTGTTGATTGATATGCATGTATCCTGCTCTATGATTATACTATCAGGTTATATCATTGCTCATACCATCAACATAGAACTATGTAACGATGGTTAACGTTTTGTCAGAAAAGCAGAGAAACTGTAATTCAGTTAAAGTAAACGCTATAGGATCACTGATTTCTGTGGATAAGGTGTAAATAGAAAATTCATATACATGTAGCATTGTCGTAGATTTTGATAGGAGAATTAAGACTTGGGTTGGTCCCTTCTGAATAGGTTTGAATAGGTGATAGACACAGTGAGAGTAAGTAAAAGAAATAGATTCCACGAGTGAGATGATAGAATGTGATATAGAGGCTGTCTCTGAAAGCGAAAAAATTCTTCTCTCTCTCACCTATCTTCTACGACAGCTTTACAGCGTCAGACAGTCTAAACATATATATATATATTTTACCTATATTTCTATCTACTCACGGGCACGCACATACACGTGACGACAGTTAAACACACAGACGTGGGAAACCTATAACAATACTTATATATATATATTCTAGAACGAGCTGACCAACGCACTGATTTAGTTCAAGAGAGATTTTTCTTTTTATTATCATCTAAAAAAAAATCTTCTCACAACACCAAAAGTACATCACGGAAAACATATACAAATAGTCATAAAATTCAAGAAAATGCTACTAGGATGATAGCCCCGTTATGATCTTAACTCTAGGTTTAGCCCACCGCCCCGTTAGGATGACAGATGATGGACCAAAGAGTTATAGATGCATATGGTTAGGGTCTAATATTGTCCCCTTTCTTGAAGGTAAGAACTGACTTATGACAGCCGTATCTATTCTAAAGGAACAATTGAATTTAAGCAGCCAATCTTCCGTAAGGAAATTATAAATGTGGGTGAATCAATAGTTATTAAAAAAAAAAAACTCACTCAGTCCACTTTCACTCGGTTCTTTCATCAGGTTATCCTCGCACACGTGTTTACCTATCTGTACCGCTGTTCGCCGTCTGGCGCAGACTTTGTGACACTCACACACTTTCTGTTTCTGTCGTTGAATGAAACCGACCCCAGCTCTACAGATTTGTTTGGTGGTTTCGTCAAAAATCATCCGGGGAGCGTCGACTTCCTGCGACAGTTCTTTCAGACTAAAATTAGTGTCACTTGGCTCACGAGGTAAGAATTAGGTTTAAGCGGGCACAGAAATGTCAGAAACACCAGGTTTCCCTTAATTTGGAAAAAGATGACCAGTGGACAACTGCTCTCAACAGACAGTCTTGGTTTACTATCCACTCTTTCGATAATGTCGGAAATATAAATGTTATTTCTTGTAATTATTCTCGCCGCCAGGCAGCATGTACATTTAATTTTGTGGAGCAATATGAACTGGCTCAGAAGCCCAGTATAACCATTAGTCTTTAGCAACCGTTAGTGGGATTGGTATTACTGTTTATCTCTGATGGCATATGCACTGTCAGACCAGTGTTACTTGAAAAAAAAAACCCACGTGGTTAAAGATAGGAAATGTCTATGCTTCTCACAAGTATGTCTCTTTACTAAACGCTGGCAAGTTGGGTTCACCCCAGTATTCACTGCATAAAATGGAAAAAGCACATATAACATGATTATACATACTATGTATAAGGATATAACTTATATTTTAAACTGCAAGCGTAGAGCTTATCATTTAGCACTTCCCGTGAAATAAGTTATATTATAAAATCAATCATCATGAATTTGTAATACGGTACATATAAATATATTTCGTCAATACTCATGAGACATCTAGCAGTTATAAGTTAGTTTAGAAAAATATACTCGATTGAGTAGTTAGCAGTTAAATGGAATTATTTTTATTAGCCGAAATGGGTTTAGCTAGAAATTTATTATTTATCTTGCTTTCCACTGTAACTCGTCGACTAAAGAAATAACAAACTATTAAAATAATCACTCTGCACACAGAACTAGTTTAAAATGAAATCGGCGATTTAGCACTTAATCACTTCATAAATACTAGATATTATATAGTTACCTCAACCACAGCACTACAGACTAAACCATGAACTAGAATCCTGTAATCTAATGGTAATCTAGAACTCGGCAAAATGCCCAAGACACTCAGACTTCGCCAAAACACAGATATTTGATCTAGCACAGCGCTCTGTCTGCTGCAGCTTCACGAGTGAGAATGAAATTAAAGTTTCAAACTTGGGTTAATATCTATCAAACAGACAAAGAGGTGAACGTTTATTTCGTAGAACGAAATGCTCTCTCCTTTCCGGCTTAACGATACGTTTAACACCTAACATGTCGTAACTGCCACCTACTGACCAAGATGTACGCGTGTCAGTTTCAAATCTCAGACACCCCGTCTGCCGTGCGGATCGCAATTTCAAACATCGCCGGACTCTCCCGACGAAAACTCACGCAGTTGCTGCAAAAGGTAGACATTCCGTCTGCCTGCCATGTCCTGACGGAGCGAATTCTCACACCCCAGGCCCAGAAATCTGGTCAGGCAGCGCTCTGACCGGGTAAACTGCAGACGTTCTGTCTGGTGAGAACCGTATATTCTCAGCTATAGTTCGACCGGCAGAGACTGACATCTACGTAATCAAGTTTCTCGTTTCGTAAGCGATGAAATGCGTTTCTACATGAGAAACGAAACTAGCGAAAGTGAGAATGGCAAAATAGTAATGTATTTTAGTCGCAAACGAACGAATGCGAAAAAAAAAAGTTAATTTCATAAAGTTACTATTGAGTTCAATTTGAATTTCACTGTTATTTAAAGCAAAAAATAGTTAATTGAGAAGACACTCTAGGCTCTTGATCTTCTTATTACCATCGGACCAGGGGTCTTTACTGTCTGACTATCATTTGTGCTATCATACACCAGTACTCATTTCTGAGACTGGGGTATATCGTGGAGTTCATTATTCTTTATTGACCTATCATCAACTGTCATCAAGAGCAGCAGCCACTATAAATACCATCTTGTTACACCGACGCACAGTTAGGTTACGCGAAAGATGTGGGCCGTTTTATGGCATATGGTTAAGTTTGGTAACATTGTTAAACGGGTCAAAACTGGGTGACCAAATTGCAGAGATAAGTAGACGCTGGACTCATTGTTGAATATAGATCTGATGAGACAATTTGTTGTATGAAGACGACGTTAACATCATGGGCAGGTACAGTATATCATCAAATGGTTTCATGGCAGAAACAAATACATAGTTAATACATATGATCAAGATAGATGTTGACCGATCTCACTAAACGTCACCATCTCAAGGGTGACCGAAGCTCTGCGGTAATATGTCCATATGATCAGTTTCCATTACAAGACTATTCAACTTGTGTAATATTTCAGAGGTCTTTCATAATGATAATTCGTTGTGATCCTATATAATTCTCAGCAGGAATTTGGGCGCACTAGCGACACGCCATAGCCAGATGTGTCGAAGCTCTGCCAAAGACTTGCGAAGGATAAATGAGTATCTACGACGATACCGAAAGAGCCAATTCTGGCTAATATTCATGCTCCACTTAAGGAGATACAGTAATATATTTAAGTGTGTCTTTCCACGACTTGGGACCAAGACACATAATAATATTCATCTAAGACGTCTGTCCATGTCAAAGGACTTTCGGATCTGCCTCAAGCATCATAGCTGTATGGCAACAAATCACCGCGACAAATCGCGTCATAACTTTCAATAATAGTTACGGTGGTACGCAAATATTTACATATACAATTAACTTAGATGTTCTCACACGTGCGTGTATAAAATACTAGACTCACATGTGAGGATCTCAATTTAATCCCCCGCGAAATTGTAACTTAACAATTGGATTGACCTGAGTTGTATTTTGACATGAATATGACCACATGGATGTCGTAAGAAGCGATAAATATGATTTTGTGGATTGGGCCTCTGCAATCTTATCGTTTAAAACTAATTGCTATGGAAACCACAATTGCAAGAACAGACCAATCGTTGTCTAATTTTTTTTTTTAAAGTTTCCCATTCAACTCTCGATGGGTTACAATTAAGATATATAGTGTAATAAATTCAAGACAATATAGTAAACCCCCCCCCCCCCCCCAACTCAGTCCAAATAGAGTAAATCAAAACCAAAGTTGTGTTTGTGTGTGACCCTCCCTTTCCAATAAACAAATAAAGGGGTCGTCCATATATGACGTCACGTAGTGTGTATGGGGGATGGAGACAGAAGGGGTAAAAAATTTTGTGACGAAGTGTGACAATATGGGGAAAAGGGGGGGAGTGTGTTACACGTATCCCATACTTATACACATAACTCCATATCTATATTTTAGAACCTCTGTCAATTTGTGTGTCACAATTTTTTAAGCGGCTTTTTGGGGTACTTCGGGCGAATTTTTAGCTACTTTGGGTGATATTGTGGGCGACTTTGGGCTACTGTGTACAATATTTTGGGCAAATTAGGGCGATATTGTAGCAACTTTTGGCTACTTTGGTCAATATTTTGGCGATTTTTAGCTACTTCAGGCGATATTTTGGGCAGCTTTGGCGATATAATAGGTGACTTAGGGCTACTGTTAGCAATATTTTGGAGATATTTTGGTGACTTTTGGCTACTTCGGTCAATATTATGGGCGACTGACGAATTCATGCTATTTTTGGCTACTTGGGCGATATTTTGGGCGCCTTTTGGCTAGTTTGAGCGACTTTGGGCTACTTGTCGATTTTTAACCTACAGGCTATATTTTGGGCTACTTTTTACAATATTTTGGGCGACGAGCGATATTTTGGCTAAACATTAATAACACATAAGGAAGGGAAACCCGAGGCCTGTAAACGGTAAATTAATATTAGACAAACATAAAGGCATGTTTTCAGGCACTCGTAAGAAATAAAGAAGTAGAACACTAGACAACAGAAAAACAACAGACGTGAGTGGCTTACCAAGGGTTCGAACCCCGTACCTTCCGTACGACAACACCGCCTAGCTATACAAGCGAATCACACTATCCTCCCGGCCAGCCAGGCATCCCCAAAAAAAGATGCTTTACTGACCGGTCATCAGTGCGAAACACAAGACAACACCGGAAGTTTACAATGGGCACCTCAGCCTATTAATGACGCAATCACTTCTGTTGTTCCCCTATTCTACAGTATATGTCAGTCAACACAAGACAAAGACCTTGATACTGTGTCCAGTAAATGATAGAAGACTTAAGGACAGTAGTATAGAACAGAGGGTAGGTTTCTGGTATTGTATAAACATTAATAACGCATAAGGTTTCCCTTCCTTTGTCTAATATTAATTTGATATTTTGGCTACTTTGGATGATATTTTGTGCGACTTTGGGCTTCATGCGATATTTTGTGCTAATCCGGGTGGTATTTTGGGCTACTAGGGCGTAATTTTGGTCTACTTTGAGCTATTTATTGCGATCTTTAGGCAACTTCGGGATAGCCATATTTTGGGTGATTTTGGGCTACTTCGGGCAATACTTTGGGCCATGTTGTATTACTCAGTGCGATATTTTGGGCTACTTTTGCCGATATTTTGGGCTACTTTTGCCGGTATTTTGGGCTGCTTCGGACGATATGCTGGGCACCGTTAGGAGATATTTTGGGCGACTTCATTGCATTACTTCGTCGCATGATGACTTGATGAGAATTGTATAAACATTTATACTTCATTGCATAAAGGTATGTATAAACATTAATAACACATAAGGCAGTAACCTGGACATGCTCGACAATTAGATGCCCCAAAGTGAGAAGGTACCTCAATATACAACGGTGGATCGGTCGCAGTGGGGTCCTGACGATCCAGTGTTGAGATGCACCCCGAGGTCCCCAGACATGACACCATGTGATTTCTTTTTGTGGGGCTTCATCAATGACATAGTCTTTGTCCCACCATTGCTTCGAGATCTGGTGGAGTCATTGGAGCCTTTGCTGCTGTTACAGGAGACATGCTGATTCGAGTGTGGGAAGAAATGGACCATCGACTAGATCACGAAAGCCGTGCACATATTGAGTCTTTTTTGTAATATATGCTTAAAAACTTGCAGAGATTATCTTACGTTTGTGATAGAAAGCATCCTCGAACCACGTCATGGGGCTGAGAATAAATTTTTTGAAAAGGGTACTTCTTCTTCTTCCTCGTTTGTCCTGAAAAGGATGTTGGTTGCGTTGTGTCTGTTTACAGTGGAGCTGCGATATCGGCGCCTTTCGGCCAACACATCCAACTTCAGCACAGCATTTTTTGGGACCGGGTTTGCCTTCCCTCTTCGATCCCTACTCTCTCAGCCAGACTGCAGTGATGCAGCCTGTTTCCAGGACCACCACGTGGAGGTGGAGTAGGGTCTTGGTCAGCTCTGGTTTGCTGACCCTGACGCAAGCAGTCAAGCTATGGGTCGCTGACTGCATTCTCTATTGCTGCGTCTTTGGGTCCCGAAAAGGGTACAATCTTTTGGACAATCCTATAAGGCGGACTGGAACTTTAATGATTTCTCCTTCAGTTTCAATGTTCTGTCTTAATTTTGTCTTTTGATGCAAAGATAATATAGATCCGGAAGATGAAATGAAGAGAAAACCTCGAAGGTTTCCCTAGGAGGAAAAGAGCAGCAAACTAAAGAGGCACCAAAACGAAAACGGAAGAGGTGTACATCATTTTAGCGAAACATAATGTCAGTAACTCGATCACAGTTACAGAGATCAGAGATCTTTATGGATGGGTAAAATGATGACTAGATGAGAATTGATAAGTTCTTTTTCTTTCATCATAAGTCGTTAAATTATGGTCGTGTCTAGTTTTTAAGTCTTATTACATTTATAACATAACTTAAGATTTCAGATTTCAGTCTGTGTTGAAGTAATGAAATGGTATGTGATGAAGTAATGAAATGTCTACGATGAATTAATGAAATGCGATGAAGTAATGCAATGAAGTAATGCAGTCTGCGTTGATGTAATGAAATGACTATTAGCAATGAAATATATGAAATGTGACGAAGATACAATGCATTTTGCAATGAAGTAATGAAATGCAGTCTGCGTTGATGTAATGAAATGACTATTAGCAATGAAATTAATTAAAACAGTCTGTTCCGTGGGGTTGTGGGAATTCTAGTTTTTTGACCCGTGTGCGTCGAAAAATATGATATTAACATTACAATTAGAACATTGATAAAAACGTTAATCGGTTACATGTACTATGAAGTAAGGAAATGCCTGTATCTTGTTTTTAAGTCTTATTACATTTAATGTAATTTACACTATGCAATAAATTAAGGAAGTTGAGGGGAACTGCGGTAAGACGTGGAGTACAATGGATGGGTTTGAAAAAAAATCGAAAAAAGGTTATTCGTCTTACGAGGACAAAAGACAAAGAGTCACTTCCTTTTCAGCCAAGCGTGATAGGACTTCGATGTTTCGCCTTCAGGGAAGTACCTAGGTTTTATTTATATATTTTTTATTTTTTAATATTTATTTTTATATTCATTTTAGTTCTTATGTCTCCTATCTCCCGGAACACTCTCCCCAGATAACACACTCGTCCCGCTCAAAAGCAGTCACGAGACTTCCTCACGGTCAACACAACTCAGTCAATCAATCATCTGCGGGCTAGCCGCGAGCTATTCTCACTCCGCTCAAAACATTACAGAATAAATATATCTCACACTTTGAGATGATCAGCGTTTTTCCACGCTATCTGTAATCTGTCTCTCGAAACTACCACGAGATATTTTCAAAACAATTCAATAGCTACAAGCAAACATGTGCTCCAACTAAGAATCTATCTTCACTACTAATATACTCAGATTTACGTCCCTTACACCAGTTCTGTTCTTATCATCTTACCTCACCCCCAGAGAAAAAAATGATTCTATCATTTTTTTGACAAATACATCCCCCCAAAAAGTTAAAAGGACAATGAATCTCTAACATATGCGTATAAGAATTACCTTAAGTTAAGTTAAAATAAGACATCTACAAAATATAAGCATTAAGTGAAATGTAAAAATGAAGTATCCAATGTAATCAATTAAGCATACCAAAGAATAATGCATTACAAAACCGAGTTAAGTGAATACAGAACAATTAAATAGGAAACAACCGATAGTAAAAGAAAAGACAAGATCAAGCAAACGGAAAATGATCCGTAATAAAGGTAAGTATGAAATCAAAATATGAGGAAAAAACAATAATATTACATTCAAACAATTTCTTATATGTAAAATAATTACAAATATCACAAGTAGCTACACTATATTAAGTTATACCATTAAAGTAACAATACATAGAATGAAAGTATAAGAAGCGAAAGAAGAAGTATACAAGGAGAATGAAGTGAAACGTAAATAAAGCACGAAATGTAAACAAAATATGAAACCATACTGAAAAGACAATAGAAAAGAGGGAATGGAATGAATAATAATCAACAAAGACAGATAGAAAGCAAAAGGTATGAATATAGAGAACGTTGGTAAAAATATATACTAATAACTATTTAGATCAACAACGTATTTCAAAATACATACAAACATGATCGAAAAGCCCCAAACAAAATAACAAAGTATTCCTATACTAATACTACAAAAAATAGTTTATAACTAAACAAAACATAATCAGTAATTTAACCAAGTTATAAAAGTTATACATAACTAACAATAAATTATCGCCACCACACAAACAAGTAATAGCATTGCTATAAGACTAACGCATAATCAAGCGCTAATACAACATAACATCCAAAAAAAAAAACTTTCTTTAAAGAACTAACATTACTCTACATATCAAACATAGCACATAGTCAAACGCTAGGCACACACAAAACCAAAAATAAAAAATTACAATGTCTGGGGAAAAAAATATTTTCCAAAAAATTACATCACAGAGAAACACATAGGAAAACACACTATTACCAACATACAAGTTTGCAAATAAGCAAGTGCTTAAATCAGATCTCTAGATTTCTCAATCAAATAACAATATCAGCAAACGCTGTTAATTTTCTCTATACAGTTCAATTTAATCTTTTAAATATTTCCGGCTGACAATCACGTTCAGCTTAGCTATAGTGTTATTTAGTTATAAATTTATATCTATCTCCACCTGATATATTAAAAGTAACTATTGTAACATTACAACTAATGAGTTGTGCATAGCGCTAGTAAACTCATCATGTACAAAACTATTCTAACCAACACATCTGTAAAACAAAACCAAAAAAAAAAAAAAAACTTCAAGTTCTACACCAGAGTATAAAAGTCAATGATTATATGGTGTAAATAGGCATAGGTTTGTAACCAGTAAGGTTAAATATAAATCTGCTCATTGCATTTATCAATAGTAAACGACACGTCACTACCGTGTAACACACTATACATTATCCAAAACACAATAGTATTAAAAATAGCATCGAAATGAACTAATGCATAATTAAAACAGTCATACATATCAAGAAAAACAATAGACATCAAATGATGCATAAAATGATAATCATAATATAACAACCTATAATGATTTATACAATAGAATACAATAAAATCGACTGTCCTAACAAACAAACAAAAAAAGAATCAACCGCAAAAAAAATCTCCATAGGTCTTGCCGACATCTCATAAACACTAGGGGTAACACGTCCAATGCATAGTTAGCACGCTGATATATTCCGCTTGAACACTCACTCGGGCCCAATGTTGACCTGTATTCTTGCCGCAACCGTAAACAGGAGCGTTGAACCTTATCGAGAAGTCGCCTCTGTTCAAAAAATACAAACGAAAATTTCCATTTTAATGAATGGTGAAATTTACTACGAACAACGGAGAGGTCAAATAAACAATTACCCCGCAATGTGGTCCGTGTAGAAATCTGGTCACTTCACGATGTCATCGACTCTTCCTTTATGTTCACAACAACGTGATGCTCTTTCAAAATCAGAAACATAACAAGCAGTAGTATTTGTGACATCATTATCATTGCTACTTTGCTTAATAACAATGATTCTAGGCTCATGTCGAGCAAAATTAGTATAACTACAATTATTATTTGTTGTTTGATCAAAATATTTATCATTATTTCCTCTTTGTTTGAGACCATTATTATGTCTATAATCCCAGTCAGACTTGTTATGCTTAACGTTTCTACTCCGAACAAAAAATCTGTCAGAAAAATTATTGCACGATTGAAAACTCTTCTTATATTTGCTTGTACCATTATTTTCAAAATTCTCAGAATAAAAATGTTGATATACCTTAACTTGTCTCTTATCTCTCTGAGAAGGAAAATTATTATCATATAAATTCCCTTGGTACTTTCTAACCTTAGGAACATCTCTCCTACAAAAACTCTTTCCATTCTTTTCTTTGACAATATGCTTGTTTGCAGTATGATCTGCAGATCTATAAGTATCCTTATCGTTATGCATATAATGGGTTTCATCCTTGGAACCACTACTTATAACTTTATCCCTTGTTATCATCTTATGAGAACTTCCAAAATCAGTTACTCGTTTAATCTTTGGGCTTTTAGATTGAAATCCATCAGGACTGACTGTTACATTATCATTCTCTCTATTACACTGCCGCCAAGATATGTTGCTCTTGGAGGCAGAATCAAAAGATCTTAGAAAGTTATATTTTCCCCGAAAAGACCTTTGTCCATCATTAACCTTTTTATTAGCAAAGATTGTATGAGGCTGGCTCTTTGCTTTTCCAACTTGTTGGTAAACAACTTTCTGTCTAGCATTGTCAACATTGACAGTAGAATATATCTTGTTGTTCAAAATAATATCGAGTAGACCCTCTACTCTTTTTGTACTTTCTGCAATTTCAACATTTTTTTGTGAAATTTCTTCACTTAATTTCCTATTTAATATGTCAAATGTCAAAACTTTACTTCTCTCCTCTGTTAGCAATCTCTCAATCTTAATCATCTTCTCTCTCTCAGTCGTTAATTCTTTTAATTTGTCTTTCTCATCCCTTTCTTTATTAGCCCTCAACTGTGTTAAGTCCATCTGAAGTTGCTCAGTGTCACTATCATTGCTATTTACAAGCTCATCAATCTTCTCTGGGCATACAGTGTTCTTCTCTTCAAGTTTACCAAAATATATATCATGAAGCATTTCTATGTATAACCTCTCCCGTTCATTTGTTTCAGCATTTAATTTCTGATACATCTCTTTCTTTTTATGAATCTCATGAGTTAGATTTCCAACTTCGTCATTTTTATCTTTCATCTGAGTTTCTAACTCTTTGATCTTGTTCAATGCTGCATCTAACGTCGTTTGCACTTTAGTAAGTTCCATGTTTGACTTATCTAAATCATTTGTAAGTTTAGAGACTGTTTCGTGTAGTTTACTCACTTCAGCAGTACTTTTTAAACAATTGTCCCTTTCCCGTAGGGCACTCTGTTTGTTGACTTTTATTTGTTTCTCAATTCCTAATTCCTTTTTATGCTCATCAGGAATACCGTTGTGGATTATTTTGAATATACTTTGGACTACATATTCGTGCTCATGCTCAATATAATGTTTCAAAAACACACGAAGGTGCTGTAGCAAATCAACCAAATCCTTAGCCATTATTGAATTACAAACAAACTTAAATTAAGTTCAGCAAATAACTTTAGGGATGCTGACACATTAACCAAAAAATCGTCCATGATCCATACTCCAAGTCGTGGACCTCTCAATCCCTTTTCATCTCTACCTACTAACAATGCACACTCCAACATATGCCTTATATCTGCAGGATTATTATCAAAATCCATGGTGATTCAATCACTCAGTTAACTATATATCTATATCAGTATAATTATTAATGTCGCAAGTTTATGTCCCACGAAGTTCTGACAATTACCCTTCCATTTCACACAGTCAAGTGTCTATACCAAAAATATTATTCATAAACTTTGTATCATCAATTCCTTTTCTAGAACCTTTATAACGTCATATGAGGGAAGTCATCCTATATCATACAACCATCAATACCTATGCATTAAATCCTAATACAGTTGTCAGTCTATACCTAGACAACAAAAACACCAGTTATCAACAGAATAGGTATAAGAAGGCTCGTTGACATAGTTAAGGCGACACAGTTCACACAACAAAAAATAACCACTTATCTTGAATGAAAACTCTCCCGTTCCTTTCCGTTAACACCCTGGATATCACAAAGTTCAATGGTAAAACATTCGACAACAGAAAGGCATCAGAACTTGACACCTTGATTCCGCTCAGGTCCTCGATTCAGCACGCTACGTGCTAACACACCGCACCGGAAAGCATGAAATGGGTCACCGTCTGTCAATTTCGTTGAAAGGAGGTACACCGCTCGTTTATACTGCCAGATGATTACTTGTACTGGTATACAGACGCCACTGTATATCATGACATCTCATAATCTTGAGTAATAAATTCCTTGACTTGCGACTGTCACTTGAGTTAACAGTTCCCAGTTTAACTGATACTGAATAAGTTTTCCTTGGGCCTGGATACAGCTCTCAAATGTGATGTCTGTCTTTCATATACTAACGCCACTCAGGCTACAAGCTAACACTTGTGAATTAATATCACGCGAATTTCGCGGGTATCTGATCCTATAAAACTAGCACTCCACTGATACCGGATTGGTTTGGTGGTTATTGTAAGGTGTCTATTGATTGTCTGCTAACGTTACTGTTGTGTTGTGGATCTGGTAATGTCTACAGTTGATACATACATATACGCCACACAGGCAAACACTGTAGAAATCCACTGGTAAGCGATGATACAGATAAGCCACGCCCACTCCGGGGCTATTTCTAAATACGTGTTAAGTTCCCTGTCACACCTGTAATATTAAGTGCGTGTGTTGGTCCAGTCGTTCACGCCACAGGTGCATACACACGAGTCATGAAGGGTTGTAAACGACTGGTGACATTTAATACTGGTTTATTCACGTCACAACACATTGATATAAAATGCACATAGTCAGGATACAGTTCACAGCATAACACGAAATATATTTTAACACCTAAGGACTGCGCACTCGGCAGTTACAATGATATCATAATACATGGCCTAGAGTACTCATATTAAACTCAGCGTTATAAAGAATCCTGCAATCAGCAGCTATCATGATTCAAAGCCTAAAGTACCCTTATTAAACTCAGCACTATAAAGAATCCTGCACTCAGCAGCTATCATGATTCATGGCCTAAAGTGCTCTTATTAAACTCAGCACTATAAAGAATCCTGCACTCAGCAGCTATCATGATTCAAGGCCTAAAGTACTCTTATTAAACTCAGCACTATAAAGAATCCTACACTCAGCAGCTATCATGATTCATGGCCTAAAGTACTCTTATTAAACTCAGCACTATAAAGAATCCTGCACTCAGCAGCTATCATGATTCATGGCCTAAAGTACTCTTATTAAACTCAGCACTATAAAGAATCCTGCACTCAGCAGCTATCATGATTCATGGCCTAAAGTACTCTTATTAAACTCAGCACTATAAAGAATCCTGCACTCAGCAGCTATCATGATTCAAGGCCTAAAGTACTCTTATTAAACTCAGCACTATAAAGAATCCTGCACTCAGCAGCTATCATGATTCATGGCCTAAAGTACTCTTATTAAACTCAGCACTATAAAGAATCCTGCACTCAGCAGCTATCATGATTCATGGCCTAAAGTACTCTTATTAAACTCAGCACTATAAAGAATCCTGCACTCAGCAGCTATCATGATTCAAGGCCTAAAGTACTCTTATTCATCAATACTCCTCACACAGGAAATAATGGCCTTTAAAGACTGCACACTGCAGTTATAAACATTTCCACAATAATTCAAACTGCAGTTTTATACCACGCTGTACCCACAGCGAAAAATCCGTCGACATTTTAGCTTCAGCACTGTACAGGCATTTCACACTTCCCAAAAACACAGTCTTGACCTACCCGGTCAAAACGCCCGGAACACTCTCCCCAGATAACACACTCGTCCCGCTCAAAAGCAGTCACGAGACTTCCTCACGGTCAACACAACTCAGTCAATCAATCATCTGCGGGCTAGCCGCGAGCTATTCTCACTCCGCTCAAAACATTACAGAATAAATATATCTCACACTTTGAGATGATCAGCGTTTTTCCACGCTATCTGTAATCTGTCTCTCGAAACTACCACGAGATATTTTCAAAACAATTCAATAGCTACAAGCAAACAGTGCTCCAACTCAGAATCTATCTTGACTACTAATATACTCAGATTTACGTCCCTTACACCAGTTCTGTTCTTATCAAAGACACTCACGCAGCGCTTTCTGCATATATATTTACGTACAGCTCTGCAGACTTGAAATAAGTAGGTCAGTGAATTTATATAAATTAGAATTTTCATTTGTTTCTTATCAAACTTCTAGAATTAGTTGTCAGCTGGATATACATCTCAATTACTGGTGTTTCAATACCAAGGGATTAAGTAGAGCAAAAATATTTATGTGTATGTGCATAATTTTAATTAAGTTTTTGTCTTGATTTTTTTTTCTACACTTCACAAGACATAGCCTATACAAGAATAGGATTTTGGAATGTCAGGACAATGAGTGAGACGGGTAAACTAAAACAGGTCACGGCAGAAATGAGAAACTATAGGTTACACATTCTAGGGATAAGCGAGAGCAGATAGACAGGGGCAGGAAAAGTTAAAACAGCAACAGGAGAAACGGTACTTTACTCTGGAAGAGAGGATGGACAACACAATGAAGGTGTAGCCATTATTCTACAGAAAGGAATAGAAAGGACATTACTGGAATGGAAACCCATCAACAACAGACTGATAAGATTAAGATTGAGAGGTAGATTCACCAATACTACAATAATACAATGCAAGGCACCAACAAATGACAGTGATGAAGAGGTCAAGGATGAATTCTATCAACAACTGCAGAAAGAAATGGAAGACACACCTAGGTATGATCTTATTATAGTAATGGGAGATCTCAATGCAAAAGTTGGTACACACAATACATATAATGAAAGAGTAATGGGGAAATGCGGCAGCAGAACAGCAAATGAAAATGGGGATAAATTAATAAGTTTCTGTAGCATTAACAACCTGGTAATTGGAGGAACACTTTTCTCACATAAAGAAATTCACAAATTAACTTGGGAATCACCAAATGGCCGGGACAGAAACCAGATAGACCACATCATGATTAACGGTAGATGGAGACATGCATTACAAGATGTGAAGGTAAGAAGAGGTGCAGATGTGGGAAGTGATCACCATTTAGTAGTAGCAAAACTGAAAGTGAAACTAAGAAGGGCTGGACCAACTGTAACTACACAGAAAAGGTTTGACATCAGCAAATTGAAGGACCCCCTTACCAGAAAAGCTTTTGCGGCTGACATAAAGAAACGATATCAATTTGCCAAAAGTCAGGAAAAGACATTGACGGATGATATAGACCAGAAATTCAACACCATTTCAACGATATATAAGGAAAGCAGCAAATCATGCTTGGAATTCCAGGAAAGGAAGAAGCAAGACTGGGTAACACCAGAAACATTAAACACCATAACACTGAGAAAGGAAATGAAAAGAAAGAAAACAGAAGCAAAGTACCCCAGGTTAAAGCAACTATATAGCGAACAGTACAGTCAGCTGGACAAGGAAGTTAAACGCCAAACCCGAGCCAACAAAAGGAATTTTCTAGACGATCTTGCAAGACAGGCAGAAGAGGCAGCACTGAGAAATGAACAAAGCACAGTATACACAATAACTAAATTCATCAGCAGAAAATGAGGTGCAAATAATATTACATTAATAAGAGATAAGCAAGGAAATCTCATCACGACAGCAGAGGAACAGGAAACAAGAGGGGCAGAGCACTTCAGAGAAACTCTGAACAAGGAACCACCAGAGACACAATTGAATGTTCCTGAGGCTGAAAACGATCTAGATGTAAATACAGACATTCCACGAAAAAATGAAATCATCACAGCAATCAAAGGGTTAAAGAACGGAAAAGCTCCTGGCCATGATAACTTAAATGCAGAGCTATTTAAGACAGACCCTGAGTGTCGTGTGGTGAGTACTGGGGCAACTACAACAGTAGTTTTTGCCAGGAATAGTCTATGAGATATTAGATATAAGGTCTCTAGAAATTGGCTCGTTACGAAAAAATAAAGACCTATTCGAGATAGGGACAAGAAGACAGGAATGCGAATGCTTTCCACTAGACAGTGTTTTTTAATTAATTATGGAAAGAGTTCTGTTTCCCCACGACCTTAGCTTCTGCCCTTAGATCCCGTAAAGAAAAAGCCCCCAACCTCATCTGAGTAGAGAAAGGTTCCTATAGGTGAATATGTAACACCGACAGCACGAGTGATACATTAACAAACTAGATAATGATCAAACGATCGTTGGATTTATTAATGAAATATCCACACATATAGGGTTAGTACTGGTTAGAACGTGATGATGGTGAAAGACGATTCACACAAAACACACAGATGAGATTATAAAATTGTAGTTAATTAAGTAATAGTTAATTAAGAATGAACTGGTGTAAAGTGAAATGATGATGATGTGATATGATACGTGTTACCAAAATGGTGAGTACTCTACACAGTCCATGTGTCTCTAAATGCTTCGCCCTGATATGACGATTCACGTGTAGGCATACAATGTCCCAAGTTGTTATACGTTATGTCGAGTGGGGTATCTCTAAGCCGAGGACGTTCTGATGAATACTGTTGTCGTACGGAGAACGCTGACGAGATATCTATGTATATTCCTTCACTGTTTAAGTATATCTCTGTAGTGTGGATCAACAGTTAATAGTTGTCATATGAACAACAGGTCTGTTGTCTAATCTCCCGAAGGTACTGGTCAGACTGGATATCTTCACGAAATGTTAATGATATGTAGACTCATAATCTTGCATATGTAGTCGTGATTCATATACTTTCGAGTCTGCTTCATAGAATGCGCTTAAGAGGGTGTTGCACTTGCTATAAATATGCGATTCCTCTTTTGAGCTCTTTTGCTTGACTTCAGATAATAATGATCTTTCGAGTGATTTGAATTTATGATGACTCTGTATTGAACTTGTGATAACTCTGTATTGAACTTGTGAGCAAGCAGTATATGGTGACGAAAAATGCTGCGTCCACCTTATGACTTGTGGGTGAGACAATATTCCTTTTTAATTGAGGAATGAAAGATACCCTATGGCGAATTCTGCTAGCCAAATGTCCGTTTTTGATAACTTATTTCTGGTTAGACGTCAGACTCATTGCGTGTAGACTCAGACTTCTGATGAACTGAAGACACACAAAAGTCTTCGTAAGTTTTCACATTTAACATCACTGGTTGACTTTCATTTAAACTACTGCTCATTATTCATCTCTCTCTCTGAGTTCAATTCTAATGATGTTAAATATCTTGTGCATGAGAATGTGTGCGCATGGGAGACTGTGATGATGATGAAGGAGACGTATGAACTATTAATTACCTCCTATCATCCTATCATCTTCTAGGAAAATCTTCTGATTTTATTAATCAGTTATGCCAAGAATTATTTGAAACTTTATCCTTCGCACATTTTAGCTGTGAGGTTAAAATAAACAAAAATAAGAAAATGTATTAATAAGTATAAGATCTACTAACCTTCTTTTCCCTTCGCAAAATCCTTTAAGAACACAATTAATCACAGAACTGAATTATATCCACTCTGAATAAACACGTGTGTTAGGCTATGCGTTTTTGGGTTTAATCTCTTCCTCACAAGGTAAAAAACTGGACTGCTTCACTCTAGTAGATTATGCGGTATTATATATTTCTGGAAGTCACCTGGCCAAGCTGGGCGTCTAATGTGGTAAACCAACGCTTGTCTGAACCGCGGCCGACCCAAGATAACACCATTACAGCATGAGACGTTTTCCCCTGGCCAATCTGGGCGTCCAATGTGGTGTCACAGAAATTACAGCATGCCCAGATGTGTTTTTACCAGATTTATCACGATGCAATGTGGGCTTCAAACGATAATGTCAGGCATGTGGGCTCAATCAAAGGACTTTATTTCCCCCGATGAAAGAACAAATGTGGTTCTCTAGATACCGGTCACGAGTAATCACAACGATGAAATAGCAAATGTGGGTCGCACATATGGAATGAAAGAGCAAATGTCGGAGAAAATACAATACGAAAGATGTAGGAAAAGAGAGAGCAATAAGGCCTTTGCGCTCGTTTATCACAATAGCCCCTCCTCAAGTGTGATGTCAATCGTACTCAGGAGAGCTTAGCCTTCTTGCTCGGGATTCCTTAATCCTTTTACTCATCTTCGTTTTTCTCTCCGGTTTCCACCTTTCCTCTACTTGTCTGTGCTCTCCGTCCTGCCTCTTAGGATGACGGCTTAAAAAATCCGCTCCTACGTTATGTTTTCGTTGGATATATTCCACTTGGAACGTGTAAGGTTGTAGAACAAGCGACCACCTCATCAGTCTAGCATTCAAATTCTTTGAATTGGCGAGGAAGGTCAGAGGTTGGTGATCACTCTGGATTGTAAATTTCCTTCCGTACAGGTATGCTTGAAATTTTTGTATTCCCCAGACGAGGGACAAACATTCCTTTTCGATTGTGGAATAGTTTTGTTCTGCTCAGTTTAACTTCCGACTCGCATATGCGACCGGAAATAGATTTGGTGGGCTTGTGTCATCTGGCTGTAGTAATGTAGCCCCGATTCCAATGTTACTGGCATCTGTGCGCAAGATGAATTTTCTAGTTAAATCCGGAAGCCGTAAAATAGGTTTTGTGGTGAGTTTCTCTTTTAAGAGTGCATATGCATGTTCACATTCTGCTGACCATGTCACTTTATCTGGGTTTCCTTTCTTGGTTAGCGATGTAAGAGGCGCACAGAGGCTATTAAAATCCTTTATATATCTCTGGTAGAATCCACAGAGAGATACAAATGACCGGACATCCCTTTTTGTGGGCGGTCTCGGTGCATTTCTCAGCTTCTCAACGTTTTGAGTCTCGGGGAACATGGTCCCATGGGATATAGTATGTCCTAGGAACTCTAGCTGTTCACACCCAATTTGACATTTGGTTGGGCGGGCGGTTAGTCCCGCTTCTCTGAGTCTGTTAAACAGCAAGGATAGCGCTGATATATGTTCTTCAAACGATTCAGTAGCTACTAGGATATCATCCATAAAATTGCTGATGGCGGGATGATTCAAAGGATCCAATAACTTTCGCATCATCCTTGTGAAGACACTAGGAGCATTGTTCAGTCTAAATGGCATCACATTAAACTCGAAGTGTCCATCTGGAGTACTGAAGGCTAACAGGTTCCTCACCTCAGCTTTTACCGGTATTTGATAGTACCCTTTACTGAGGTCGATCTTTGAAAAATAGCGAGCCCTGCTCAGCTTAGTAAATAGCTGGTTCTGGTCCGGTAACGGTTCTGGCTGTAACTGTGTTAACGCATTAAGCTGTCGGTAGTCGATGCACAGGCGGTGTTCTCCACTGGGTTTGCGTAACAGCACCACTCCCGCACTGTAAGGGGACTCCGACTTCAAAATTATGCCTTCCTTAAGTAAGTAATCAATTTCTTGCTTTAATGCCGTCGCCTTGGCATACGGAATCGGATAGGTTCTCATTCGGACGGGCGTAGGATCCGTGACTTCCATGTCAAACTCCATCAGGTTTGTCCGGCCCGGTTTGTCTGTCAGAGAGTCGGCGTGGTTTTCCATCAATCTCCTTACTTTTTCTTGCTGGGCTTCCGTTAAGGTGGAGCTTATTTTCACATCTAATTGTGATTCCTCCTGTATCACCGGGTACTCTACGGATGATAATGGCTCTTCTTCCATTTGCATAGCAATGGCCATAGTCATGAGGTGCGCTGGTTCGGCAGGGGCTCCCTCGTAAAACTTCTTAAGCAGATTTAAGTGATAAATTTTCTGCTTTTCGTTCACGGCGATTTTATAGTTGGTGCGAGAAATCTTTTCCACCACTTTGTAGGGTCCCCTCCAGCAAATCTGCAATTTATTACTGCTACTTGGCAGAAGAAGTAGCACCTTCTCTCATACTGCTAGTTCTCGGTCCTTTGCATTGCGATTGTAATATTTGGCATGTTTCCGCCTAGCCTCCCGTACTTTCGCTGTGGCTAATTCCCAGCCAGTCTTCAGGCGTTGTTTCAAGTCTGTGACGTACTGGAAGGCTGATGTGACAGTGTCGTCTGCCTTGGCATCTGTCCATGTTCTTAGTAATGCTTCTAATGGACCTTTAATAGGTCTTCCGAAGAGTAATGTGGCCGGAGGAACTCCAGTTGACGCATGCGGTACTTCCCTATAAGCAAATAATGCGGCAGGAAGATACTGATCCCAAGTTTCTGGCTTCTACTGTGCCAACTTCCGAAGAATAGAGGTGAGCGTCCCGTTAAACCGCTCTACTTGCCCGTTACTTTGGGGGTGATAGGGCGAAGTATGGATATGCCTAGTCTTGAATATTCTAAGTACCTCCTCTGTCAACCTGCCTCTAAATTGTGACCCGTTGTCTGTGAGAATTTCATGCGGGAAGCCCAATCTAGTAAAGATATTCAGTAAAGCATCAGCTACATGCACTGAGTCGCATGCTGGCATGGCTATGGCTTCGCCCCACATGGAACAGGTGTCCACTAAGGTAAGGATATGGGAGTTCCTCTTCTTAGTTCTCAGCAGAGGTCCAATTATATCCACGGCCACTCTTTCAAATGGGGTGCCCAAGATTGGCATCTCCCCAAGGGTCGCGGGTGCCGTCCAGTGTTTTGGTGCAACTTTCTGGCACTGAGGACAAGACTTGACGAAACGTTCAATGTCGCCGGTGATCCCTGGCCAATAATAGTGGCAGGCGATCCTTTGAGTCGTGGCGCTCATTCCCATGTGTCCACTAAATGGGATAGAGTGGCCCATCTCAAGCACCTGGTTCCTATAGGTTGCAGGAACTACTAATTGGTTGTGTTCCTGTCCTTCATTTCCAGCTCGGCGATACATCAATCCATTTTTCATAAAGAAGTCTCCCTTGGTAGGTGGGTTGTGTGTCCTAGGTAATTTTTTTAAAACAGGGCGCCAGTGAGGAATCTTCCATTTGGGCCCTCTTCAATTCCTCGGGGAGGATATTGGTAGGAGGTTCCTGCTCTGCGTCTTTTTTTGACTGTCCTCTAGTCTGTACGGCCGCTATGGCTAGTGGTTGAGTAGGTTCTCCAAGGAACACATATCTACATCCCAAGATTAAAGAGTAGATGGGTTCTTCCATGATAGCTGCACGAATCTCTCCTGTCACATAACGAGATTCCACTCTGATAAGTGCAATTGGCAGTGTCATGGGTGCAACATCCTTCGTCGGACCTTGGATGTCGACACTCTCTTCTGTTATCTGGTCAGGGGTGACAAGAGATGCCCTGACCACCGCATCGAAAGCAAGTACTGTGTCATAAAGGCACTCCACAGATTGTCCGTTTACGAGGACTGATTCGATGACAGGAGGATGAGAAACGTTTCCGGTCCTCTGCTCCTTCCGAGGTGACGATTTTGTCTGCAGACAGGCAGCATGTTGGGGAGGAGGTCTGCGCTTGCACTCATTAGTGTTGTGATTGTTCAAGCGACAGTACTTGCACCATTTATCTCCCTGTCTCTGGTGTGGCGCAGCATTTTTCTTGTTTTGCTCTTTGTAGTTATCTTGTTTTGCGTGCTGTTTATGCGAGATGTGTGGTCCTTTGCTTTGTTGGTCTGGTTGGGAGCGAGCAGGTTGCTTTGGCGCCTGATCCGAAAACTTCTTTCTGGCTCCTTGAGACTACATGAGAGCATTTTGGAATCGCTCTGCCAGTGTAAGAATATTTTCTAACCGGTCAGCGCCGTTTTCAGTGAGAAATCTACGCATTACCACCGACATAAACTCTTTTAGTTGCTCTATCACAATCAGCTATTTCAACCCGTCATAGTTCTCGGTAAAGTTTCCCAGAGTACACCACTTCACTAGGTAGTCTTCAATACGGGCTGCGAACTGTGAGAAAGTCTCTCCGGCCTCTTTCCTAGAACCTCGAAATTTTTTCCGGTACGCCTCTGAATGAAGCTCGTACCTCACCAAGAGAGCTTTTTTCAATGCCTGATAGTCATCTTGCTCTCCGGCCGGAAGTTTATTAAAAACTTCGTAGGCGGCTCCTCTTAGGCCCTGGGAAAGTTTCAAGTTCCACTTCCGTTCTTCAAGTCCAAACCCTGTTGCAAAGCGTTCGAATCGGTCTAAAAAGGCGTCCATGGTATCGTTCCTTTCTGAAAAAGGTTCCAGCGGAAAGTTCATGGCATTGGGTGGTGCAGGTTGCGAAGTAGGCACACCATCTGAGCGGGGTGAGTACCCTCCATCAAAGTTGGAAGCCGCTGCACTTTTTGCCAGCTCTATCTGATTGGTCTGTCCCTGGATTTCCAGTTGCTTCATGTTAAGTGCATGCTCTGCTGCGGCTTTCTCTTTACGCTCCGCTGCTTCTGCTGCTTCTTTCCGCTCCGCTGCGTCTGCTGCGGCTTTCCGCTCCGCTGCTTCTGCTGCGGCTTTCTCCTTCTCCATTGCAAGTTTCTGCATTTCCATCTCTCTTGCATGGAGTTTATCAGTCTCCTCACTCACAAATTTCATCAGATCTTTTCCACTTAACCCGTATTCACGCCCTGCCTCCATTAAACTAGTTCTAATTTTTGCGGCATCTGCCATGATATGCAGTATGGGTTCACTGTCGACGTGGATCGTATTAGAAGATTCGGACCTCTGCCCTTCCAGTAGATAGTGTGTTGTAACCGTGAATACTAGAAACTTCCTTCACACAGACTGACTCTACTTTTTCTTCATACCCACTGTTTATCAATCGATACTACTCAAAACAGCAGTGAAAATATCAATGGTAGAACTTTATTAACATACGTTGATAACTGAGTAAAAATGGTATGCCCAACCTTTCTCTTCAAGGTTGGCAGTCTTGCAAAATACAATCTTCAGTTTCAAACAATCTCAGTATCCATTTTTCATATACATTTGCTTGTCTTCTTACTATTACTTGTCCCAGCTATAGAACATGTCATATATTTATTCAGACAGAACTTCCTGTCGTTCTTCTGTTTATGTTTCTTTTCCCATGTTTTCTTGTTATATCTCTATACGAGAAACTGGCCTTAACCGCCAGGGCTGTCACTTTTACCAAGATTTCATCTGTTTACTGTCCTCTGCTCAGACCTGGTCTGCTGAGCCACATACGCAGTAAATAATCAAAATGTCAAAACGTACCTGTTTTGTTTCTTCATTTGAAATACACTTTTTCTTACACACACACTTTGGTGCTCCGAATATATCTTATACAACAATATAAAATCTTACGCTGTACGTTCAATATCTAACTACACACTTGAGAGAAACACCTTTTCACTGCTACGCCTAGCGCGTCTCCAACCAGACTCCGTCAAAACCCCGTTCCAACCTTCTTCGTTCACGCCTAACATGTGTTTACGGATCTCGACTTTCTCGTGTATATTTTATTTTTCTCAACTCACTCAAACCTGTAAGGGACTTAATTCTAAGTTACTTCCCTTAAGACAAAGCCTTATCTTACACATCTTATCTCCCTTCATTAACGACAAATAATCTGCAACCAAACCCATCCATACCATTTTTCTACATTCTTTCTCTCTATCAAAACCAAACCACCGTTCACATTCACGCCCTGCCTCCATTAAACTAGTTCTAATTTTTGCGGCATCTGCCATGATATGCAGTATGGGTTCACGAAGGGAAAAATTGGCAGTGACCTCCAATCAAATTGTTTGACTCGCACAAGTAATTATCTCTTAAAAACTTCTAGGTTTAAATTAGCAATCAAGTTTAAATAGTTCTTTAAAAAAAATCACTCACTCTATTCTGAAAATTATATAACAGATTATCTCGAAGTTTTCTATGAAAAATTTGCTAAATATTTATGATAAAAATTTTCCCAGCAGTTACAGAAAAAGATTTTTAAAAATCAGTTCCTTACAGTATCTTCTGTTCTCAAAAAGTGCTTACTCTGTGCGTTTGATACTCAATTTAAAAAGTATCACTCGTGCTTTAGAGATATAAATTATCCCCCCTATGAAATAAACAAATTATAGTAAGAGTCAGTCTAGAAGGTAATCCCTCGAAATGCCAACCAATTTTGCAATTATCGCAATTGTATGGCAGGGATGAAAATGTGATTTATCACACTTCTAAGTCCGGGTTCACTAATCCCAAGACGAGCCCCCCAATTGTCGTGTGGTGAGTACTGGGGCAACTACAACAGTAGTTTTTGCCAGGAATAGTCTATGAGATATTAGATATAAGGTCTCTAGAAATTGGCTCGTTACGAAAGAATAAAGACCTATTCGAGATAGGGACAAGAAGACAGGAATGCGAATGCTTTCCACTAGACAGTGTTTTCTAATTAATTATGTTCTGTTTCCCCACGACCTTAGCTTCTGCCCTTAGATCCCGTAAAGAAAAAGCCCCCAACCTCATCTGAGTAGAGAAAGGTTCCTATAGGTGAATATGTAACACCGACAGCACGAGTGATACATTAACAAACTAGATAATGATCAAACGATCGTTGGGTTTATTAATGAAATATCCACACATATAGGGTTAGTACTGGTTAGAACGTGATGATGGTGAAAGACGATTCACACAAAACACACAGATGAGATTATAAAATTGTAGTTAATTAAGTAATAGTTAATTAAGAATGAACTGGTGTAAAGTGAAATGATGATGATGTGATATGATACGTGTTACCAAAATGGTGAGTACTCTACACAGTCCATGTGTCTCTAAATGCTTCGCCCTGATATGACGATTCACGTGTAGGCATGCAATGTCCCAAGTTGTTATACGTTATGTCGAGTGGGGTATCTCTAAGCCGAGGACGTTCTGATGAATACTGTTGTCGTACGGAGAACGCTGACGAGATATCTATGTATATTCCTTCACTGTTTGAGTATATCTCTGTAGTGTGGATCAACAGTTAATAGTTGTCATATGAACAACAGGTCTGTTGTCTAATCTCCCGAAGGTACTGGTCAGACTGGATATCTTCACGAAATGTTAATGATATGTAGACTCATAATCTTGCATATGTAGTCGTGATTCATATACTTTCGAGTCTGCTTCATAGAATGCGCTTAAGAGGGTGTTGCACTTGCTATAAATATGCGATTCCTCTTTTGAGCTCTTTTGCTTGACTTCAGATAATAATGATCTTTCGAGTGATTTGAATTTATAATGACTCTGTATTGAACTTGTGATAACTCTGTATTGAACTTGTGAGCAAGCAGTATATGGTGACGAAAAATGCTGCGTCCACCTTATGACTTGTGGGTGAGACAATATTCCTTTTTAATTGAGGAATGAAAGATACCCTATGGCGAATTCTGCTAGCCAAATGTCCGTTTTTGATAACTTATTTCTGGTTAGACGTCAGACTCATTGCGTGTAGACTCAGACTTCTGATGAACTGAAGACACACAAAAGTCTTCGTAAGTTTTCACATTTAACATCACTGGTTGACTTTCATTTAAACTACTGCTCATTATTCATCTCTCTCTCTGAGTTCAATTCTAATGATGTTAAATATCTTGTGCATGAGAGTGTGTGCGCATGGGAGACTGTGATGATGATGAAGGAGACTTATGAACTATTAATTACCTCCTATCATCCTATCATCTTCTAGGAAAATCTTCTGATTTTATTAATCAGTTATGCCAAGAATTATTTGAAACTTTATCCTTCGCACATTTTAGCTGTGAGGTTAAAATAAACAAAAATAAGAAAATGTATTAATAAGTATAAGATCTACTAACCTTCTTTTCCCTTCGCAAAATCCTTTAAGAACACAATTAATCACAGAACTGAATTATATCCACTCTGAATAAACACGTGTGTTAGGCTATGCGTTTTTGGGTTTAATCTCTTCCTCACAAGGTAAAAAACTGGACTGCTTCACTCTAGTAGATTATGCGGTATTATATATTTCTGGAAGTCACCTGGCCAAGCTGGGCGTCCAATGTGGTAAACCAACGCTTGTCTGAACCGCGGCCGACCCAAGATAACACCATTACAGCATGAGACGTTTTCCCCTGGCCAATCTGGGCGTCCAATGTGGTGTCACAGAAATTACAGCATGCCCAGATGTGTTTTTACCAGATTTATCACGATGCAATGTGGGCTTCAAACGATAATGTCAGGCATGTGGACTCAATCAAAGGACTTTATTTCCCCCGATGAAAGAACAAATGTGGTTCTCTAGATACCGGTCGCGAGTAATCACAACGATGAAATAGTAAATGTGGGTCGCAAATATGGAATGAAAGAGCAAATGTCGGAGAAAATACAATACGAAAGATGTAGGAAAAGATAGAGCAATAAGGCCTTTGCGCTCGTTTATCACACTGAGCTAGCAGCAGAACTATTAGAACCACTATTTGCACAAGTCTGGAAAATGGGGACAACACCATCAAAGTGGAACAAAGGAATAATTGTCAAATTGCCCAAGAAGGGAGATCTTGCAGACTGCAATAATTGGAGAGGAATCACTCTTCTCTCCGTTCCCAGTAAGATACTAGGCAGGATAATTATACAGAGAATTTCAAAAGCAGTAGACCACAAACAGAGGAAAGAACAAGCAGGATTTAGAAAGAACAGAAGATGTGTAGATTATATTCACTCTCAGGAACATTATAGAGCAGTGCTCAGAATGGCAAAGACAGCTGCACATTAATTTCGTTGATTTTGAAAAGGCTTTTGACAGCATACATAGGGACAGTTTATGGAAAGTACTGAGGGCTTATGGAATTCCAAGCTTCATGGTGTCAATCATAAAAAGCCTCTATGCCAACTTTACGTGTAGTGTTGGGCAGAGCAACCTAACCTTTGAGGTAAAGACAGGAGTGCAACAGGGATGCCCCTTATCAACCAATCTATTTTTAATAGTCATAGACTGGGTGATGCGTCAGACAACAGAGGGCAGTCCAAGAGGAATAAGATGGACTACATTTTCTACATTGGAAGATTTGGAATATGCAGATGACATTGCACTACTAGCACATTCACATCAACCCATCAAGGAAAAAACGGATAGACTTAATAAGTTTAGCCAGCAGGTGGGCTTGAACATCAATTTAAAGAAGTCGGAGGTCATACGCTCAATGTGAGCAACCCTGAGCCCATATCAGTAAGGAATCAGCAACTGGTACAGACAGACACCTTCACATACCTAGGATGCATAGTAACACCAGACGGTGGGGCAGGCAAAGACATCAACATCAGAATGAATAAGGCAAGAACAGCTTTTTTTAGCCTAAACAACATCTGGAAGTCCTCTCAATACAGCACAAGCACAAAATTAAGATTATATCAGAGCTGTGTGCTCTCTGTGCTTCTCTATGGTGCGGAATGCTGGAGAGTTGCAGAGAAGGAAATGTCGAAATTGTCCTCTTTTCACACAACATACCTAAGAAAAATTCACCGAATCTTTTGGCCGAATACCATCACCAACCAAATTCTGCTTACTCGGAGCAAACAAGAGGACATGCACACCATCAAAGCTGGCAGACGCTGAAGCTGGGTTGGCCATGTCCTCAGAAGAGACCCCGATGCCATCATAAGAACAGCTATGCTTTGGACCCCTGAAGGAAAGCGAAAGAAAGGCCGACCAAGAACAACCTGGCGGAGGACTGTGGAGGCTGAGATGCAAAGAATGAACCAGAGTTGGGGCACTGTACGAAGGATGGCCACCGACAGAGCAAAGTGGAATCAATTTGTTGTTGCCCCACAGGACGCCACTAGGCGTGATGGCCACTGACTGCTTTGACGGTCGGCGGCTAAGGATCAAAGAAGAAGACAAGACATAACATACAATTATAACATCACATAAGAACTCAACATTGTTTCAAAACATTCTGCAGCCAATTTCCTAAAGTTTGATGCATAATATATATATCTACTAAATTAATATATTTGTCTAATACCTGTTTTTAAAACATCACTTGTAGAAAAAAAAATGTCTGCATTTTAGGTCCTGGGTAAAACCGAAAAAATGCCTGGGTTAGAATGAGTTAAGTCTGTTCTTTGGAAACACAATGATTTTGTTCTCCTTCATTCTTATTGGTCTCTGTCCAGGTGACAGTTCTCGGCTGTTTCAGGCCTGTTTTTGTTGTCGTTGTTGTTGTTGCTGTCTGTCCATTCTTTTCCTGGTCTTGATTTTGTTCAGGATATGCATTTATTGTCTCTCTGTTTGTCTTTGTTTTTTTTTACATGCCCTAGATATCTTAGTTATTTGATTTCATGATGTTGACTTTTGGTAGTGATCTGTACAAGTGATTTATTTAATATGTTATTAAGTATTCATGTTTGTTCATATTTATTATGGAATTATGTATTCGTGTTAGTCCTTACTCATCATTCATTGCTTTTATTGTTCATTGGACCATAGATTCTTTTAATTATTCTGTTCTCAGAATGCTGTAGCTGTGCTCTGTCTTGGTCGATTGTACTCTAAGTCTTAGACAAAAATAGTTCTCATAATTCATGCTTCAAGGATTGGACTGTCAACAGCAAAGGAAGAGAAATATAGGAAGACGATTTTGGAAAGAGCAAAACCATAATTTCAAGAGCTAATGTGCATGAAATACAGATGAAAGAGATTAGAGAACAGGAAGTATCAAACGAGACAAATGGAAACATTTTAACAAGTTGGCAAGGTAAGCTGCAGCCAAAGGAAACATAAAGGATCTTACAGTAGTGCAAAGATGAAAACAGGGAAGCATAAGAAATGAATCACATGGGCTTGTTGTGGACAGCTGTGTAAAATTACTAAGGCACAATAAGAGTCAGATGAAGAAGGAGACAGAAAAGAAAGACTACTTTCAGGATCTGCTAAATAGATGACATCAACAGAATCTGCCAGACATCCAGCTAGCAGATTAGGAGTTTGCTGTAGAAACCCACATCAGCAAGAAATAAAGAAAGCTATAAAGCTTATGTGATATGGGAAAGCTGTGGGTCCAGTGGCATCCCTGCAGTAGCCATAAAAGCAGACGTACATATATTTACACAACTATTGTACTTAAGCTTTGTAATGGGACTCAGCCAAGTTACCTTCTTCTTCTTACCAACGGGCTGATCACCCGTTTGCCAGTCACTTCGATTACGGAAACAACAGCAAATGGATTGATTTGCCGTTGCCCTAAAGACGCCAATAGGCGTGTTGGGAAACAATGGCAAAGAAAACCTATCTGCTGTTGCCCTAAGACGCCACTAGGCGTAATGGCCACTGACTGCTTTGACGGTCGGTGGCTAAGGACGGAAGAAGAAGAAGAAGAAGACTCTTGCAAATCTCCTTTGATTTGCAAGAGTGTATAGATTTAATACTGTTACCGGCGCCAAGACTTATATATTATGCAAGTCATCATGTCTTGTGCTCTCCGTCCAAGGTCCTTCCATGCCCCCACCCCCCCTTTTTTTAAATTTCTGTCTTAAGTTCTCTTCCCCGTATGTTTTTTGGTCTACATCTACCACTCTTACCCTGGGGATTCCAGAACAGGACAGCATTGTAATGCTACCAACATAAATAGAGATTGAGTTTTCTCAATGTGTGTCCTATCCATCATCATCAGCACCTTCTCATCTCTTGTACCATTGGCACTTGATGATCTTGTCAGACCATTGCAAGGCAGAAATTAAAAAAAGTCAATAATGCCTATTTCTTTACCCTGGTGGAATAAAGATTTTGTTTGTTCGTTTCAATCCTTCTGCTCTACACAAGCACCCATTTATGCAAGTGTAACTTCTTGATAGACCAAAAAACACAAGGAGAAGAGAACTAGATACAGAAGTGAAAATGATGAATAAACATGGAAAGAACTTAAGCATATGGCACGTGACAGGAGGACTTGGCATGCGTTTGTTGAAGGCCTATGCTCCCTGGGTAGCTAACTAGTATTGATTGAATTTCTTGGTTGTTGTTGGTGTTCTTCATGTTTCAGAGCCATACAGTAGGATGGACTTTTGAGTTGAAGATTATTACTTTTGTGTTGGACTTGGTTTTTTCTTAATGTTCCCATACTTCTGAGACTATATTTCTCTTTCTTTCTTACTGTGCTATATCATCATCATTTCTATCATTTAATTATATGACAGTATGATCATCTATCTGCTTGCTAATTTTCATTATACTGTGTAACCATTCTGTTCTTTTTTTTTTTCTCATCTCCTTGCTTTGTTATCCACTTCTTTGCAGATATTACATTATTAAATTTATTTCAACACTAGTCATTTCTTTATTTCTTATTCAGTCTTCTACCATCTGTCATCCACTTTCTATCTTTGTCATCCACATGGTCATCATCATTACCTCTTGACCTAATGACTCCTTATATTACTTTTTGACTCTTTAATTTCCCATATTTTTCATTAATACATACAATTTCTATTATTCTTCCTTTCCTTCTTGCTTTAACTCACTCTATCACACTACAGGAGAGACTGACTTACACACCTAAAGCCGTATTACTTTCATTCAACTTTTCACACACATGCACGTACACACATTTGCAAATGCACACACACATACTGTGTTCCTCCTACTCATGTTTGCATTACTGCATATTGTGCCTGTTTCTTTTCTGAATAAGCGCACGCTCTGCCACTATGGACAATCAAAAATAAGACTGCAAAAGGTGAGAAGAGGTGTCATAGGAAATACGTGGAAGTCAAAAGAGATCAAGCCAAATGCAAAAATAAATAAGAATCTTCAACTCATACATGAAGGATGTTATATTGTTTGGCTCTGAAACATGGAGAATAACACAAATCATAACTAGAAAATTTGCGATTGTCATAAAAAGATTCTTGTACAAAACAGAAAGATTAAAATAGTATGACATTGTGTAACTGATGGACAGATCAGACAAATACTTGTGGAACGAAATATTGGCATTGGATCGGACAAACACTGAAGAAAACAGCTGATAGCATTACAAAGCAGTCCTCGTTCAGAATCCCGCAGGGTCAGAGAAATAGAAGATCTGCAAATGCACAGAGAAGGGATATGGAGACATACATAAAGGGGGATCAAGAAGTCACAGAAAGACTTAACACGGATGGCACAGGACATGAAAAGGATTTCTCTCCCCCCCCCCCCCCACCACCACCACCACCACCACCACCACCACCGCTTTGCACGCCCATTGAAGCATATTGGGAATATGGTGTTGGACCCATATTTTCTTGACCATCACACACTAGGAGTGGTGTGATCAGCATCAAGCCAGCCGCCTTAACCTTCCCAGAGCTGCTTTGGTACCCAATTCATGAGGCTGGGTCGACCGTTTGCGGCCTTTAAAAAATCCTGTCTTAACTTTGGATCGAACCATGGACCACCAAGCTAGGAAGCCAGTGCACTAACCACTGTGCTACCGCAGCTCTCTAGGACATGAAAGCTTAGCATGATTATGTTGAAGTCTTATACTCCATAGAGAGCAGAAAGGCTATAATTGATATGATAATTATGAATAATTTTAATTAATATTATTTAAACAAGTAACTGACACAATCGTCTGCTGAGAATGAGAATTCCTGTTATTTGATCCCATGGAACCTCTTTCCCTGCTAGGAGATGGGTCCTAAATTTAATAATAATGTGTTTCATACTTTTTTTAAAAAAACTATTGCTTGAATTAAAAGCTGTTTAAAAACTGATTTAAAAACTTGATTATTAAAACTTTACCTATCATCACACATCTTTCCATATTCCAGCATGGGTTCAGTAATTTATATAGAACATAATGGTTACTTCCATTATTGGCTAAAGCCGAAAGCATGGATAAAACAAGGAGTGAAATTGAAAGTCACAGTCAAGGTGGAGTGGGCTAAATTCCCAGCGCAGGCGGGAGAAGAGAACAGGAGGCTGACACTTGGGAGTCATGGTCCAAGTGTGTCCGACCCTATTACACTGTAAAGGAGATAAAAGGGATGAAACACTTGTCCGACGGTGCCACCATTTCTGATGATCACATTGCTTCCTGCTGTAATGCTCTGTATTGGGTTTCCTATCACATAATATTAGTTACATGGCACAGTCTGATCCTTATCAAGGTTTTATATGTACTTATCTTTAATTTTTTTTTTAAATCCTTTTCTAGGAATCCTCATGTTCTCTGTTAAAACAAGAAGTGAGAGTAGTGGGTCCAAAAGAGTTGTTATATGTTGGACAGAGAGAAGTGGCAGGTACTTCTCCCTCAGATGGTGAGTTAATTGATTATACATTTTTTTTCCAGCATCGTAAAACTGACCACACAAGTAGCTTTTGGCATTTCATTATTTTCATTTTCATTCCCTATGGAGCATGGAGCCACCATTATAGCTGGTCCCCTTGCAGGAAGCCTGCTTCAAGCGTTCACATGCTCTTGCAGCAGTGGTTTCTGTGGCAGTCTGTTTTATATGATGATGTTGCCAGTGCCATGCACATGTATAACATGTCTGAATGTGCAGGTCCTAATCTTTCTTTGTCTCATCAGAGACTACATGGAGCTTTTATCACTTTCTGACTCAGAAATGTTTAACTTGATAGACAATAATGGAATACAGAATGACAAAAGGGGTCTGCATAGTATTTTTGTTATTTTTGTCTTATAATTATTGTCATTCTTCATGTGCCGTCGCAAAGGCTGGGGATATCAAGCCTGTCCGGTGATTTCAGTGTTAATTCTGTGATTGACTTTTTTCCGTGCCATAATGTCAAGTTTTCCATGCCATAATGTCAAGTTTTCCATTGTCTTTTCCATGCCATAATATCAAGTTTTCCATTATCTTTTGTCTTAGTCTGTTGTCTTCCTTTACTTTTCAGTGCTTCTTTCCTCATCGCTTATCATGTGAAGGTTGGCAGCCTTATACTACCATTTTTAATTTCTTATCTTAGCTGATATTTAATTCTTAACATTCTTCTGAGAAGTCATGTCTTTGTTGACTCCAGTGATTTTCTAATTTGCTTGTTCAGTGCTTAGAACTTGCTTCCTTAGAATAATTATTAGTTTGATTAAAACTTCTTTCCTTAGAATAATTGTTGGTTTGATTAACACTTCAGCTCTTTTTTTTTCTCCAAGCATTGACAAAAATGTGTTTCATTGGTTTTGTATTTTTTTTTTGAAGAATGCTGTTTTTGCTTGTTCTTTATCTTAGTGGTGCATGTTCCATGTGATATTGTTGTTACTATAAATCATTCAAAAGTTTGATGTTGGCTATTATTACATATTAAAGATATTGTAATAGTTGCTTAGTTATGTAATAAAGCGCCACCTATGAACCAAAGTTATACTGTAGTGATATAATCTCCCTGCCATCAATAGTACCTATACCTTGAAGCGGTATGGCAGCTTGTGTACCCTGACAATCCCCAGAGCTATGCCAGTGGGAGATTTACTCCTGGTTGGTTCAACCAAGCTGGACTGGTCTGCGTGGGTAGGGGTCAGACAAAAGCTGGTACCCTGGTCCTCCAGGATGGGGGTTTTAGCACAGGGCTAACACCCCTGTCTATGTAAAAAATCGCACATGTTATGGAAACGGCAACAGATGAAAAAACTTTGATGCGGGATGGACATCCAGAGTCTCAGGCTCGTATGACTGACAGTGGTGAAAGCGGATGCCCTGACCGCAAAACACGAAACCAGAATTGGTTTTTAGAACGTCAGAACTATGTATGAGGCAGGAAAGTTGAGACAAATCACAGCAGAGATGAGGAACTACAAACTTTATATCCTGGGAATAAGCAAGAGCAGATGGACAGGAATGGGGAGAATAAAAACAGCTACAGGGGAAACAGTACTTTATTCTGGTAGAGAGGATGGTGTGACCGTGATAATATTAGAGGTTCAGACCACTGCCCTTTCAGTAGATAGTATGCTGTAAGGTAATAAGAACATCTCACAGACTATACAGTTTCTCATACCACAGTTATCATCAATTTCGCCCAAACAGCAGTGAAATATTCAACGACGAACTTTATTTACGTAAGATAGCAAATGTTAATAGAATGATGCGCCCAACCTTCCTCTCTTCAGGTTGGCAGACTTGTACAACAAAGTTTCTAACAATCTCAGTATCAGTTTATCTCTCTCTCTTTTGCTCTCTTCTTGTTTCTGCTATCAAAATGTCTCTAGATGTTATTGTGGTCACAGCTTGAGAACCACTGTTATAGAAATTTTATATGCCATCTAATTCCTCATGCAAAACATATTGTCTCTCTTTGTGCTGACTGTTTTCTACGTTCTTCTTGGTATATCTTAAGGAAACTGGCCTTACCGCCAGGGCTGACACTTTACCAAGTCTATCTTCTACTTGCCAATCTGTCAGCTTGCCTACTGAACTGCACTACTAGTAATAGACCAAAATGTTCAACATACCTGGTTTGTTTTGAAATACACTTTTTCTCTCACAAACATCTTGTCCTCAGAAATACTTATGACAAAATACTGTCGTACACAATTATGGCAAGTAATGCGCTGAGCGACTTCTAACACTGTTTAACTCACAGCACATCTTGCTGACCAACTACGCTGAGCGCGTTCAAACTCCAACTTACATTGAGCGCGTTCAAAATCAAACTGACTAATCCCCGTTCTAACATTCTTCGTTCACCCCTAAAATGTGATCACTCATCACAATTTTTTCGTGCGTACTTTTCTTGCTCAACTCACTAAAACCTGCAAGGGACTTAATTCTAAGTTATCTCCCTTTGATGATTTAACTCGACACCATACACTCTTCTTTAAACCTTTCTACAAAATCATTACATGCTAATTTGTTCAACCATAATTTGGAACACACTAAATCTGCTTAACTCTAAATCAACACTTTCATCTACCAAAAAGGATTCTGGAGTTTCCTCCCTTTGCTCAAAACACCACTCCACTCATATCATCTCCCTTCAACAAAGACAAACAGTCTTTATACAAGTCCATTCACATATCCCAAACCATTTTTCTACACTCTTTTACTTTACTAAAACCAAACCACCGTTCACAATGGTCAGCACAACGAAGGTGGAGCCATTATCCCAAAGAAAGGAATGGAAAGGTCTTTACTGGAATGGAAACCCATCAACAACAGACTGATAAGAGCAAGACTAAGAGGGAGGTTCACCAACACCACAATTATACAATGCTATGCACCAACAAATGACAGCGATGAAGAGATCAAGGACGAGTTCTATCAACAGGTACAAAAAGAAATGGAAACTACACCCAGGTACGATCTCATTATAGTAATGGTAGACCTAAATGCGAAAGTGGGAGCACACAATAATTATAACAAAAGAGTAATGGGGAAATGCGGCAGTGGAACAGCAAATGAGAATGGGGACACATTAATAAGCTTCTGCAGTATTAACAACCTGGTCATTGGAGGAACACTTTTTCCACACAAAAAAGTGCACAAGTTAACATGGGAATCACCAAACGGATGAGACTGAAACCAGATAGATCACATAATGATCAATGGTAGATGGAGACATGCACTACAAGACGTGAAAGTAAGAAGAGGCGCAGATGTGGAAAGTGATCATCACCTAGTAGTAGCAAGACTGAAGGTGAAACTCAGAGCTTCTCGACCAATTGCAGTCGAACAGAAAAGATATAACGTCACGAACTTAAGGACCCCCTCACCATGAGAAATGAACAAAGCACAGTTTATAAAATAACTAAAACTATCAGTGGAAAACGAGGTGCAAACAACATAACGTTAGTAAGAGACAAGCAAGGAAATCTCATCACCACAGCACGGGCAGGAAACAAGATGAGCAGAGCACTTCAGAGAAACACTGAATAAGAAACCACCAGAGACTCAGCTGAATGTTCCTGGGGCTGAAAGTGACTTAGACGTAAATACAGACATTCCACGAAGAGAAGAAATCATCACAGCTATCAAAGGTTTTAAAAATGGAAAAGCGCCTGGTCACGACAATCTAAATACTGAATTATTAAGGCAAACCCTGAACTAGCAGCAGAACTATTAGAACCACTATTTGCACAAGTCTGCGAAACTGAGACAACACCAACAGAGTGGAGTAAAGGAATGATTGTCAAATTGCCCAAGAACGGCGATCTTGCAGACTGCAACAACTGGAGAGGAATTACTCTGCTCTCAGTTCCCAGCAAAATACTAGGCAGGATAATCATGCAGAGAATTTCAAAAGAACGGAAGAAATGAGCATTAAGACCTACAAGCTGAGAGAGCCAGAAATTAAGACCAGATATCAGGGGCTTATTGCTACAGCAGTGAGAAACACAGAAGAACAACCTGATGACTTGGAAACCCTGTGGCTTAAATTCAAGGACATAATAAAGACAGCTGCTGCAGAAGCATGTGGTGAAGCCCGACTTGGGAACAAGAGAAAGAGGACACCTTGGTGGACAGAGGAAGTCAAAGAGAAAATAAGAGAGAAGAAAATGGCATGGAAACAATACTTAGGAGCTAAAAACACAGCAGGACAAATAGAGAAATATAGAGAATATGTGATACTCAGAACAGAAGCAAAGAACAAGGTGCTAGCAGCAAAACAGAAGTCCTGGGAAGAATTTGGAGAAAAGCTAGAAAAAGATGCGCAAGAAAACCAGAAATTGTTCTATAAGACCCTAAAGAACATGAGGAAGGAAAAACAATGCCCTCTCAAATTTATAAAGGACAAGCAAGACTAATTGCTTACTGCCCCGAAGGAAGTAATGGAAAGGTGGAAAGAATATTTCTCAGAACTCCTTGATGGTGAACAAGGTCAAGCATCAGAAATGATAACCACTAGCATAGAAGAGGAAACAAATGGTGATGAAGATGACGTAAAGATGGAAGAACTGAAGGCAGCACTAGAGAAAATCAAGATGGGCAAAGCAGCAGGCCATGATGGTATAACACCAGAAATGGTTAAGTACATGGGAGCATCAGGCGACCTATTACTCTTGAGGATCCTATGGGCAGCGTGGTGCAACAAGACCGTACCAAAGGATTGGGAGATTGCCATCATAACACCAATTTTCAAAAAGGGTGACAATCGACAATGTGGAAACCATAGAGGCATATCCCTTTTCAGTGTCCCTGGTGGAATCTACTCTGGAATCCTAGAGCAGAGACTCCGACGCCTAGCTGAGCCACAATTGGATGAGGTCCAGTGCGGATTCCGAGCAAACCGAAGTACTTAAGACCTAATCTTCACACTCAGACAGCTGAGTGAAAAGGCCCTTGAGTATAAGAGTGAGATCCATCTTTGTTTCGTAGATCTGGAAAAGGCATTTGACAGGGTCCCCTGGAGCAAACTTTGGGACTGTTTGGCAAGGAAGAACATTCCAGTACCTCTGATTCATGCTATACAGAGCTTCTACAAGTCTTGCAGAAATTATGCGAGGACAGCAAACCATAAGTCAGAAGAGTTCAGGACCACCACTGCTGTAAGACAAGCTGATATCCTATCACCTTATCTTTTCATACTCCTCATGGACGATGTTATCAAGTCATGTAAGGAGAGAACAAGAAAGTAATCGGTGGGGTACTGGAAGATGAGACAGATATGTATTTCAGAGCTAGCATTTGCTGATGTTGCCCTGATTGTTAAATCAGAGGCACATCTCCAATCCAACCTGCAAGTCTGGAAGGAAGAGCTGGAGAAGAGAGGGATGGTCATAAGCAGCTCTAAAACAAAATCCGTGGTGATATCAAGAGAAGAAAGAAGACATCAGATTATTCTGGGAGAACAGGTCATGGAGCAGGTCGACCACTTTAAATATCTCGGAGCTATTATAGACCAAAAGGAGGCATCAAAGAAGAGTTGGCCATTCGAAAAGCAGCAGCTGAGAGACTTTTTCAGGCCATAAACCGAGGATTCCTCAGCAAGAGAGAGGTTGGTAAGAAAATGAAGATGGCTGTCTACCACTCCACCTATGTCCCAGTCTTGACATATGGATGCGAGTCATGGGCAATGACTACAACCCATAAAAGCCAGATCCAAACCTCAGAAATGAGGTATCTGAGGAAGGTGGTTGAAGTAACAGGAAGAGACATGGTCCGCAACCAGACGATACGCCAAGGCCCAAAATCCCACCTCCTGCAGACCCAAGTAGAACAGTCCCAACTAAGATGGTTTGGCCATGTCTGCAGAATGGGAGAAGATCGGCTACCATGACAAGCATGGGAAACAAAGAGCCAGGGATCCAGACCCCCAGGATGACCCAGAGTCCGCTGGGAGGACAACATCAGACAATCTTTGAAAGACAGAGGACTAGAATGGAACCAGGCCAGGAGGAAGACAGCCGATAGGATAGTCTGGCGCTCTCTCTTCCAAACCTCTACACCTCACGGTAGAAGGGTAATAAGTAAGTAAGAATTTCAAAAGCAGTTGACCATAAACTGAGGAAAGAACAAGCGGGCTTTAGAAAAAACAGAAGATGTGCAGATCATATATTCACCCTCATGAACATTATAGAGTAGTGCTCAGAATGGCAGAGACAGCTGTACATTAACTTTGTTGATTTTGAAAAGATTTTTGACAGCATACACAGGGACAGCCTATGCAAAATACTGAGGGCTTATGGAATTCCCAGCTGCATTGTTTCCGGCATAAAAAGCCTCTATTCTAACTTTATGTGCAGTGTTGGGTGAGTAATGTAACTTTCGAAGTGAAAACAGGAGTACGACAGGGATGCCCCTTATCAGCATTATTTTTGACAGCAATAGATTGGGTGATGCGCCAGACAACAGGGCAGCCCAAGTGGAATTAGATGGACAACATTTTCTACACTGGAAGACCTGGAATATGCAGATGACATTGCACTACTCGCGCATTAACATCAACACATTCAAGACAAAACTGATAGACTGAATAAGTATGGCCAGCAGGTTGGCTTCATAAATCTGAAGAAGACAGAGGTCATGACACTAAATGTGGGCAATTCTGAGCCAATAACAGTAAGGAACCAGAAGTTAGAACAGACAGACACATTTACTTACCTAGGATGCATAGTAACACCTGATGGCGGAACAAGCAAGGACATTAACAACAGAATGATAAAGCGAGAACAGCCTTTGCTATTCTCCACAACATTTGGAAGTCGTCTCAGTACATCACAAACACCAAATTAAGACTGTATGAGAGCTGTGTACTTTCTGTGCTTCTCTACGATGTAGAATGTTGGAGAGTAACAGAGAAGGAAATGTCGAAACTAACCTCCTTCCACACAATCGGCCCAAGGAAAATTCTCCTAATCTTTTGGCCAAACACCATCAGCAACCAAGAGCTACTTATTCGGAGTAACCAGGAGGACATGCACACCATCATAGGTGGCAGACGCTGGAGTTGAGTTGGCTACGTCCTCAGAAGGGACCCTGATATCATCACAAGAACAGCTATGCTATGGTCCCCCGAGGGAAAGTGAAAGAGAGGCCAACCAAAAACAACTTGGCGGAGAACTGTGGAAGCCGAGATGCAAAGAATAAACCAGAGTTGGGGCACTGTACGAAGGATGGCCGCCGACCGAGCAAGGGGGAATCAATTTGTTGCTGCCCTGCAGGACGCCACCAGGCGTGATTGCCGCTGACTGCTTTGAAATTTTTTTGTCATCTTTAACCTTTTCTTCTGTTGTGACTGTCAGTAGTGCTAAGCCACTGTATTTGACCAGAATATTTTTTGTATGATTTTGATATCTTATTTACATCTCTTTTCCAAGACCTTTTATTTGTCTGTGTTGTGTTTTTGCTGAGTTGATATAATTTGAAATACTCTTTGCACCTCTTGCATTTATTAAATGGAAATACTTTTTCTTCAGGCTGCCTGATAAACAGTTCTTAGCCATGAGCAGTCTGTTTTGTTTCCTTTTTTAAATTGATTGCCCCACTCACTTCTTCGCGGTCCAACTTTATACTGTCTGTTTGTGTCTTATGGTTGTCTCTTGGTTTAGTATCTTCCATACTTTTTATTTGCACTTTCTCTTATTTCTGTTATTTTTCATTCTTTAGTTTAATGAAACATGTCAGTGGGTATGCTGACATTTTAGCACTGGAAACATTGATGGGTCCTGGGGTATAAACGTTTACTCAGTTTTTTTCTTCACGATATAGACAAAACAGAATAAACTGATCTTATTTTCTTTTTCAACTTAGTCCTTGATCAGTCTTGTGGATGAGGTTGGGCTCACAGTGTTCATGACACTCAGTCTTACATGCCGGACACCAGTGTCATGTTCTTTTTCTGCCTTAACTGCTTTTGTTTTGTCCTTGCTTCTGTCACTGCAGACAAAGCAGTCTTTTTCTTTCTTTCCAAACAAAAGAAATAGGCGATGCAGCATTTTATCAGTCTCTGGCATGAGCTGCGTAACAGAAGGCTGAATTGGTGGCCAAAACTTAGGGTGATTGCTGAAGAGATATTGCACAATTGAGTATATACTTATCTCCCTTGAGTTTTTTTTTTTTTTGCTCTGGTTTGACCATTCAGATGCTAAGTGGCAAATCCGCTTGTCACTTATGTCTGTCTTTTTCCTCAGGTAAGCCTCTTGAATTTACTCATACTGTTCCTGTCAATAATGCTCTTTTCTCCAGAAGAAATTCAGCTAATGCTAACTTTATATAAAAGTTATCAGTGAACAAATGGTAGCTTTGTTCAACAGCCATGATGCTTCCATAAGTTCTTTTACTACAGCGAAAGCTTGTCCCTTCTCGTGATGCACATCAAAATCTTTACCAGCATACAAATAAATTTGCATAACAGCCACTGGCATCACAAACTTGAAATTTTCTACCTGGCATGTCTCTTGTTCAGCATGTATTGTATATAAACGACTATTTTTTTCATTCCAATTATTGACTCATCAATCGTTAGGGATGAGCCCACTCTCCCGTTGAAGAGGTGCTAAAGTCGTAGATACTGGGCCAGAATGCGCACCGGAAACCACAGTATCACGCAACTCGCTTTTTTTTAATGGATGAGTACACCGTCACTCATCAATCAAGGTGTTTTGTGAAGGACATAATACAACTTGGAACAACTAACTTTGCTCTAAGGGTCAAAACCATCCTCACCTCTTTTCTTTTCTAATGTAATGTCATTGACACGCAGCATTAGATGAATAAGTGAAAAGGTGTTGAAACTCATTGTGTCATTGAAGAAAGGAGTCATTAACACAGGCCTACTTGACAGTAATCACTTTTTTTTTTACCAATAAGACCCATATTTAGCAGTAGGCCTAGGTATTTTTTCAGTTGCTCCATTGTAATACTATTTTATGGTGTCGACTGTTGGGGTGTTCCTCCATCCATGCAATTGTAGATTCAAATTTTAGGAAATGTTGGGCAAAGCGGTTGGTTTCTCGCAGCACAGTCTTCATAAGTTCAGCATCAAAAATTAACCGGATATGTGTACCTCTCCAAGTCAATATTCTGAGAGCTGTAAAGATTTCTTACAATGGAATTTGGATCAAATCATTGTCTATTGTTTTCATTGTCCACCCTGTGCCATCTAAACTGGTCAGTGACAACACTAGATCCAAGGCTAGATTCAGCCTTGTGGCGTGAGGTTTTATTTGGCTCTAGGATCAGTATAGTACTGACAATTACAGAAATACCATTTCTGCAGAAAATGGTGAAGTGCCAGTGTCTGAGTTAGGCGTGTATATAATGCAGTTATATATATGTATTTTTAGTAAAAATCAAGTGAAAAATTGGGCTCATTATGGAAAAAAAATAGTGATCAGGCTATATAACATAAAGATGTGTATTTTGTGGGTGGAGGGAAACGCTAGGACTGTTTACGACTAAGTGCGAGGGTGCATAAAACTATAGGCGACCATTTGAATATTGTATGCCATAGTGTGTGTTACTTTTTGTTTGTGCCATTAATGCTTATACGTAGCCAAATCAACTTGAAGAATATTTTGTTTAGGAATTGTGTGGTAGGTGTGACTAAAGTGTTAGTGGATTTGTGAGAGAGAATGAGAAAGATTTAAGGTATTATTTAAGGTTAGGTAGAAGACAACCCTGGATGCTGTGTTTTATACAAGGACTACTAGATTTCAAAGTTTGTCATAGATGGTCCAAATTGGAACTGATTATCACTCCGTCTGCATTGTATTAATCAATTTTTTTTTTTTAATGCATTGTGTGGAAATCCCGATCTGGGGCTCCCATTGAATATGTTGCGGGGTATAGTTATAAAAATGTTAGATGATGGGGACAGTATATTTTATATAGTGGATAGCAATCTGATGGGTTTGGAATTTAATGCCGGTTGAATAGTTGGTATTGCAGTTTGACTCCACTATGAACTTCAGTTGGGGTTTTTAGAGGGAGTAAGGTTAGTGTAGGATGAGGATACTGGGTAGTTATAGCTTTATGGATATGTTGAATGCATTGCAAGACTCGAAAAGTTATTGTGTATGGTCAATTATATTTAAGGCACTTATAAACACCTGGTGGATAATGGAAGAAAACACAGGTTAGGAAAATTCTGAGTTTGCACTGGGATATAGTACCTCTCTACAATGTTTATATAGTGTGTAATACTGTTGGCCAAGACCTGGGGAACTCCCAGTGGGCTTGTAAGTTTTAGCTTGCACCCATGACTGAAATATCTTGGGTGGGAACCAAATCTAGATTGCTGGTTGATATAAGAGCCCTGTTGATAACGTAGGCATCAGAGGATATTATAAAGTGGAGGAGAACTGTGACGAAGACCTGTTCTCACTGAAGTGCACAACAGACTTAGAGCTCAATTATGATCTGCTAGACTTGCTAGACAGAACCAACTCATACGGGAGCGCTTTGATCAACTTTGGATAAGTCCCTAACTGATCCACTTTTGTGGGTTGGTTGACTTATACAGCACTTGGAATTAAGCATGTTAACTCAGTGAACATCATGCACAAATGCGACCCCAACTCCTTCGTCTAAGCTTCATACACCTGTGCCTTGTCTGTGACTTGAATGTAACTGGAAATTTCTAGTTGGACTGCGTGAGCTGTTAGACCAGACCTAGTTAAAGATATCGGTACTCATGACTCATACAGTTAATTACCATGATGGAGGTGTTGTCGTGAGCGTGATAGGAATTCTACCTTGTTTAAACACAGTTCGGTGGTCATCGATGAAGAACTCTTCTGACTGTATCATTAAAAGATGCTGATCCTCAAATAAGTAATTGACTTGTAGACCACGGCCATACAAATATACACCTGAACTCAGAGTGGCATACTAAGATATTAAATAAACACCTATGAAACCAGAATTTTGCTCCCAGGGGGACGTCTCCGTGCTGATTTTGAGCAGGTCAAAATCGATTGACCTTATACTTTTATTTTCACCATCACACTAGACTGACGGAGTGACTGAAGGGACGTCTGAGTACTGTCATTCGGTCTTTTGCAACGAATAATGGTTTAAGTGACCGCATATAATGTTCTGACTCAGCTAGGGCGTCCGGAAGTCACTGCTTCAAATTGGGCCCTAGTACTTTTTACCAGGGAGTCTTATAGGGAAATTACAAAAGTTTGATGCATCATGCTGTGCGAATGTTACCACTAATTTGCGTTCGTGCGAAGCCGCTTTTGCTATGATCAAGGCGATTAATAATCAGGCAAGGGGATTCTTCTAAGTATATGACTGTGGTTCCAATCACCCCAAGGCTTCCCCTAATGTCAAAGGTTGATGTAAGAAAGGTCCCGACTGATACTTCATCAACTTAAAACCGGAACTGTGGGACGTGACAGGGTAGTTCTTTCCGGTTCATACCCTCATGATAATGCTTTTTTAGCCATTTTAGTAAATATGATAGGAATCGCATGTAGGGGATTTGAGCTCTCAGTGGAGAGGAAAGTTCCCCTCCTGACCTTTCTGACTCTATGTATGGAGGATGTCACCCAGCGGCAGCGGGAATCAATAGTTTACGCTGTTTTAGGTGGTTTATGTTTTTCTGAAAGGGTGAAACGATAAAGTGTCCAGAGATCTTTGGAGAGAAATAGTTTTGAGAACCGTGAAGTAGAACTGCTTGTCGATGATTTCAGTATATGGAACCAGATTAAAGGAGATCAACTTCCTTCCTATAAATTAGTCAGATGGCAACAATTTGATTAAATTGTATGTTAGGATGGTGTTTAAGCAAATAATTTATGGAGTAGCGTTAGTACATTGAAGAGCAGGTTGGCCTTGATTGTAAGAAGGGCTCATGTCTCCAAAAGGAATAGCCGCAGTTGTGTTCTAGTTTGATGAAGTTGACTCCACTTTGTCTTTTGCTCATTTAGCCCAAGGAATGAGTTGTAGGAAGAAGATATTTCTTAATATCAAGTAGTAATGTCCTGCGGAGTTTCAAGCACGGTATTGACTCGAAATAAGTGATTGGTTTTTAGGACACAAGCCAAATCTGTAAAAAAAATCATTGAAAATTGATGATGTTAAAAGAGGGGTTACTTCCTATTCAAAGGTGTATGAAACGTGTTGTTAATAGGAACAAAATGTGATCAGGACGTGGAGGTATATTCAGCATGCTTCTGTAGGGCACGCTTCTAATATATGATATGTAGCATGTGCAAAACAAATAATTAGGGGGTGGATAAAATTTATATTGCTATTCATCTTAGGTTGGTTTCTGATTTTGTGAGATATATGTACGGACCGGGTCACATAGTTTTGGTGTCCCCTGATAGAGTTGATCTGTAGTTTATGGTATATTATTGACAGTGATACTTTTTGAAGTATTGCACTAATGGTGATTTTACGAAAATCGAAGCCCGGAATTGACTTGATAAATTTATCAGGGTCAAATGGGGGTTAAGTATTTATGTTAACCTGGGGTGTGATGTGTAATTGAGTGATCCCTAGTTATATTATAGGTGTGGAGGCCCACTCTGACAAGTATGTAATTCCTAGTATATGGATATAGGAGTATGATTATACTTGGTGTATTGGTAGTATAAATGGTATATGATATGTGACTGTATATATCGGATTTCATATATAGATCAAGGAGTCCCTTCAATTTAGGTCTTATAACAGAAATGGTATAAATGTAGTTACTCAAGTTATAGTAAATGTGATCAGCTGTGCTTAAAATTGCAGGGGATATTTGGTTAATTTAGGTAGTGGTCTTATTTGAAGACTATGTTAGATAGGTGATTATAGGGATAGACACTATGCAGTTGATCCGATATGAGGATTGTTTCTACGCTTATCTAAGGCATGTGAGAATGGTTTAAAGGAGCTAATGGCATAGGGAGCATGGGTGTGAAGTTATGATCCTAAATTGCCCGATCAAGAAGTCTTTGAGCGACACGAACCCGCTAGATTAAAGATAGGCGTAGATGTATGGACTCCTGCAAGATTTAAACAGGCCAGGTTTTGACTCGACTAGTGGGTCAGGCTGCAGGTCAATGCACTCAGGTAAGCAATAAATCAAGGTTGACAGCTTCTCCTCTTCAGTCGGTCGGTATCTGGCTTCGTGTTGGTGTGTTTTTGCATAAAATCTCGCCCGATTATATAGGCAGGTGAAGTAACTTCTACTGCTTAAGGAAAGCGTTTGGTTGGTTCCTGGCAGGGCAAGCTGATTGGTTGTCTGCAGTTTTGTACCATGCCTCGTACCGTCCTTGACCTAGACGAGTCCCAAACAAAACAGGGCTTATGGCTAATTTTATTCTGTTTTTTCCGCCATATTGGGTGACAAGATGGCCCCAACCGACATCTGAAAAACAGGGCTTAAGCCTAATTTTATTCTGTCTCAGAGACTGGTGAACGTTGCTCGTTGATTGGTTGAGCTCTCGACATAGGGATTTAACAAAGTAGTGGGTTTACACACTCGTTTCACGACATAGCCCCCTCTTTTTCTAGCTGTGACCTGTCATAGCTGACGTGTAAACCCCTGCTGTAGTTAATCCTTTTGCGTCTGTCCTTCCAGAGTAATAGGGTGTCGACTTAAAAAATCAGCACCTTTATTGTCTCTTCCCGGAATGTAATTCACGGTAAAGGAATAAGGCGCCAGAAGCAGACTCCACCTTAACAATCTCGAATTTAACTTTTTAGATGCAGCCAAAAATGTTAAAGGTTAGTGATCGCTTCGGACAATGAAGTGTGTCCCATACAGGTAAGGTGAAAATTTGTCGATGGACCAAATTAGAGCCAAACGATCTTTCTCTATGGTCGAGTAATTCACCTCAGCTGCATTCAGCTTCCTACTGGCGTAGGCGACTGGTAAAGGTTTCTCTTGCTGGGCTTTTGATTTCTGCAAGAGAGTTGCACCAATACCTATACTGCTAGCATCCGTCCTTAATACAAATTCCTGTGTGATATCGGGTAGCGTAAGGATGGGTTTGCAGGTGAGTTTTGCTTTTAGCTCTGTGTAAGCTTTTTCACAATCAGCGTTCCATTGGATTTTGTTAGGCTGTCCTTTCTTCGTTAAGTTAGTTAATGGTGCACACAGAGAGTTAAAGTGGGGTATGTACTTCTGATAGAACCCACATAATGACACAAATGATCTCACATCTTTCTTCGTTTGAGGTCGGGGTGCCTTCTTTAACTTCTCTATATTCTTTGGGTCAGGAGACATATGACCTGTAGAAATAGTGTGACCTAGGAATTCCAACTCCTTACAACCGATATAGCACTTGGTTGGACGTGCAGTCAATCCAGTTTCTCTCAGTCTGTCAAACAACATGGAGAGCGCTACTATATGCTCTTCAAATGTGTTTGTAGCAACAAGAATGTCATCCATAAAGTTAGTGATATGGGGATTTTGTAGAGGTTCCCATAATTTCCTCATCATTCTTTAAAAGATACTTGGAGCATTTTTCAGCCCAAAGGGTAGTACATTAAACTCGTAGTGTCCGTCTGATGTACTAAATGCCAGCATTTTCCTAACTTCTGGTTTCACTGGTATTTGGTAGTATCCCTTGCTTAGATCTACCTTCGATAAATACCTAGCCTTACTCAGTGTAGAGAACAGCTGGTTGGTGTCAGGTAATGGGTCCACCTGAGATTCTGTGATCACATTAAGCTTCCGGTAGTCAATACATAACCTGTGTTCACCACTCGGTTTTCTTAATAGCACCACACTTGAGCTATAGGGAGAGTCTGACTTCGAGATAATTTTCTCCTTCAACCGATAATCAACTTCCTCCCTTAGTGCTTGGGCTTTCGCATAGGGTATAGGGTATGTTCTCATGCCTACTGGTGTAGGGTCTGTAACCTTCATGTCGTACTCTAACAGATTCGTACGACCTGGCTTATCTGTGAGCACATCAGCATGGGTTTCCAACACTTTCTGAACCATCTTCTTCTGATCTGGAGTTAAATGTTCACTAATGTTTACTTGAACATTATCTTCTGTAGTTGTGAGTGGATACTTCATAGAGTGAAGTGGTTCACCATGCATTTCTGTTGCAATGGCTAGGGTCATGATATGTGCAACTTCTGATGATTCCTTGTCATAGTATTTTTTAAGAAAATTGACATGATATTCCTTCTCCTTTCCTTTCTTGTCAATCTTATAATTGGTCCTGGAAAGTTTTTCCAGTACGACATAGGGTCCCTGCCATCCAATCTGCAATTTATTATTGCTGCTTGGCAACAGTAATAACACCTTTTCACCCACCTCCAGTTCCCTATCCTTTGCTTTTTTGTTGTAGTACGCAGCATGCTTTCTCCTGGCCTGTCTTAAGTTCTCATTGGCCAGTTTCCAACCTGCTTTCAATCGAGATGTTAACTCGTTGACGTACTGGTATGAGGAAGTCACTGTTTCCTCTGCCTTTTCATCAGTCCATGTCCGCAGCAATGCTTCCAGTGGACCTTTTATTGGTTTTCCAAACAACAATGTAGCTGGAGCCAATCCAGTTGAATTGTGGGGTACTTCCCTATATTCAAATAGTGCAGCAGGTAAGTACGTATCCCAAGTATCAGGTTTTTCACTAGCCAACTTTCTAAGGATTGAAATTAGCATACCATTGAACCGCTCTATTTGACCGTTCCCTTGGGCATGGTAGGGACTACAATGATAGTGCCTGGCTTGAAATATCCTGAATACTTCTTGTGTTAGCTTTCCCTTAAACTGAGACCCATTGTCAGTCAATATCTGATGCGGGAAACCTAATCGGGTGAATATTGTCAACAGGGCCTCTGCCACATGCTTTGAATCTATAGCTGACATGGCCACTGCTTCTCCCCACATAGAGCAAGTATCAACTAAGGTTAAGATGTAAGCATTTCTCTTCTTGGTCCTAGTGAGAGGTCCAACAATATCCACTGCAACACGTTCAAAAGGGGTTCCCATAATGGGCATTTCTCCCAGTGTTGCTGGTGCAGTCCTATGCTTAGGAGCTACTCTTTGGCATTCTGGACAGGATCTTACATATCTCTTTATGTCTTCTGTGATTCCTGGTCAGAAGTAGTGACAGGCTATCCTTTGTCCAGTGGCCCCTATTCCCATATGTCCACTGAAGGGTATAGCATGTCCTAGCGTCATAACCTTCTCCCTGTAAGATTTTGGCACTACAAGCTGTCCATGCCCTTTAGGTCCTGTTCCAGCTTTTCTGTATAGTAGGCCATTCTTCATATACAAGTCTCCTTTCTCTGGAGGGTTATGTGCTTTAGGCAATTTGCCAAAACAAGGCTTCAATGTGCTGTCTGCTGCTTGAGCCTTTTTCATCTCTTCTGGATGAGTATTGATAAGATTTTCCTGGAGCTTTCCCTGGTCTGGACTGTTGCCATAACTACAGGTTTTATAGGTTCTCCAAGGAAAACATACCTACACCCCAAAATCAAAGGGTAAATAGGGTCGTCCATCACTGCTGCTTTGATTTCACCTTCCACATAGCGAGATCTTATGTTGATTTGAGCTATGGGTAATGTCATGGTTCTTGCTCCCTTGATCGGTCCTCTGATTTCCACGGTTTCTGTGGTTATCTTGTCAGGACTCACTAGAGAAGAGCACACAACTGAATCAAAGTCCAATCCTATGTCATATAAACACAGTACTTGAGTGCCATTCACGGTCACTTCCTCACAGACAGGGGGATGATGGAAGTCCTTCTGACTTACTGCCAGTTCCTTCCTTCCCTGTTTCCCTGTTGTAAGACATGCAGCATGATGAGAAGGATTCTTCCCTCTGCAGTCCGCAGTATTGTGGTTACTCATTAAACAAGTTTTACACCACTTTCCTTCTTATCCGATCTTAGAGGTTTTTTTTCCTTTTGGTCAAATCCTTGTTTGTTCCTTGTAGTATGGTCCTTTTGTTCATATTTGGAATAGTTTTGTGATGATTTGAAGTTTTCACCCTGCTTCTTCTTATTTCCTAATAATTCTGCCTGAGCTGCTTGATATTTCTCAGCAACAGTTACAATATCTTCAAATCTCTCTGCTCCTTGTTCCATGACAAACTTCCTCATTTCTTGAGGCATGGACTCTTTCACTTGCTCCATCATTATCATTTCTTTCAGATCCTGACACTTTCCTAAACTACTCCATTTTTCCAAAAAAGTTTCCAATCTAACAGAGAATTGGTGATAGTTTTCTCCTAAAAGAAGTTTATCTGTTCGGAATTTCTTTCTATATGATTCTGAGTTTTTTCATATCTCACAAGCAGTGCCTGCTTCAGGATTTCATAATCTTCCTGGTCATCTCTTGAGAGCTTCAAATATGCATCGTAGGCCACACCTCTCAATCCCTGAGATAGTTTAAGACTCCACTTTTCTTTCACTAAGCCATAGGTAGTGGCAAGTCTTTCGTATCTATCCAGGTACGACTCAATGGCGTCTTCTTTCTCAACAAATGGGTCCAGATGAAAATTCATGGCCCCACTTGAGGTGCTCTGGCTGGAGCTACTCTCAGAGTGAGGTGAGCTACCACCATTATTGCCAGTAGTTGCCTGAATTTCGAGCTCTTTTAATCTCAATTGATGGTCTCTCTCTGCTTGTAATTTCCTTTCCTCAGAGTCAATTTTCTTTGCCTCATTTTCAGCTTCCAATTTCTTGACTTCAGCTTCTAATTTCCTTTCTTCAGCGTCAATTTTCTTTGCCTCATTTTCAGCCTCCAATTTCTTGGCTTCAATTTCTAATCTTTTGGTTTCTCTCTCAGCTTCCAGTCTTTTGCCTTCTCTCTCAGCTTCCAGTCTTTTGGCTTCTCTTTCAGCTTCTACGTGCAATTTCCTTTCCTCTCTATCCATGTGTTTGTCCACTTCTGTTGTGACATACTGAATAAGAGCATCACCTGTAATATTTAATTCCTTACCCATCTGCATGACCGCAGTTCTGAACTTCACTAGATCAACCATGGCGTTACTTAGATAGGGTATGTAAATTTACTATATCCAAATATTATAATTAAACTTAATTAATTTAAATGAACAAATAATTTCCATGCAACTTTGTTAGCATCAACTATTTACTGAGTACTAAATGGTACTCCTCCTAAGAAAACAAAAAAAAATCCTATTATACAATTTAAAAAAAAAATTTTCTTGTGTTATCTATGGGTGGCACAAGATAGAATGTAGATAGATGAATAGATTAAGTATGGCTCAAGGTATATAGAAATATCCCAGGAACAAGCCCCCAGTGTGGCGTGAGGTTTTATTTGGCTCTAGGATCAGTATAGTACTGACAATTACAGAAATACAATTTCTGCAGAAAATGGTGAAGTCCCAGTGTCTGAGAGAACTACTGGTATCACAAATTAGTTACGGCTGTGAATGTTCTGATCTCGAAAAATTAGTAGAGAGGAGACCGACATAAATTGCCACCTCCGCTGTGTAACTAACTGTGATATTAAGACAAGGAAACAGATTTTACTTTACAATGATAAAATTGACAAGGCTTCAAATACAATTTCCTTATTATTTATTTAGTATATACACTATCTACTCTTGTGCTGAAGGATGGATGTTGAAACAATGGAATGTAATGGATTTGTAAGTTTACAAATGATTCACACACACACACACACACACATATATATATATATATATATATATATATATAAATATATATATATATATATATATATATATATATATATATATATGTATATATATTACAAGTCTTCCAATTATAGGAAACAAATTTATATCAGCTGGGCTGTTAATCACTTATAGTAAATGTATCAGCTGTGCTGTTAATTTTTGTCTCTTGCTATGCTAACTCGTTTTCTCATCACTGACAGTTACTTTGCTCACAATGCTGACAGAAATGGTACTAATGTGTACTCATCTCTCAAAAGTTATGTCCTTCTTAGTTTCTTGCACACAGCACCCGCTGATGGTCGTTTCGTTAGCCCACCCAAGACTGAGGGGGACTAAAGAGGTAGATACTGCGCAATCACTGTGCTCCTGCGACGTTCCAGGCAGCTGGATTGACACGACATACGACCTCAGGTTTGTTGACTGTCGTAGATTTTAGATAGGAGTATTAAGACTAGGGTTGGTCCCTTCAGAATAGGTTGGAATGAGTGATAGTCACAGTGAGAGCTGGTGAAAAAAAAAAAACCCACAATAGAATTTCCCACACGTGAGATGATAGAATGTGATAAAGAAGCTGTCTTTGAGAATCGAGATAATCTTCTCTCTCTCACCTATCTTCTACGACCGCTTTTAAAGGCGTCAGACAGTCTACACACAGATATATATATATATTAATATATCTCTATCTACTCACGGGCACGCACATACACGTGACGACAGGTAAACACACAGACGTGGGAATCTATCACAATGAATTTATATGTATTTGAACGAGCTGACCAACGCACTGATTTAGTTCAAGAGAGAGATTTTTATTATTATCATCAAAAAAAATCTTCTCACAACACCAAAAATACATCAAGGAAAAAAACATATACAAATAGTCATACAATTCAAGAAAATGCTACAAGGATGATATCCCCGTTATGATCTTAGCTCTAGGTTTAGCCCACAGCCCCGTTAAGAGAACAGATGATGGCCCAAAGAGTTATAGATACGTAGGGTTTAGGCTAAGAGTTTTTCTTCTTTTCTCGTAAATGTATGCACAGAGTTTGATAAATCTGATTTAACCTAAGAAGTAAAGAAACTCTAGCAAATAGTAACAAATTCTGCAGGTTAAACAAAAAGAATTAAGACAGTAAATGTGGGACGATAATACATCGGTAAAATAACACTCAGACCTGTGTACTCTCATTCATCCAGCCATGGCCATGCAGTTATACTCACAACTTTGCTCGCTGCCTCTGGGAACATACTCAATTCTAGGACCTTCACACAGACCCGAAAATGCAGTCCTTGACCAAGAAATCCCCAGTTCCAAAAGACGTACTAAACTCTCAGGGAACGATTCCTTGGGTGTTCTAATTTTTCGAATGTCTGATTAAGTCACATAAAATATTGTCCAGGCACGAAAGTTAGCAGAGCACAATGTCATTAGCTTTGGTTTCTAGAATTTAAGGAATGTCGGATCGGTGTCTACTTTCAGGAAGGTACTATATTTTGTCACCACAATACTAGTCACAATCTCTGTCGGGATGGTTTAATGTTTCTTGTAATATTCTCGCCGCCAGGCAGCATGTACATTTAAATTTGTGGAGCAATTTGAACTGGCTCAAAAGCCCAATATATATTTCTAGTCTTTAGAAACCGTTAGTGGGATTGTTATTACTGTCTCTCTCTGATGGCATATGCACTGTCAGATCCAGTGTTACTTGAAACAAAGAAACCCACGTGGTTAAAGATAGGAAATGTCTATGCTTCTCACAAATATGTCTCTCAGGTTACTAAACGCTGGCAAGTTGGGTACCACCGTTTCACTATATAAAAGAAAGAACACATATCAAATAATTTACATATATGTACTCAATATAACTTACATTTTAAATAGCAAGCCGACCGCTTGACTTATAATTAAAACTTCCCATAAAGTAAGTTATATAAAATCAATCATCAGGAATTTAGGAATATCTTCGTATTCCGTCACTATTCACTGATGTAGCATCTAGCATTTATAAGTTTGTTATTAAAACAGTTTCGACTGAGTATTTAACAGTTAAATTAAACTTATTTCAGCTACTTGTTTAGTAAGCTAAAAATATAATTTATTTTGTATTTCCACTGCAACTCGACGATTTAAAGAAATAACAAACTATCAAAATATTCACTCTGCACACAGAACTAGTTTAAAATGGAATCGGCGATTTTAACACTAAATCACTTCACAAAAACTAGATATCTATTATATATAATATTAATATACCTCAACCACAGAATTACTAAGAACGTTAAACCACTTCGACCAAACTAAGGCCATCTCTATTTACAGAGATTATTTAGAAATCGAACGAAGGTTGTTCTAGTCTAACTGCAAAGTTACTGAGTGAAATGAAATAGTTTCAAACGTGGGTTAATATTTTAAACCAGACAAAGGATGAACTATTATTTCGTAGAACGAAATGCTCTCCCCTTTCCGGCTTAAACGATACGTTTCACACCTAACATGTCGTAACTGCCACCACTGACCAAGATGTACGCGTGTCAGTTTCAAATCTCAGACAACCTGTCTCCAATGCAGGGCAGTTTTCACACTACAGCTGACCATGGCCCACAGTGAGCGCCGTGTCAGTTTGGGGATTTTTCAGACAAATGTCTGAATACTGACCGGTGCAGATGTAAAGTATCACACCTCACCGGGACTTATGCCGAGAAGAAACTCGCGCGCTCGGTGAGAATGTAGACTATTGTCTACGTCCTATGTTCAGCGAACCGACTTATCACGCCTTCTGACGCCCTGCAGCCCTGACATCTACGTAATATCGTCCTAGCGCGATTCTCAGTTTTGAGAAAAAAACAGGTAAAGTTTAAAAATACTGAAGAAAATATTTTTCGCAACCGAGTGATGCGAAAAATACAGGAAAAACAAGTATGGAAAGAATATAAATGAAAGGATTAGGGTGAGAGAATAGGAAGAAGATGTAGGTAATTTAATGACATAAAGACCTACGTGACAGGACGTCCCCCCTTAAGATATGGAAGCACTCCATGTCTACGTTATGGAATTAAATTTCCTATAACCGTAGCTTCGGGGTGTCTGTCTTCTTCCCTCTCGTCTTCCCCCTCCATCTCTCTCCAATTCCTACTCAAGTCTACTCCCCAAAGTTTCCTTCCTCTGGAATGTCTCCCATGCGCGCTTGAAAGAGCGTCGCCGCTTCTGACATTTTTGAAAGATTTTCTGTGATAGCGGTGGAATATCCCTGCCACTATCATCATCTTCGTCAGCTCTGGCGATCGTCAGGAGATGGTCGGAGGTTGGCACTGGTCTTTCCAAGTATCTCTTTAAGAGATTTAAATGGAAAACCTTCTCCTTTCCTTGAATAGAGATCTGGTAGTTAGCCTTAGAAATCTTTTTCAGGACGGTAAACGGCCCTTGCCATCCGATCTTCAGTTGGTTGTTCTCGGTAGGGAGTAACACCAAAACTTTCTCTCCTGTTTCCAGTTCTCTCTCTTTCGCGACTTTCCTGTATCGGTTAGCGTGCTTTGTGCGAGCTCGCTTAAAGTTAGTCGTTGCTAGGTCCCACCCTAGTTTCAACCTTTCCTTTAAAACCGACACATATTTACTGGCTGAGACAACTGTCTCATCCGCCTTCTCGTCTGTCAGAGACTGAAGTAAGGCTTCAAGCGGGCCCTTAATGGGTCTGCCGAATAAGAGTGTAGCTGGCGGAAATCCTGTGGAAGTATGAGGAGATTCTCTGTAGCCAAATAATGCTGCAGGAATACAGAGATCCCAATCTTCAGGTTTCACTTGTGCCAGCTTACTTAGCATCATGGTGAGGTTTCCATTTGCACGCTCCACGAGCCCATTTCCGGCCGGAGTATATGGCTTAGTGTGGATGTGTTGGGTCCTCAAGATCTTCACGATCTCATCCATCAACAGGTTTCGGTATGGGGATCCGTTATCCGTCAACACTTGCTGAGGGAATCCCAACCGAGTGAAAATCTGCACGAGGGCTTCTGCGACATGCTTGGCATCTGCGCATGTTAGCGGTATAGCTTCTGCCCATAAAGTGCATGTATCGACTAAGGTCAGGATAAACCTGTTCCTTCTTTTAGTCCTCTCGAAAGGCCCTAAAATGTCGATCACAACCCGTTCGAATGGTGTACCCACTATTGGCATTTCACCCAAAGAGACTGGGGGTGCCCGTTGCTTGGGTGGCACACGTTGGCACTGGGCACAGGATTTGACATATCTGATAATATCAGTATTTACTCCTGGCCACCAATAATGAGTGGTTATCCTTTGGTTTGTGGCGTTCTGTCCCATATGTCCGCTGAAGGGAAGAGAGTGCCCCATTTCTAGGATTTGGCTTCTGTACTGTTTCGGTACTAGGAGCTGGTTGTAACCTTGGTCAGGCTTGCCCGTTCTCCGATAAAGTACGCCATCCTCAGAAAAAATGTCCCCGTGCTGTTTGGGTTCCTTAGCCATGGGCAGTTTCCTAAAGCAGGGTGCCAAAGTAGGGTCCTTGTATTGCGCTTCTTTAAGTTCCATGGGTAACAAATTAGGCGCAGGCTCCCGTTCCTTCTTGGTTTGCCCTCTTGTAGTTACTGCTGCCACAATCGGCTCTTCTGGTTTCCCAATACACACGTATCTCCCGCCAAGTATGACTGGGTAGATGGGATCATCCATCACAGCCGCTTTGATCACGCCTCTGACAAAGTCAGAGTGTATCTCCACCAATGCGATGGGAAGCGCTGTAGGTGCATCACTCTTACGAACTCCACAAAGTTTGACGGTCTCTCCTGTCTCTTGACCGGGTTTAACCAGCTTTCTGGCAACAATGCAATCGTAAGAAAGCCCCGTGTCAAATAAGCAAGAAGTTTGAGAACCGTTCAAAGTAACAGTACCTCGCGTTGAGGGTCTATCCCCAACAGGTTGGGAATCACTGTCAACAATTCCGCCTTGCGAGACTGTCATCAAGCATCCGATGCGTTTCGGCTCGGTGTGCTCGGTCTGATCATATGTCCCGTGCTCAGGGGTTCTCCCTTTGCCACCTTGTCCTTTCTGGCTACGCTGCCATGTAGGGCGGTCGGGTTGATCAGACTGTTTGGGGTGGTTGGGGTACTTGTTCTTGTAGAACTTGGATTTTTCAGGAGGGGGGTTTTGAGGTCCAGTTTCTCTGTGGTTATTTTGGTTAGAAGCCTGAGAAGATTGCTCTAGGTTATGTTTTCGAAAATGCTCCTCTGTCGGTTTCCGCTTTGTGGCCGGTAGTTCAGCCAGCGCATTTTGGTAACGCTCAGACTTCTCTAGGATGTCTTCGAGCTTTTCTGCACCCTGCTCAGCTAGAAATCTCCGGGTATCTGCAGACAATGTGTTCTTTATTTGTTCTGTTAAAACAAATTCCTCAAGACCTTCATAGGTAGAGGGGAGCTGTGAGAGCTCTAGGCACTTTGTCAGATAACCCTTCAAACGAGACGAGAACTGCTGAAAAGTTTCAGAATTCTCTTTCCGGCTGTTGCGAAACAGTTGCAAAAATTTGCGAGCGTTCATTTCAAAGCGCTCCAGTAACGCTTTCTTCAACAGATCATAGTTGTCTTGTTGGCTGCTTTCCAGTTTGGCGTAAACATCATACGCAGAACTTTTCAAAGCCTGGGAAAGCTTCATGTTCCAACGCGACCTCTCTAAACCGTACAGAGTTGCAATTTTCTCAAATTTTTCTAGCCAAGTGTCAATCTTCTCATTTGGACAAGGGAAAGATTCTAGCGGAAAAGACATAGCAGTGAGGTGAAGAGATTGACTGTTAGAAGGATCAGTTAAGGAAGAATGAGGAGAAGACTCTCCATTGCTGGAGGTAGAGGTAGCACCACGACTTTGGAGTTCAAGAGTTTTAAGAGCCAACTCATGCTGTCTCTCCTTCTCTCTCTCTTTCTCATGCTGTCTCTCCTTTCCTCATGCTGTCTCTCCTTCTCTCTTTCCTCTCTGTCCTCCCTCTCCTTCTCATGCTGTCTCTCCTTCTCTCTTTCTCTCTCCCTTCGGATTTCCATTTCCTCGTCCATCTTCTTCTGCTCTTTAGCTTCAGCTGCTTTCCTCTCCGCATCATATCTCTCAAGTTCGTCTCTGACAAATGCTTTCGCTTCCTCTCCTTCCAGTCCCTCCTCTCTCGCTTCGTCCCTGAGGAGTTGTCTAAGCTTTGCCCTCTCGGCCATATTATGTCAGTGACTGAGACTAGTGGAGAAAGAAAATAGGAAAAAGGATACACTGACTCCTACCACTTACGAGAAAAAAAAATTACCAAAAATCAAAAGATGATATCCTTAACCCTGGGATACCTCCTCCAAAGTAAAATCTAACTATCGCTGCTATTATCGGCAATAAAGCACTTAATGCAAAACACGACTACGCCAACTAAATGGTAGTTAAGATTACTTCTGAAAAATAAGTTGCTACAGTGGAAAAGCAAAATAATTATTGCAAAAATTAAAGAGAAAAATAATCCCTTAATTATAAAGTCCACTATCAAGTTCACCCCTGAAGACAGTTAGGGTAAGGGAGGCAATTAATCTGGACAAATAGTCCGAAACGCACTCCTTAGCTTTTGCTCAAACACCTACTTCTTCAAAACCCAGTGAATGTTATACACTCACTACTTTACCAGCGTTTAGTATTACAAAATCAGTAATTAATATATATTCCGACAATCAACCTGTAACTGAAATGTATATTATTTCTAAATGCTGTGGAAAAAACTATCAGTTTGTGTGGTCAGCACGCCCGAAAACAGATCGTTAGTCTAGGGGATAAATTATTTTAAAAAGATACAAAACTCACAAGACATCACACTCTTACTCTATTACAGAATAAAGAATCTTAAATACAAAATCCAGATAGACGAGTCCACGTTTGTCGTACTCGTCTTCCTATTCTAAGTTCAAAAATCCGTCGGACGAGAACCCATTTGTCGTACTCGTCTTCCTATTCTAAGTTCAAAAATCCCGGACGAGAACCCATTTGTCGTAGATTTTAGATAGGAGTATTAAGACTAGGGTTGGTCCCTTCAGAATAGGTTGGAATGAGTGATAGTCACAGTGAGAGCTGGTGAAAAAAAAAAACCCACAATAGAATTTCCCACACGTGAGATGATAGAATGTGATAAAGAAGCTGTCTTTGAGAATCGAGATAATCTTCTCTCTCTCACCTATCTTCTACGACCGCTTTTAAAGGCGTCAGACAGTCTACACACAGATATATATATATATTAATATATCTCTATCTACTCACGGGCACGCACATACACGTGACGACAGGTAAACACACAGACGTGGGAATCTATCACAATGAATTTATATGTATTTGAACGAGCTGACCAACGCACTGATTTAGTTCAAGAGAGAGATTTTTTATTATTATCATCAAAAAAAAATCTTCTCACAACACCAAAAATACATCAAGGAAAAAAAAAAACATATACAAATAGTCATACAATTCAAGAAAATGCTACAAGGATGATATCCCAGTTATGATCTTAGCTCTAGGTTTAGCCCACAGCCCCGTTAAGAGAACAGATGATGGCCCAAAGAGTTATAGATACGTAGGGTTTAGGCTAAGAGTTTTTCTTCTTTTCTCGTAAATGTATGCACAGAGTTTGATAAATCTGATTTAACCTAAGAAGTAAAGAAACTCTAGCAAATAGTAACAAATTCTGCAGGTTAAACAAAAAGAATTAAGACAGTAAATGTGGGACGATAATACATCGGTAAAATAACACTCAGACCTGTGTACTCTCATTCATCCAGCCATGGCCATGCAGTTATACTCACAACTTTGCTCGCTGCCTCTGGGAACATACTCAATTCTAGGACCTTCACACAGACCCGAAAATGCAGTCCTTGACCAAGAAATCCCCAGTTCCAAAAGACGTACTAAACTCTCAGGGAACGATTCCTTGGGTGTTCTAATTTTTCGAATGTCTGATTAAGTCACATAAAATATTGTCCAGGCACGAAAGTTAGCAGAGCACAATGTCATTAGCTTTGGTTTCTAGAATTTAAGGAATGTCGGATCGGTGTCTACTTTCAGGAAGGTACTATATTTTGTCACCACAATACTAGTCACAATCTCTGTCGGGATGGTTTAATGTTTCTTGTAATATTCTCGCCGCCAGGCAGCATGTACATTTAAATTTGTGGAGCAATTTGAACTGGCTCAAAAGCCCAATATATATTTCTAGTCTTTAGAAACCGTTAGTGGGATTGTTATTACTGTCTCTCTCTGATGGCATATGCACTGTCAGATCCAGTGTTACTTGAAACAAAGAAACCCACGTGGTTAAAGATAGGAAATGTCTATGCTTCTCACAAATATGTCTCTCAGGTTACTAAACGCTGGCAAGTTGGGTACCACCGTTTCACTATATAAAAGAAAGAACACATATCAAATAATTTACATATATGTACTCAATATAACTTACATTTTAAATAGCAAGCCGACCGCTTGACTTATAATTAAAACTTCCCATAAAGTAAGTTATATAAAATCAATCATCAGGAATTTAGGAATATCTTCGTATTCCGTCACTATTCACTGATGTAGCATCTAGCATTTATAAGTTTGTTATTAAAACAGTTTCGACTGAGTATTTAACAGTTAAATTAAACTTATTTCAGCTACTTGTTTAGTAAGCTAAAAATATAATTTATTTTGTATTTCCACTGCAACTCGACGATTTAAAGAAATAACAAACTATCAAAATATTCACTCTGCACACAGAACTAGTTTAAAATGGAATCGGCGATTTTAACACTAAATCACTTCACAAAACTAGATATCTATTATTATATATAATATTAATATACCTCAACCACAGAATTACTAAGAACGTTAAACCACTTCGACCAAACTAAGGCCATCTCTATTTACAGAGATTATTTAGAAATCGAACGAAGGTTGTTCTAGTCTAACTGCAAAGTTACTGAGTGAAATGAAATAGTTTCAAACGTGGGTTAATATTTTAAACCAGACAAAGGATGAACTATTATTTCGTAGAACGAAATGCTCTCCCCTTTCCGGCTTAAACGATACGTTTCACACCTAACATGTCGTAACTGCCACCACTGACCAAGATGTACGCGTGTCAGTTTCAAATCTCAGACAACCTGTCTCCAATGCAGGGCAGTTTTCACACTACAGCTGACCATGGCCCACAGTGAGCGCCGTGTCAGTTTGGGGATTTTTCAGACAAATGTCTGAATACTGACTGGTGCAGATGTAAAGTATCACACCTCACCGGGACTTATGCCGAGAAGAAACTCGCGCGCTCGGTGAGAATGTAGACTATTGTCTACGTCCTATGTTCAGCGAACCGACTTATCACGCCTTCTGACGCCCTGCAGCCCTGACATCTACGTAATATCGTCCTAGCGCGATTCTCAGTTTTGAGAAAAAAACAGGTAAAGTTTAAAAATACTGAAGAAAATATTTTTCGCAACCGAGTGATGCGAAAAAATACAGGAAAAACAAGTATGGAAAGAATATAAATGAAAGGATTAGGGTGAGAGAATAGGAAGAAGATGTAGGTAATTTAATGACATAAAGACCTACGTGACAATGACACGAATAAAACCTGTAACAAGTAAAAATAGGGGCTAATTTCTGTCATCAAGCCCACCTATTTCTAGTATGGGTGAAATGAGCGTGTGTCTCAGGTGTCTGCATGTAGGATGAATGACAACATGGCTCCGTATGAGTTAGCAATAGCGAGACAAGACAGGTGTCTACTTGCAAAACATTCTTTCTGATAAATTAATACATGGATACATCCAATAATATAAATTCAATACATGAATACATCCAATAATATAAATTCAATACATGAATACATCCAATAATATGTACACCTAGGTGTGATACAACCATTTCCTTCCCCCTATAATATACCAGGCCCTCTCTGACAAGTGCTATAATATATCCTAACAATATCGTTATGTTCTTATGATAGGAGTATATGAGACGAGGACTGTTTGGTTATATTTCAGGTGGGAGTAATCTGAATAGACTGAAGTATGTGAGACAATAGATTGAGTCCTAACAAGGACTGTTTTGGTTATATTTCAGTTGGTCTGAGATAATAGATTGAAGTTATAGGAGACAATAGGTTGAGTCCTAACAAGGACTGTTTTGGTTATATTTCAGTTGGTCTGAGATAATAGATTGAAGTTATAGGAGACAATAGGTTGAAGCATGAGACCTATTTGTCTTCGTCTTCATCAATCATATCAGGAAATACAATCAATATGTCAAATTCCCCAAGATACAATCAGTAACCTGATACGTTCATATTGAACCAAAATATATTAAATATATACATGTGTAGGTAGTATAAATGACACACAAAAATACCAACATTATATACCTGCTGTAAGCCTATTTTCCTACAAGTTTATAGTAAATTATATTTACCCTCTAAGATTTAAACAGGCCAGGTTTTGACTCGACTAGTGAGGCAGGCTGCAGGTCAATGCACTCAGGTAAGCAATAAATCAAGGTTGACAGCTTCTCCTCTTCAGTCCGTCGGTATCTGGCTTCGTGTTGGTGTTGCGTGTTTTTGCATAAAATCTCGCCCGATTATATAGGCAGGTGAGGTAACTTCTACTGCTTAAGGAAAGCGTTTGGTTGGTTCCTGGCGGGGCAAGCTGATTGGTTGTCTTCAGTTTTGTACCATGCCTAGACGAGTCCCGAACAAAACAGGGCTTATGGCTAATTTTATTCTGTTTTTTCCGCCATTTTGGGTGACAAGATGGCCCCAACCGACATCCGAAAAACAGGGCTTAACCCTTATTTTATTGTCTCAGAGACTGGTGAACGTTGCTCGTTGATTGGTTGGGCTCTCGACATAGGGATTTAACAAAGTAGTGGGTTTACACACTCGTTTCACGACAAGCCTCATCTTCACAACTACTCAATCCACTTTCATCACTGGCATGTGGAATGCACATCATCAGTATCACAATCTTCCATCTGAAACATTTCAAATAATGGTCTAGATTTATTTCCTCGTCCTGATGGACCTTCCCCAGTGTCAGACATAATGGCAGCCAAAAATTTTAGACAACTGTCAAAACTCCGAATGATCACAAAGCAAGCGATGAAAATGCATGTTTACACAATGCTCAAACATCGACAGGAGGGAAAATCTATTTATCATAGTAATCTCCCCTTTGCACATGCATAGTATTAATCGGACCACGAGGTATTTTATATTAGCTCATGTGCCCTAATATAACTGACATACTCTGTATTTAGGTTTGAATGGGGTGTGCCGAGGGAAAAATTTAATTTTGTAACGATGTGTTTTACATGATGAGATTGCCAGCCGCAGGCACAACATCATAATACTTACTAGTCGCCTCTTACGATGTGTCTCAGGTATGGGTCCTATTCTTTCTTTGCCTCCTCAGAGACCCCGGGAACTACACGAGGCAGCTGTAATAGCTGGGTGTGTCTAAATATTATAAATTTGCTTGTTTATTTCCTTCAGTATTTGGCAACATCCCCTGAGCAAGAACCTGAAGGTTTTGAAGACGATATACGAGCGTCACTCATCCAACTTAGAGACTTTCCAAAACGCCTCAAGTCTATATTCAAAGGTAGGAAACCAAGAAGGTACAAGAAAGACAGTACCTCAGGAGCATGGGTAGTGGTTGCTTAGAAAATTGGTCTCATCCCAAAGAGGTTGATTAAAAATAATCATATCTGGATATGAGCCAGGACTTCAGAAAGTACGTTTTTATGCTTTATCTTTTATAGCAGCTAGTGAATTATATAAAGTAGTGTTTGACCATAGACAAATAAGTGACTTATCCGTAATTTTTCTTGGTCCCAATCAGCTTTTTACATGTTACATGGTATGTAATACTGGTAGTAATAAGAAAATGATTTGTTTCTTGTTCCATTTTGCTCTTGAAGAAGCATGGGGTCACTACTATATTTGTTTTGTTTTGGGTAGTGTTTTATTGTGAATAAATACAAAAGGACAAAAAGTCCTGATATTTCTTCACTTGATCAATTTTTAAACTACGATTAGCTATACTGCTCAAAAAAAAGTTAAAGGCCACTTTCAATTTTTAGGTCATTTCAACTAAGCTGTTTTTTTTTTTTTTTAAAGCTGAACACATCGGTTAAAAAAGGTTTGGTGCATTTTGTTGCATGCTTAAACAATGTTTGTTAATCTGACAATAAATCAAATCTGTGTTACGTGTGTGTACCTCCAAGGTCAATCAAATGTACGTGGTGGAAAGGGAAATAATGCATGTTTGAAAATGCTTCCTATGGCAAAGCCTGTTGATAACATTGCTGAAATTTGCTTTTCACGTGCAAGTCGTGACTATAGTGAACACGTCACCCACTTTTCGGAAGGAACGGGCAATGGGTATGTTTGTAACATTTACCATTTTAGCCATGGCTCAGCGAAGACGCTTGATCAATGTTGACAGATGGAGAGCGATGGCATGGCTGCAGGATGATGTAGGGCTGCGAGAAGTTGCTAGGAGATTAGGAGTTGCCCACTCTGTCATACAAACTCTGCGTGATCGTTATAATGTAACCGGCAGTGTCGCAGAACAACGCAGGTTAGGACGTCCAAGGTCTACCACAAGACTGCAAGACACATTTGTTGTATTGGCTCTCAGACAAAGAACAATTAGTGCCATCAGGACGCAACTGCGAGCAGCCACCAACGTAATCGTCAGTGACCAAACCATATGAAACCGACTCAGAGATGCAAATCTGCATGCAAGGCGACCTGTCATCCAACCTGTCTTGGCTCCAGCTCATCGCGCAGCTCGTCTGGCTTGGGCTCGGCGTCATGTGACCTGGACAAGGCATCAATGGAGCAGAGTTCTGTTCACGGATGAATCCCGTTTCACCAGATCATTTACAGATGGCAGAAATCGTGTCTGGAGGCTCCCAAGAGAACGCTATCATGATGCCAACGTCCTTGAACATGATCGCTATGGCGGTGGATCAGTAATGGTGTGGGGCGGAATTAGTGTGAGCTCCAGAACACCCTTGTATCGAGTGCATGGCATGGTACGTTGAATGGTTTGGCCTACAGAAATGACATCTTACAGCCGCTTGCTCTTACGGCACTTCTGGCTCTAGGACCTGATTCTATTCTGCAGGACGACAATGCCCGACCACACAAGGCTGGGGTCGTGAACGACTTCCTACAACAGTAACATGTCACCCGCTTAGACTGGCCAGCTTACTCTCCTGATCTCAGTCCGATAGAACATGTATGGGATGTGCTAGGACGTAGACTTAGAGAAAATCATCCACCTGCTACTGACTTCAGTCAGTTGTTCCTCTTCCTGGAGCAGGAGTGGCAAGCGATCCCACAAACGACTCTAAGAACTCTTGTCTTATCAATGAGGCAAAGGTGCAGTGAATGCATTCAAGCTCATGGTGGACACACTCGATTGTGAATCATGTTATGTTTAATCATTCTGAATTTTCAAAAAGGGAGGTAAGACGATTGACATCGATTTTCTTACTAATGAAATCATTTGTTTTTCTTCATTTTAATGTCAATTTAATGTGCAATGAAAACCGTTTATGATATGTGAGTTTCATAATTGCGTCTTTATTTTTTTTTTTAAACTGCAGATGAATTTGTATGTGGCCTTTAACTTTTTTTGAGCAGTATATATCTACAAGTCAAAGCAGCATAAATTTGATAGATGAGACCTAATACTTTGGTGCTATTTCTGTTGCTGAATTAGAAATTTGTATTCCCTTATACTCAGCCATGAGGCTATAAGACTTTTGTCATGACCGTGATTTTTAGGCTGCAAATAAACTGATCTGAGAAGCCAAAAGCATCAGCATTTTTTGCTCTGCAGATACTGAGCTGACCTAGTGCTCTTTGCTTCAGGCCTATCATCATAGTGCCCAGCTCACAGTACACTGTAGACCCAATCTAAGGCGGAGTTTGGGGTCCAAACTTTGGCACGGCACTATTTATCTAACCACATTGTATTGAATTTCCTTATTTTGATTTAAATTTATCAATGTTTGACAGAAATCAGCCATCTGAAGGACGTCTAGAATAAATAAAAACATTTATCGTCACACGGGAATGAGCGAAAATAAGTTAAAGATATATTAATCATGTACATCATCTATTTTGGATGCTGAAAATAAAGATTTCATTCAAATATTTTGTGTTTTTATTGCTAAACAACAAAAACATCACCTCACCCACACAGGGAAAGTACATGGATATACAGTGTCTGCACTCAGTCATTATCATCGTATTAAAAAAATAAATATATAAAGACATGGTTCTATAAATTAACATCATATAAATAACAGAAAAATATTTTACATTGAAATAGCTGTCTGATATGAGTAACCTACATGATGAAGTCAAGTATGCCTGACGTTCCAGTTTTCCTAATAAATAAGTCTGGAGTTAACTGCATTGTTGTGTATGTTTCTTCTTTTTCACAATTTCAATAATTGATTTAAAATGAATGATATGAATCTTATCCACATTCTCCAACTGTAAAAGTGTAATATGTTCACCAAACTGGGAACTACGCTGCATCAGTTCGTGAATCGTTCAAATCTGAAGCATGTGAAAAGGCAGCTATAGGCAAAATTGGAGCCCAACCTCTGGCCATGGTATGAGCGATTCCGACTTTATATCAAGCTGCATTATATTGGGTCTACAGTATATTTCATATTAGTGTAAGTTTTAAACACTAAATATAAGGCTGACCAATTAAACACCTGAATAACATCTCTCAAGAAACTGGTGGAAAATAGTGTATACTGCGCACAGTCTGAACTTCAGCAAGATTGGTTCTGTAACTATTTACTGTATGATGTTGACATAAAGATCAAGTGATTAAATTCATATATCCAACAAATATGGGGAAAACCTTGTGTGTTCTCTTCTTCATTTGTTCAGACCCAATTGGAATTAAGTTTTCCCAGAAATCCTTCACATTATTTTTAATGTGATGGGTTAACTGAATATTTAATGCCACTTCGCAGGTCAGCAATATGAAGGTCACAAGAAAAGTTGTTGATGCTCCATCCCCTTTAAAAGATCTTTGCAACAGTGAACAAAATGATTAAGATGGAAAACTAAAGTTAAAAGTTATGTATGTTTGGAGATCATGTTTCTGATATGTCAGACTCACAGAAGATGCAATAGACTTCAAGACTGCCAAATTTTAATGAAATTTGTACAGAACAATCACTTTAACATTGCAGATGTTACACTTTCAGTACTGTATTGTGTAATGTGATTTAAGGATGAAACAATTCTTTGACAGATAGAGGATATGTCATCATGACTGTCTGACTTCTTTTTACTGACTTCATGTTGTTACTGATTGCATATGTTGCTGAACACTGGCTAAAGGTAAAGGTCTCATAGCAGATACTGCTATAGTGGAACGAAGTGTTTCAGACTTCCCTAAACTAGGTCCAGCTTTATGAGGTGGAGTGACCAGTCCCCCTTCCTCACTGCCTTAGTCTTCCCTCACTCAGGAGCAGAGTTAGATGCTCACTTACGCATGGGTAGACTGGAATGTTGTGACAAAATGTCTGAACATGCTCTTTTGTATAATCTCTCACACCTTCATCCCTCCGGCAGTATCCTTTTTTTCCTTAATTTTTCTCAATCATTGTTTTTATTCGGCATAAATCATACCTTTTCATTCATTTTTTTCACTATTTTGCTCAATGCTGGACATAGCATGGTGAAGTCTATAACACGCCACTCCCCTATGGCAGTATTTGCTACGGGAGTAAAGCGTATCTTATTGTTTACCACTCCACAGACATATTATCGTAACAATACCCAGTCGTCAGGTCACCCGCTTATCTCTGAATTCGTCTGACCACCTGTGGAAACGTGTCCGTCAAACATTTGACACAATCTTGTATTGTGCTACGATGAAAGAAGACAACACTGTCTGACCAGACATCTGTCTGGCGGAGGCATGCAGATAAAGGGGTTAATTAAATAATCTGTCAGGATAGATATCTGGGCGGAAGTCATTACGCCAGAAAACACACTTTCACAATATTGTGAAAGACAGAGGTGCACCGGAAGTCTTACTGTAATGATTTGACTTCACTGTTGTAAGCAGCCATGCATGTATATTAAATTTAATATTTTCAAATACGCGTGGGATGAGTAATGATAAACTTCCCCACCCAAACAGTGCTAGATAGATTTGATTGGTTCGCCAGAATCTACAATGAATTGATTGGAACATTCGGCGGAAACACAGCTGGGATTTGAAACTAAGGAGTGTGAGATATACTTTAGAAATCAGACACACGCAGACAGACTGCATCGCAGCGACAACTAAACACCTCCTAAAAGCCAGAAAAAAAGAGGATAGGACTTATCATTCCACAACTATAAGTAGGTACCTGTGAGAAGTTAATGGGATTTGATTTGCAACAGGCCCATACGTTTTACCCTTGCATTTATTTACGGTTTTCCATATGTTTTACCCTTGCATTTATTTACGTTTTTTCAGGGAAAGATTACGGTGGGATTTTTATCTTATTCGGGTTTTTATTTCTCTTTGTATAATAATCGAGTTTGGATTTTTTCTGTAGATTAAGAATTACGGTTTCTAGAAGAGATGGTAGTTTTAACTTTTAGACTGGCACCAGCGCGCTGTTTCATTAAGATAATTTGTTCATGTAGAGATTTTCTAGTGTAACAAAATGGCAGAGCATTTCTGGTACTTTCTCAATGAGCGCGTGGAACGGAATTTTTCCGCTTGGAGTTCTAAATTTAGATCATGACCGCGGGCGATTCCTGGCACGTTGGTTGGTTCATAGATCGACCCGCTTAAGAACAAAGCCAGGGAGTGACGCACGCATAGCGTGGTCTCGGGTAATAAATAAGCGGGGTTCCCTGGCAGAAGTCTCAGATTTTTTGAACTTCTACGCCTTGGGAAAGAACTGCCTGTATGGTATATACAGAGCCGACTTGCTCTTTCGAGAGAAATTCGTGCTGGTAAATATGAAGTTAATTAAGCTTTAATAGTTTACAAGATTTTTGCAGAGTTTGTTTCTAGGAGTTAAAGTTAATTCATAGAAGTAGAGCCATCAATGCTAAATTTTAATTGAATATAACTGACAGCTATTAGGTATTTTGTGAAAAGGTAGTAGGGAATTTTGATAGTTTCCTCAGAGTAGCTGTTTGTATAAATTGGCGTATTACTGTTATTTGTCAGAAGACAGGGGTATTTATTTTTCCTGGAGTTGTGAATTTTAAATGGTGCAGCGTAAAAACACGCTCGCGGAATTAAATTAATTTTAGTTCGGAACGGACATGCCTCTTATCTAAATTATTATCAGAGTGCATTCATTCTTTTTATGAGATAATGAAAGCTTAAAGATGCGAGACGCTAAATACCATAATTTTGAGACACGATGCACGTAATTTCATTGTGATTTTCGAGGATTTGGAGAGAGGGGTACCGACGCACGTGCTGCGTGTCTTTTCTTAGAGGGGTGAATCTGATAACGGAAGGAGAGGGGAGATAGCGGGGCATGCATTGTAAAGTAGGATTTCAGTTCCTTTAGAGATTTTAATATATATATTGTTATCGGAATCGGGTGTAAATAATATTCCCGACACGTGGGTGAAGATTTCTCAATATTTGAGTTATAATATTAGCAATAATACGCTAGGGTTCTGGTGTGTATTTAATTGTTCTTCAAGTGTGTGTAAATTACCAGCGGACCAATTTGGGTAACGCTGTGGTAATAGAACGAGTGACTTTAAATGTTAGAGCATGGGAAAATTGTGTATTTTTCTCTGTGTGGGTAAATCCTACATTTTGAAGTCAGCAGTTACGGGTCTAGTTGGGATTTTTAATTAGTCCCTTATTTAATAGACATATGTTTATAATGGTGAATTCATGGAGACGGGAGATTATTGTCTCGGGTGAAGTCTATTGTATTTTGGTAGCCAGGTAAACACATCGATCATTGTTAAATAGTAGAGCCAGGAATTTACCGGCAAATTCCGTGGTCAGAATGTTGTGACGGATAACCAAAGCCGCCAGCATGTAAGAGATTAAGCCAGCTGAGTCTGGAGATTAGAGCGTCGATAAGACAGTATTTGAGGGAAAGTGGGGGTAGGCATGTTTACTAATCGCTGAAGCGATACTAGAGCATGGGAGCTGTATGGAAGATTTGAAACTTAAGTGTTAGAGATTTGAAACTTAAGTGTTAGAGATTTGAAACTTAAGTGTTAGAGATTTGAAACTTAAATGTTAGAGATTTGAAACTTAAGTGTTAGAGATTTGAAACTTAAGTGTTAGAGATTTGAAACTTAAGTGTTAGAGATTTGAGACTTAAGTGGTGGAAGAGTTGGGATTTAAGTGTTAAAGATTGAGAGTTAAGGGAGTTTAGTGTTAATGAGAGGGAAAGATTTGTTGTGCGATATATATTTGTTATTGTTTGTCCACAGCAGATATTTTCCAGGCGTGGCAGCTAGGGCTACAGTAGTCCTTCAGCTGGCTAGAAGTTCGCCGGTCTTCTCAGGAGAAGAAGAGTCGGCAGAGCCAGAAAAGAAAGTGGAGTGGGGACAGGGTGGTCACTGGTGCAAAAGTTTTGTACCCAAGAGAGCAGGGAGCTGGAAGCACAGACTTCTTCAGCAAGAACAGATGTTCTTACCAAAATTCGGAGCTAGTTACGCTCATATTAAGCACACACTGATCCTAGGCACAGGGCCTAAAAAGTGTCGTGAATTTCGGGCATAATAATCCCGACAGCCTTGAGCCCAAGAGAGGGGTATCCGGGCTACTGCAAAGTAATAATTCGTCTATTTGGAAGCAGCAATAGACCACGTCCAGAGTTTAGTTTACCAAGCAAGTCAGCAGCTACAACAGGCTGAGAAGAGGGGAAAGGGTTACCATCCCTCTTTACTTCACGAGATAGATAGAGAGAAGGAGAGTAGTGGAGGAGTCGTTTCTATAGGAACTAGGAGTGTCAGACAGACACTGAACATAACATTAGAACTCAGCAAGTCTTCTGTAAGTTGTGTCGGAGGTGATAGAAGGGTTCTGGTCGTGGACTTTGTGATAGTCAGAGAATATTAGCCTATAGTGGAGCCGCGGTGTAGGCACGTCATTTGTGTAGAAACACGTCTGCAGACAGACGGACAGTAGGAGTTAGGGTGTGTTTACATGATATCAGGTTGATTAGGAGAAAGACGGATCTGGTGTTAGAGATCCTCCTTCACATGTTGTTGTATTACTTACCTTTCTTCCTTACAGGTTGAGGGGAGGGCGACTGTGTGGGGTTTACCTTACCTAATCACTTGAAATTAATTGTTATGTTCTTTTCTAGGTGTGTGAACACACATGTTAAATTCTATTTTGTAGTATGTTACGTGAATTTTTTTGTGGTGTAAATAAAATCCATTGTAAATTTTTCCAGGCTGGATCAGTCACTTTATTCAACATACATGTTGTCTGTAAGTGGTGTCTGTGGTGTTAAGTAATTAAACCTTATCCCAGTCTTGGTAGCTAGAGGTAGTGAGGTTATCGCAAAACATTACGTCACCTAGTGGCAAGGGAGAGTCAATTTAGGTTCTCGACCCTTGACGCCAATAGCCTCATCTCCCACAGTCACTGTCATTTTTCTTCTGAAATCTATTTTCTTAGTCTTTCTTTCCTCTAGGGTCTAGTCTATTTAGGTAGACAGCCTCTAGTCCTAAATCCACTTCGTGACAAAGTACCACAAAGTGATTTTTGTTTGCACAGAAACACCAGAGAAAACAATGTAGTTTGGAAGCTCTTGTGAAACCATGAAATTTGGTACTTATTTTTAAAAATAGGACAACACATAAAAAAGTTATAGCATTTTAAAAAGTGTGGGGACTTCGCAAAATTGAAAAAGTTACATCACACCAACTTCAGAACACTGCCGTCTTCGTAAAGAAATACTAAACATTACAAGCAGTCTACCTCAATCCATGTTGCATTCCCATCCTCCTTAAATAATAGAGTTGTGCAAGGACCTTGTTTGTCAGTGTGATAGCTGGCACCTTTGGACGACGGCCCTTCCCATTCATTAAAAAATGGTTTTTCATAGCATCGTAGGAGTCATCTGCAACAATAAAATTCCAGAAGTGTTTTTTTTTTACATGTAGAGAGAATTACATGTACTATTATATAATATTATAGGTAATTTCCTATTACTCGTGTTTAGGGTTAGTATTAGGGTTAACACTAATCCTAACCCTAACTACTACGAAAGAACACATAACTACACATATTCACTGCGGAGCAAAAAGGTAAGAGTAATAGGAAATTACCGCGGATCCTATTTTGTGAAAGCTGTTTATATATATTTCTTCTTTTCGGGAAATTTTAAGACCATCAACTATTGGCTGCGAGTCCGGACATTTCATTACAGCATTAGCTACGTTAATAATGGAATTTTCCGGTCTCCTAGCCTTGACTTTGGCCTTGCGATATCCTTCGCTTTTGAGATCATAATTCACCCTATTATGTTGCAAAATAAACCTTCATTCAATTACACATTAATCAAAACATGCATTTTTTTATTCAGATTGGTAACTTTCTTAGCTTTTCAAGCTCGTGAAATAATTAGATTGATGCATGAATGTCTGAAGTGGTGATAAAACATTCATTCCACGCTGTAGTGTTACAACAACTATGCGATCGTGTTAAATTGCAAAATAATATTAAAACTTGTAAAGTTTAAAGTTCAAAACATTGTTAATAAGTGGTATACTTACGTATAGTCATCTTCAAATCAGAAGATGTGATGAAGTTTGAACACGAACCAACATAAGTGGCATGCCGATCTTGATCGACATCGGGGGTGACCCCGGTCGATGTAACAGCCTCGCTCTCCATTTTTCGCTAAAATTCTTGACTTAAAGTCAATTCACTCCACCAGCAAATGTCAAAAGTCTTTGATATTTTACTAGGTACCACAAAATGCCCGCTTTGTGCTGTTGAAAACCGACGAAAGTGGAGAAAACTGATGGGAAATTCGTCAAGTTTAAGTCATCACTGTCCCTTTGCTATTAAGCGGATTGTAATAAAATTTATATCACGATACTCTTTATCTTCTTCTCTTTTAAAATGTATTAATTCCCGAATAATAAACGTTATTGAAGTATTTTTTTTACTAATAACAAACAGCAACGTTACGCGTAGTTGGCCCCAGCGCGCTTCCAACTCTGAACGTTTCTTCCTCACCCCGCTTCATTCAAACGGGTTTCGCTTGACCAGCAGACCACTGATTTGCATACGGTTTTCACCATTAGGCGGGGCAGATGCATAGCTTTAATTTAGTATAATGCAAGCTGTAGAAAACAAAGTGGAAGACGTCGATTTCTCGAAGTGAAGTTAAAATTTCACAAGATTTGACATTCTAAGTGGTGTTTTAATTCCTTGCATGGTATGAGAAGATTTGGGAGCCATTTTTATTTATTCCTGTAAAATTATGTACCACAAAGTGATTTTTGTTTTTACAGTGTCTTTGTTTATAGATCTTAATGGATCTCTTTAAGCCATGAAATTTACTTTTAAAATTTTAAAAATCGGACATCAAACTACCGAGTTACGGCATTTCAAAATTGTGGGGAATTACAAAATTGTTCAAATATCTTCGCACCGAACAAATTGCCCGACTTTGTACAATCAATAACTACAGTCAACAAACACTTACCAAGTCAATAATACTTTTTGTAGAAAGTCATACAAGTCCTTATTGCAGAAAAGAAACATGGGAAGTACAACAAATCAATAAAATGAATTATGGTCGATCAAAATTGACAAAAAATACAATTTCAAGTCTCATTGTTGTGCTCGCAAAGTGCAAATATGCATTTTCATGCACTCATAAATCAAAAACTACACAAAGGAAAGCTATAAGATTTATTGAGCTTAAAGAGAGCATTACATACTTGATGCTTAATTTTTCTGAGCCACATGAAATATTGAATACTATAAAACTGCATTATGTGAAAATGGATCAAAGGCTAAATTTGCAGTTCGGAAGAAAAATCTCACGAAATTCCAAATGTTGTCATAAAATAAAAAATATTGCAGCTATAGAACTGAAACCTTCAATTGAATATGTATGTAATTCGAGTTGTAAAATTCAAATTAATGCTTATTTTCTTGATTGAAACAACCGTTACTGCTCAAAATTAGATTTTCAAGAAAACAGTTTTACATGGATTATGTCATTTCTGTCTTTTATGTTTGTAATTGTAAAATAAACTCAAAACCTGTAGAGGCTTCTAGGAAAGCTTCAAACTACATAGTAGCCTACTGATTTTTAACATCAGAGAATGATGGTGGGAAATAATATGATATATAAACTTTACACAACAAGACGAACTAGCTCTCATGTTGCATTTTCTGAGTCCTTCAGAAGACAGAATTGTGCCAATAGTCTGTTTGTCACAGTAGAAATCGGTTTGAGTGGTGACAAGGGACCTAAGATGCGTCAACAGTGAGGAATGCAGTTAGCGACCCATAGCTAGACTGCTTGCGTCAGGATCAGCGAACCAGAGCTGACCAAGACCCTACTCCTTCCAAGCGGTGGTCCTGGAAACAGGCTGCATCACTGCGGTCTGGCTGAGAGAGTAGAGATCGAAGAGGTAAGGCTAACCCGGATCCAAAAATGCCATACTTAAGTTGGATGTGTCGGCCGAAAGGCGCAGCTTCGCTGTAAACGGACACAACGCAACCAACGCCCTTTTCAGGACGAACGAAGAAGAAGAAGATTGGTGACAAAATTGTTATTGAAGAATAGTATAACAATTATTACACACGCTGTGTAGATTCTGGTGGCGTTTGAGATGATGAAAGAAGAGAATGACTGCTCTCCTGTGCATGGGGTTACAGAAATATATTTGGCCTCCATGCATTACAGGTCCATTTGCTTGCCTACTCTTTCATGCAATGTAGCAGGCACCCCCAGAAGGCTATGGATAAATAGGGAAAGTGAAGATTGTTGACAGGCAAAATGTACTGATAAACACGTCATCGTCTTCATATATGATTTCACTGTTGAGTATTTTAATGAGGAGAGAACAGATAAAAAGAGTAAAAACCCAGAGGACTAAGAAAGCACACCTTGAAGAATTTGTTTACTCACTCTTGCATAACTTCAGCTGCGGACGGATAGCGTCCCTTGTTGCAGCTCATGCGCCATCTTCTCAACCATATGGCAAAGATCTATTATGTCACAGATGACCCGGCGTGAGAAAGATAGTTATTGGAATAGTATTTATGATCAGTATGTATGAGTTTGTTTGTTTGTTTTATTAGTACTGAATTCCTAACTTTTCCTGGCTTCAGTAGACTCAAACTCAAAGACAGACCATCGGTTACTGTCAAAGAGTGCTCGAAGATTTTGTCTAGATTATTTTTTAATTCCTTACTTTTCTTTTCCTTCACATTTTGTCTGTCTTCTCTACGGAAATATTTGCACCTGCGATCGTTTCTTTAGCTGTTTTTCAAGTCTTCGCTAATAGTCCTGTCATTCGATCCAAATTCTATCTTCTTCTACAAAGGCACTTAAAAGCATTTCTTTAAGGATGTCTATACGATTTATTCGCTTAGTCGAATCGACAGTGGTTCCCAGAGTATTATATTTCCGTGTTCAGTGGTCAACTGGAGACCGTCGATAAATCTTTTACGTGTCTTAGCATGAGACGGGAAATAATTAACTCTTGGCGTGGGAACGGAAATGTTTTAACTTCATGCGAACAAATGCTGAGTTTTAAGATCACTTGCTGATTAACCGTCGAAGACAACGCACGCTTATAAGTTATAGAATAGAAGCATCAACTTACCTCATACCTACAAGTATATGTGATTGAGAGTAACGCTACTCAAATTCTATTTCTTAAGCTGTGGATCAGTCCTGAGCGGTAAGCAAACTCTCAGTATTCGCTTAATTAGCTAACTCTAATATCAAGGGATTAGTTAATGGATGTAAAGTGTGAAATACTTAATATTGTGGTTTTATTTCTTTACATTAGAATGATAGCGATTTTGCATTTATGTATTTTGAATGTTATTGATGCATTATAATGATGTAAGTACTGGCTGATATCTGAAAGTACTACATTCTAATGATTTTGAGAAAACTGTTGTGAACGAGAGAAGAACCATGTTGTTCAAAGAACGAGTGAATGAAATAGCATTCCTCCAATGCAGTCACGCATGGACGCACACGGCCAGGCGTCTGCTTATAACAAAGGTTGACCTGACTGACCCGACCAGTGTGAGACTACCGCTAGACAGGAATTTGTAAACAAATGGACAGTCGCCTTTAAGGAAAAGACTGACGTTACCGGTTCAGGTAAATATATTATTAGGCACCATTCTGAGACGAAATGTCCAGAATGGCTGTAGTTAATATATCTGTATAAAACAGAAGATTGATTACCTGCATTATCTTCCACAGCCCAGTTGCAGAATCCTAGCCAGTTTCTGGATTTTGATTGCTGTAAATTGTTGCGAGTAAACCGCCTAGTTGCTCTATGCTACAGAGAGAACTAGTGCTTACGTCTCAAACCCTCTAGCGGTGATCACAAGTCAGCAACCCTGATCCGACTACAGCATATGAGCAGTCTACAGCTTTAAGCAGTCAACACTTCGTCAGCACCTGAACATCATAATTCAACTTCACAACCAGGTGAACGAACAGCCTAGTCATCTCTTGGACTGTTGCTCAACTGAATCAAATTCTCCAGTTGGTAATCCCTACCTACTGTGACACCCAGGAGAAGTCCAAGCAGATAAGTCTACGTAAAACCCAGACCAAAATCAGAATTCACTTTTCCAAGAAATAGCCGTAGGAATAAACTTTCGTCAGTGAGGAAAATAGCCTCTTACTTCTTATCTGAACCAAAGACACTGACAGTTCTTAATTTCCTAGTATTTCTTTTTCCAAAGTACATGTCAACATTGATTTTATATGTCTACTGTAATTAAAGTAATTATGTACATTCTGCAACTCACCATCATTCTGAGTTTGACTTAGTAGATTGTATGTTCTGTTCAGAAAAACATTCTCAACCCTCCTTGTATTATTACCTGTTACTACTAGTTCATCTTCAAAAAGATTTGAGCAAGAAAGAGTTAGTCGTCGCCAGAAAAATACAAGAGTTGGTAGTCTGAAAGGTGAGAGAATCACTGACACCAACCTGTGCCCTTCTGTTAACTCTTTCCCTCAACACTAGCTCACATCTGTGAAAACTAGTGTCTAAAGGTCTATGTGCTTTCTACACATCATCCTCCCCATACTATTTCACCTTCTGTGAACTATATCTGCGCAAAACTGGGATGCTCAGTCCGGAATCTTAACGTTGGTGACCTATCTGCAGAAGAATTGTTGAATCTTTAACTAGTAGTTGTTATGTGCAGTCTTTGATATCTTACAATATTATACATTGGTATACTTGTTATGTTCGCAAATATTTTGTAAACAAAATAGATATTTTTTAGTGCTTAAGGGAAAGTCATTATTGAGTTACTTCCCTTGAAAGTTGTGCCGTCTCTTTCGATCGAACTCCGCGGATGAATCCAGTTTTACTGCGATTTATTCTTTGTTTGGGTAGTAATAGATTGTTCTTGCTTCAGAATATCTATGGCCTGAATTTATGTGTATTGTTTGTCTGTGTAGGACGAATCTGTCTTATATCTGTATATCTTTACATATCTAAGTCGAACTATATGTTCTGTTGTCTCTAGAGAGGTCAAAGGCTGTTCGGCGGATGTGTCGCGAGAGAGGTGTGTTTTGGCTTCGCCCTGATGATGGGCTGTGTTTTCTATGTCGGCTTGACGCCGGGAAAAAAGTGATCTCAGTGGTTTTTGGGGAAAGTGATAGTCGTCTAGACCTATCGTGTATGCTTTACCCCAGTGTTCATTCTTATTGCCAAGGAATGGCAAACTCATATTTCTGAAAACCAAGGTAATAAAGATACTCTTTTGAACTCTCGTACGAAGCCACCGTTCTTCGATAGGGATGATTTGTACGTCTGAGAGGATACATCTAACTAGATGAAAAAAACGATTCTGATTCCTAGCAGCGCTATATCCTGTAGAATGCAGTCAATTGTTCATGATCAAATCTACAGAGCAATGAAATGTTTAATGAATGACTAACTTTAGGACAGATTCATTATCTGTATCCAAACGTGAGTGACAGCTCACGAGTGAAGCCATCTTGGAACCAAACATGTAGTGACTTTCAAGAAGAGAAAAGGGATGCCCGTATTATCGCTTGATTAGTCCAGAGATCACTGCTACACATGAGAACCCATTGCTAGCGGTTCAATATAATTATATGGAAAAATCTGTGCTGGACATTATGTTAAGGAATCTTCGCTAGACGAGATTAGGTCTAGAAGCCATCTTGGATATTGTTTATAATCTGACGTGCTTTGTCAGTAAACTCAGTTGATATATATATATATATATATATATATATATATATATATATATATGGGCAATACTGAGTGCTTGGCTACTGACAGTCCATTATACTATTATTCTACATGAGTGCCCATGTAACATAACATTGCAAGACCATTTATCCACTGTACCATGATGTATTATGCCAACCTGTGTGATTTGTCACTATCTGTGCTGTCGAGTGTGTACGTCCAATTAAACTTTAGTAAAGGTACACAGTCGTTGGTGTCGATGACTTCCAGCCATACATGAGTGTGAGAAAAGAACATTTGTCAACACCACGAACTCTTCCTATCATTCGCACATTATACACTCCATCTATGTCTACACACCACTGCGTAGGTCAAGTTGACATTCCATACTCGAACCACGAGCAACACAACAACACAGTATTTAACTCTGGTGATGTTCGAGCGAGCTTCAGATTTCTCAGCATGTCTCTTGCTCAGGGCAAGGGTCTTGTATTAAGAGTTTATCAACTGATGATGATGATGTCTGCTTCCATCCACTTATATTTATCATTTGGTGGACATCATTAATAAGAAAAAAGATTCTTATCAACTGGTGGACCAGCTTTCTGGGTTTGACCTCGCAGAAGTTCAGAAGTCAACAGATTACCGATACCAGACCGTTTCCTGTGGCTGATACGACACACTTGCAGTATTGGTTTGCTCTTTGTCAACACTTCGTCACGTGACCTGTCAAGTGAATGCAGTATGTAGGTCAGCGTTGTTGACATTTTTACATTAGACATTACAGAGTTTCACAGAACAGTTGGATCAATTCTTGTCAATGTTAACAGGAAGACAGTATTATTGAACTAAGAAGTCCTATTTTCATCGATGGATCTTCTTGTTTTCTATATATGAACTTTAATATTTAAGGCCAGAATATATATTTCAATAAAGTGGCAGTTTATTTATTTTACAAGAATAACTTTGCCATTACTGTAAAACTGAGCCTATTTTGCAACACATTACACACATGATATATGTATTTATGATATGTTACATGTTATTTGTTTGTATAGTATGTTAGTTTATATGTCAGCGGGTTGTGTTTAAGGTTGGGCGGCGTCCTCACAACAGAATATCCCACGTCATAGAGGGTCCGTTGTGGGCGTTTTCTATAGGTGCAATTTTCTTGATTGAAAATTTGCTTGCGACAACTGTTGCTTTTGTGTTAGCTGTGAAGTCTGTAGCCCAATGGGCTGATCACCCATTGGCTTGTCAGACCGATTACGGAAACAACGGCAGATGGATCTATTTGTTGTTGCCCTAAAGACGCCGCTAGGCGTGATGGGAAACTACAACAGAGAAAATCAATCTGCTGTTGCCCTTAAGACGCCACAAGGCGTGATGGCCTCTGACTGCTTGGTCGGTCTTTGGCTAAGGACGGAAGAAGAAGAAGAAGAAGTGAAGTCTGTAATTATTGTTATTTTTGTAATATTTCTTTGTTCTTTAGTTTTGTTTTGAATTGTTTGTAATTTGTTGGTCTACCCTTTTCTATCTTTCAGTTCTATTCACAATTTATATTCATATACTGTGACGTCATTTGTGTTGTTATTCTTTGCAGATTCAGTGATTATTTTCATTGATTTCCCTATTTGATTTATTTTGATTTCTGCAAACGTTTTCGTATTGTCAGTCCTATTTGTACTTTATGTATTCTGTTGGTTGACATATGTTTTATATAGGTATATTTCATAAGACACTATTACCTGTGCACTGCACTTGGGTTATGGTATAAACCAGTACCTGATTATTATTACTGTTATACAAGACCTTATTAAGGCTTGTGACCCACAGATATTGGGATAGTGTACTGATTAATCAAGTCATTAAGAACTTGTGGTATTATTATTGTTTCAGGTGATTAGTATTATTGTTAGACACCATGTCTACATTAGAATACTTCATTATACAAGGGAAAGCCCTTGATAAGACTGGTCAACAATTAGAAGAATGGGCAGTTGCTCAATATGACAAAGCATTAGCTGCAGAAGAGAGAAAAGCTCTGGCTGAAGAGAAAAGATTAGAAAGAGAAGCTGAGGCTGCTGCTGAACAAAAGAAATTGCAGATGCAGGTGGAGCAAAGGAGATTTGAAGCTGAACAAAAGAAATTAGAAAGAGAAGCTGCTGCTGAACAAAAAAGATTAGACAGTGAAGCTGAACAAAAGAAATTAGAAAGAGAAGCTGCTGCTGAACAAAAAAAAGATTAGACAGGGAAGCTGAACAAAAAAGATTAGACAGAGAGGCTGAAGAAAAAAAAGCAATAAGAGAACATGAATTTGAGTTAGAGAAATTGAGATTGACAAGTATGATTAATGTTAATCAGGCATCTAGTGGTAATGGTAAACCTTCTACTTACAAGGTTAAGGTTCCACCGTTCAATCAGTCCAGTGACGATATTACATTCTGGCTGGATAGATTTGAACGTTCTTGTCGTACACATAATGTGGATAAATCACAATACGCTAATCAATTAGCAGAAAACTTGAAAGGTGAATCTTTGACTAGATTATGCCTTGTAGGAGAAGCAGATAAGGATAATTATGATGTCATTAGGGCGGCTTTGAAAAAAAAATACCAGCTAAGTGAGGAAGGCTATCGCCTTTTGTTTAAGACGATGGTGCCTGAGACAGGGGTAGAATTCTCAGAATTCACTGCAAAGGCACGTCTCACAGTTGATCGTTGGATTGAGCTTTCCAAAACAGAAAAAAAACGTATGAAGGACTTATGGATTTGTTGCTCAGAGATAAGATTATGTCATGTGTTAACAAACCATTCCTGGAATTTATACATGAGCGTAAACCCAAATCTCTAAAGGAAATGGAAGAATATTGTTCCCAATATGTCACTGCACACCCCGACGTGACTTTTGGCAACACTAAGATTAAGGAGGGTATGCCAGTTGCTTCAGCAACACCATACAATCCCAATTATTCACACAGATTTCAGGGACCTCAAAACAGATTTGATAAAAAAGGTAACCATAATAGTTATCAAAACCAAGGTAACCAATCATTTCAGGGTTCTTCTTCAAAGAACTGGAGACGAGCTGATAGCTCTCGACACAGGGGTGGTCATAATTATAGGAATTTCCGTAGAGGAAGTAATTATAGAAACTATCAGGGTTATCCGTCTTGGAGTCAACAAGATCATAATTACAGAGATACTCATTATAATGAATATGATAATGGTAACCAAGGGAACTATGACTCAAACCCAAATAGGGGTTACAATAGAGGTAACAATAACTACAGAGGTGATAATAACCGAGGTAGATCTCAAAACAAAAGACATAAACCACATTTTCAGGCAAACTCTGCACAACAAGAGTCCCATGAAGCCTATAAACAGAGTAAAGATAATAATGATGCTAGTAATATGGCATGTGCCGCTTTTGATTTTGGGAGAGCATCTCAGTGCCCCCAATGCAAAACGTTATTTGAGCCAACCACAGTGTCTACTTTAAGCTGTGGCCATCCTCTTCCTGCTCTTCCGGCATCAGTCGCGCATGATGGAAGAGGTTCTCTTGTCTTACATAAGGGTTTAGTGAATAACAATCCAGTCTCTGTGCTATTTGATTCTGGATGCACCACAATTGGTGTTAGGCAGTCACTCGTAGATCCTTCCCGTGCCACTGGACAAGTAGTCAAATGTGTAACATTTGGCGGCACATTAGAGAAATACTCTACTGCTATCATTAGGATTGCTACTCCTTTCTTTACAGGAGATGTACACGCATGTCTTCTCCCGAATCCGATCGCTGACCTCATCATCGGTCGCATTCATGGAGTCAAAGAATGCACTCCGCAACAAATTTCCGCGTGGGAAAGGCAAAACATGCAGATTGCTAACGCTGTAGTCACTAGAGCTCAGGCTCTTAATATGCCTCAAACTTCATCTACTGAAGATAATGAAGTGCATAACCAAGATGATCCCTTGGTAATTTCTCGTGACTCGTTTATAAAACAGCAAGAAGATGATCCCACTCTGAAGAAATTCTTCATTCTTGCAACTAAAGGTGATCCGAATAAAGACACAAGTCGTAAATCGTGGATTACAAAGAAGAATGGCGTACTTGTACGTATGGTTCAAGACTCCATTACGTCAAGTCATTCTCAAATCCTGGTTCCCAAGAATTTGAGAGTTAAAATTTTGCAGCACGCTCACGACTCTCAGTGTGCTGGACACATGGGTTTTTCCCGTACTAAGTCAAGAGTCCTTGCGGCTTTCTTTTGGCCATTGGTAAACAAGGACATACGGATTTATTGTCGATCTTGTAAAGTATGTCAGGAAGTTAAATCCAAAGGTCCACGGCATGCTGCACCCATTCAGGCGGCGGACATTCCTATTCGGCCGTTTCAAAAAATGGCCATAGACATTATTGGTCCATTTAAGATCAAGTCTGCCAGAGGACATCAGTTTATCTTGACATGTGTTGATATGTGCACACGTTGGCCAGAGGCTATTCCTCTGAAGAGCATTACTACTGCTGATATTGCAGATGCTCTTTGGCTTATATTTTCTCGTTTGGGTTTCCCCGGAGAGATATTGTCAGACCATGGCACCCAACTAATATCAGATACCATGTCTCAAGTAATGTCTACTCTGCAGATAGATAGATCTTTAAGTAGTATCTACCATCCAATGTCTAATGGTATGGTCGAACGCCTTAATAGAACACTTAAAAACTTACTAGGGAAGATAACTGAGGATCATCCTCAAGACTGGGACAGAGTTTTACCTGCGGCCCTCTTCGCTTACAGAGAGGTACCCAATGAACATACAGGATTTTCTCCCTTTGAACTCGTCTTTGGCGCGCGTCCGCGTGGCCCTATGTCGTTGCTTCACGATCTCATAACATCTGACAATATTGACGATGACACAAAGTCATCCTACGAATATGTCATCGCGTTGAGACAAAAGATTATCGAAGCATGCAAATTAGCAACTTCTTCTTCTGAATTTGCGAAACAGAAGGCAAGGCAATTTGCCAATAAGAAGAGATGCTTACGACAACTTTGTCCTGGTGACAAAGCATTTGTATTACTACCTTGTAGGGAAAACAGATTACTTATTTCTTGGAAAGGTCCGTACGATATAATATCGAAAATTTCCGATGTCGACTATATTGTCGATATTGATGGGAAGCATAAAACCTTCCACATCAATATGCTTACTGAATTCCATGAACGTCCGGATTATTTGCAACCCATTTTCCAAGCAACGGACAATTCTCCAGTACAACATGGTCATTACTCATCACTGTCCGTGATACAGGATGAGGAAACAAGTTTTTCAGATGTAAATCTTCCTCTTCCAATGATCCCACTTCATTCTAGTGAATCATGGAAGAACGTTACTGTCTCTCCTGATTTGTCTCTAGGAGAACAGCGACAAGTTTCAACTATGTTGCAAACATTTCAGGATGTACTCACTGACATCCCTGGACAAACGAATGTCATTGAACATGACATTGTTCTAACTGACCATACTCCTATTAGGGTTAGACCTTATCCTATACCTATACATTTTCAAGCACAGGTCGAGAAAGAGTTGGATGAGATGATAGATTTGAAAATAATCGAACCATCCACCTCTGCATATTCTTCGCCGATGGTTATTGTGCGTAAAAAAGACAATAACATACGTCTTTGCGTTGACTATCGAAAATTGAATCAGGTAACGAAGTTCGATGCTGAACCTATGCCTTTACTGGAAGAACTACTTACTCGACTCTCCAAATCTCATTTTTTCACTAAACTTGATTTGTCTAAAGGATATTGGCAAGTTCCTTTATCTGAACGCGCCAAACCTCTCACGGCTTTTTCAACACCTAGAGGTTTGTTCCAATGGAATTTTATGCCTTTCGGTCTTATGAACGCACCAGCTACATTCGTACGCATGATGCGCCGAATCCTATCTTATCGGTCAGATGTCATTGCATATCTAGACGACATCTGTCTTTTCAGCGATACTTGGGAAGATCACTATTCAGGGTTAGATGAATTGCTGTCTACTTTGCGCGAGCACAACCTGACAGCGAAACCCTCTAAAGCCTATATTGGTTTTAGCGAAATTTCTTTCCTAGGCCACCGAGTTGGCATGGTTTCCTAAAGACAGAGGACCATAATACTAGTAAGATACTTAACATCTCAATCCCTAAGACTAAAAAAACAGGTGAGAAGTCTGTTAGGTCTTATTCAATTTTATGGCAGATTCATTCAGAATCTATCCTCTATCATGGCACCTCTTTCAACACTTCTAAAGAAAGGTTCGCCTAATGTGGTCCACTGGTCTCAGGAATGCCAATGCTCTCTGGATAAGATTAAAACATTGTTTTCAACACACCACCTATTTTAGTGCTACCTACGCACTAAAGATAAAACATTCGTTCTTCGTAGTGACGCTTCATCCACTGGGATTGGAGCGGCACTAATGCAAGAGTACTCTGGAACTCTGCATCCTGTAATGTATATTTCCAGAAAACTTAATGCGGCAGAAAGGAATTATTCGGTTTTAGACCGTGAGCTATTAGCTATGGTTTGGTCGATCCTCAAACTACAGAGATTCCTTCTGGGCGCACATTTCATAGTAGAAACCGACCAAAAAAGCTCTTACTGCTATACAGAGTAAGAATTTGAAGAGCTCGAGGTCTACTCGATATGCAATTGCTCTTCAACCTTTTCATTTCTCTGTGCGAGCTATTCGTGGATCAGATAATGTGATGGCAGACATTCTGTCAAGATGCCCACATGATTCCACATAACTATTAGGGCTTAGACTTCTTGATCATGTCTAGTTCTATATAGGTCCTTTTCTATATCATGATAGCATACACATTTGTTTTAATAATATAATCCTCAGCAATCACTACATAGTGTGGTTCATTGATGTTTATTGCCCACCGCTGATGCTTTCAGATGATTTTTCTTCATAAATCCTTAAATTAAGATTTAATTCGAACTGTGGTATGAAATTTTTTAGGGCATCATGATTGCCAGATTGTATTACATGCCCAAACCAGGAAAGCTTTCGACGTTTTCACTTCTGACAAAAAGTGGTACTTATGGCCTGCATAGGTGTTTATCTTCTCTCTAACATAGACATTTGTTTTGTGCTCTTTATAGCAAATGCGCAAAAAATTCTTCATATAGCATTTATGCTCGATTCCTGATATCCTTCGCTCCATTATCATGCGTTGTGAGTCTATTGTCCAGCTCTACACCCATTTACAAGAGAATAGATTACAATGTCCATTTTATAATTTGATCTTCACAGGTAAGACTGACGTGCACTTTTGACTTACAATATTGTCATTGGCATGACATGTTAATTCTTGTCTTGATTTTTAAACAAAATTGCCCATCTTCCATCACTGCATATAGTGGACCCGAGATATTTAAAGGTGTTAACTTCTTCTAACGTTTGCCCATTTAACGTAATTAGGGCTTAGACTTCTTGATATGTCTAGTTCTATAGTAGTTCCTTTTCTATATCATGATAGATACAAATTTGTAATTTAATAATATAATGATTGTATCACTACATAGCGGTTCATTGATGTTTATTCACCGCTGTGCTTTGATGATTTTTTCTTCATAAATCATAAATGTAAGATATCTAATACGAAATGATGGTATGAATTTTTTAGGCATCGTATAATTGCCAGAATTGTATTATACTTTGATGACACCTTCCTGGAAAAATATACTTATAGAGAAATAATTTCTCTCAGTTTATGAGACACATTCTCACCAGTCGCTCCATAAGTCGACTTAGCCTCATATTAGGCGTTATATGTATTCCTGATATTTTCATCTGCGCATTATTCATGCGTTGTGAGCCTATTGTACGTTGCTCCTAGATGTATTTCAAAAAGAAAAAAAATGTTCCATTTTTTTTTCCCGGGAGGTGTGGTAAGACTGTTACGTGCAGTCTTTGATATCTTACAATATTATACATTGGTATACTTGTTATGTTCGCAAATATTTTGTAAACAAAATAGATATTTTTTTAGTGCTTAAGGGAAAGTCATTATTGAGTTACTTCCCTTGAAAGTTGTGCCGTCTCTTTCGATCGAACTCCGCGGATGAATCCAGTTTTACTGCGATTTATTCTTTGTTTGGGTAGTAATAGATTGTTCTTGCTTCAGAATATCTATGGCCTGAATTTATGTGTATTGTTTGTCTGTGTAGGACGAATCTGTCTTATATCTGTATATCTTTACATATCTAAGTCGAACTATATGTTCTGTTGTCTCTAGAGAGGTCAAAGGCTGTTCGGCGGATGTGTCGCGAGAGAGGTGTGTTTTGGCTTCGCCCTGATGATGGGCTGTGTTTTTCTATGTCGGCTTGACGCCGGGGAAAAAAAGTGATCTCAGTGGTTTTTGGGGAAAATGATAGTCGTCTAGACCTATCGTGTATGCTTTACCCCAGTGTTCATTCTTATTGCCAAGGAATGTCAAACTCATATTTCTGAAAACCAAGGTAATAAAGATACTCTTTTGAACTCTCGTACGAAGCCACCGTTTTTCGATAGGGATGATTTGTACGTCTGAGAGGATACATCTAACTAGATGAAAAAAAAAAAAACGATTCTGATTCCTAGCAGCACTATATCCTGTAGAATGCAGTCAATTGTTCATGATCAAATCTACAGAGCAATGAAATGTTTAATGAATGACTAACTTTAGGACAGATTCATTATCTGTATCCAAACGTGAGTGACAGCTCACGAGTGAAGCCATCTTGGAACCAAACATGTAGTGACTTTCAAGAAGAGAAAAGGGATGCCCGTATTATCGCTTGATTAGTCCAGAGATCACTGCTACACATGAGAACCCATTGCTAGCGGTTCAATATAATTATATGGAAAAATCTGTGCTGGACATTATGTTAAGGAATCTTCGCTAGACGAGATTAGGTCTAGAAGCCATCTTGGATATTGTTTATAATCTGACGTGCTTTGTCAGTAAACTCAGTTGATATATATATATATATATATATATATATATGGGCAATACTGAGTGCTTGGCTACTGACAGTCCATTATACTATTATTCTACATGAGTGCCCATGTAACATAACATTGCAAGACCATTTATCCACTGTACCATGATGTATTATGCCAACCTGTGATTTGTCACTATCTGTGCTGTCGAGTGTGTACGTCCAATTAAACTTTAGTAAAGGTACACAGTCGTTGGTGTCGATGACTTCCAGCCATACATGAGTGTGAGAAAAGAACATTTGTCAACACCACGAACTCTTCCTATCATTCGCACATTATACACTCCATCTATGTCTACACACCACTGCGTAGGTCAAGTTGACATTCCATACTCGAACCACGAGCAACACAACAACACAGTATTTAACTCTGGTGATGTTCGAGCGAGCTTCAGATTTCTCAGCATGTCTCTTGCTCAGGGCAAGGGTCTTGTATTAAGAGTTTATCAACTGATGATGATGATGTCTGCTTCCATCCACTTATATTTATCATTTGGTGGACATCATTAATAAGAAAAAAGAATCTTGTCAGTAGTCTATCAATACCTTGGAGTAGAATCTATTATATATGCCTAGACAACGAAACTTCTTATATTTTCTGATCAGAATTGTGGAATTACACAGTAGAATAAGGAAAGTGAAATCTGAATGGTCCTGGAATTAATTAATTAATTAATTAAGTTACTTAGATTAATTAAGTTCATTAAGTTAATTAGTGGCTTAAGATAACTAAGTGTACAAGTTGATGATTGTGTGTGAAAGACTGGCTGCAATTGTAATACCTTACTTCAGAAGAAATAAGAGTATACACAGGGTCTGTAAAGGGATACATTACGTCAGTAGACTTAACAGTATTACCTCGAGCTTCTGTAAATTGATTAGTGGTTTATTATTACAATACTTCATAGAATTATTAGTAATAACTGGACACTAGTGCAGGGTATACTGAGAGATTGAACTACCTACCCAGCGACCTAAAATGAACGCAGTAGCTGAACTGAGAGCTCAATTTATCCAATATCTGACAGATCACAAAGTGAACGATTCCATAAAAATTATAAGATGTCTAGATACATGGATAATTGACTCTTATTTGGAAGGCGGGGAACGAGGTTACTCGAGAAAGTTAATTGCGAAACATGTCTTAGAACAGGCAGAACTTTTCACGAGAACAGAGATGGAAATGATAGAGAGTGATGAAAAATGGACTCGCGACTGGAACGAGAAGGAAGCCAAGTGGAAAGAAGAGGCCAGAAGCAGTGAAGCTTATGAGAAGGAACAGCTGGAAACTCAACCCTACCTTAAGTTGAAGACGCAGCCACTGGAAACTCAAAACTCGCCAAGAGATTTGAAACCCATGGTTAGTCATGAGGCCACGGAATCCCAGAGCCCCACTCCCAGGTCAGATGAACCATTATTTCAAGAGGAAGGACCCTCTGCTCCACAGGAAGCGCAACTTAGTACTCAGAGCCCATGTTTAGGCAAAGCAGAGAGGCGGACATCCAACTCGAAAAGTCATGACCCCTTTGTGAAGGTACCTAAGTACATAAATGCTGGTAGTATGAGGAAAAGTACACACTCGTCAGGAACACGTCAGAAGAGGAATTTCCAAGACGCCCCGAACATCTCTAATGAGCCACAACATGCCTTTGCTCAATCTCAGAAAGCACACAAAGACCGATTTCATAACCACAACAAAAGCGCTCAGGACTACCAAAAAAATATAAACATGGTAAACCTTCAAGAAAGGAAAAACTGGATGAATGGAGACTGTAAAGAATTGTCTAAGAAGACAGATAACTTCAGTAACGGCCCCATCCCGCGATTAATGTCATCTGGGCAACAAAAGGACAGAGAGCTTAATAGTAGCCCAGAGGAACCTCTCATTGTTGACATTAACGGAGTGAACGACAAGGGAAGTTACATAGTTCTAGGAGAACTGAAACAGCCTTTGATGGTACACGCGGAACCACCAAAAGGGCTGATAAAACATGTGACTCATAGAGACACAATGGGCTCTTTAATTAGAGTTGTAAACCCGGTTCAAGAGGAACAGGTTACTCCTCCTACTAACACCGGGGAAAATATCGTCGTCGAGAGAAACAATGGAATGCAGGTTGTCAGCTCCAAGCCTGACCCTTTCATACCTCAGTGCACGGATGAAAATGAGAGAGGTCATACTTCTGCTGAGAAGCCATTCTATAACAGCTTTCCTAATCCCAAGGAGACGGTTAGTTTTACAGAAGGAGAAGCATATTTTCAAATGAGTGGAGATACGTCAGGGTCATTGAAAGATCCAAACAAAATTTTGCTTGAGAAAATCACAACAGTGATAGGAAAAGCCCAGGCTGAAAACCATTCAGCCAAGACTGAGATACAAGATACGAATGTGGTTGAGAAGAGTATGGATATTGGGAATAACCAGCGAAGAGACAGAAAGTTGGATGGAGGGAATGACACCCGCATTAAACCACCTGTGCTCACAGCTATAACGTTGATTTTCACCCACGAAAAACTGCCTCGTTCATACCTGAACGCCAGTTACCCTCAATCTTGGTGTGATTTGTCAAGGAACAAGTTATCTGAAACTTTGGGATGTTTCAGAAACTTGAGTATTGGACGTTTTAACCCGCAATGGAAAACTTTCAATCCAGAAAGAAAGACAGGGAACATTAACCGCCTAGGCAGGTCAAACATAGCAGCAGACTTAAGGAGATACATGAGAAGTTCCTATGTCTCATGGAAGAGACACAAACAAGAATTTCATTGTTACCGTGACAAAGGATGTTTTGCACGCCCATTCAAGCGGGCCACGGAACAATGGCAGACTAAGCGAAGTGAACTCACAACATATAGTGGACTCTCTACACTAGTTCATATGAAATTTCTTTTGTATGAAGAGGTGAATGGGTACAGCATTTTTGGCCGGACGAACGGGCCCAGAACGAATTACGAAAGTTAGCTCTTTGAGAACTCGGACCTTCAGGGATTCTCAAAATGTTAGCCATGGCTAAGTGGAGCGTTAGCAAGCGGACAAAGGTCGAGAGAATTGAAAAGTTGGGTGACAGAAGGAATTTATTATTTAGACAAAGACCTTCTCTCGTTGAATAGTTTGCAACTATTTTAAATTGGGGAGTATCTGTCACAGAGTGCTCGAAGATTTTGTCTAGATTATTTTTTAATTCCTTACTTTTCTTTTCCTTCACATTTTGTCTGTCTTCTCTATGGAAATATTTGCACCTGCGATCGTTTCTTTAGCTGTTTTTCAAGTCTTCGCTAATAGTCCTGTCATTCGATCCAAATTCTATCTTCTTCTACAAAGGCACTTAAAAGCATTTCTTTAAGGATGTCTATACGATTTATTCGCTTAGTCGAATCGACAGTGGTTCCCAGAGTATTATATTTCCGTGTTCAGTGGTCAACTGGAGACCGTCGATAAATCTTTTACGTGTCTTAGCAAGAGACGGAAAATAATTAACTCTTGGCGTGGGAACGGAAATGTTTTAACTTCATGCGAACAAATGCTGAGTTTTAAGATCACTTGCTGATTAACCGTCGAAGACAACGCACGCTTATAAGTTATAGAATAGAAGCCTTTAGTCAACAATTTTACCTCATACCTACAACTATATATGATTGAGAGTAACGCTACTCAAATTCTATTTCTTAAGCTGTGGATCAGTCCTGAGCGGTAAGCAAACTCTCAGTATTCGCTTAATTAGCTAACTCTAATATCAAGGGATTAGTTAATGGATGTAAAGTGTGAAATACTTAATATTGTAGTTGTATTTCTTTACATTAGAATGATAGCGATTTTGCATTTATGTATTTTGAATGTTATTGATGCATTATAATGATGTAAGTACTGGCTGATATCTGAAAGTACTACATTCTAATGATTTTGAGAAAACTGTTGTGAACGAGAGAAGAACCATGTTGTTCAAAGAACGAGTGAATGAAATAGCATTCCTCCAATGCAGTCACGCATGGACGCACACAGCCAGGCGTCTGCTTATAACAAAGGTTACCTGGCTGACTGACTTCGACCAGTGAAGAGACTACCGCTAGACAGAATTTGAATAAAACAAATGGACAGTCGCCTTTAAGGAAAAGACTGACGTTACCGGTTCAGGTAAATATATTATTAGGCACCATTCTGAGGCCAAATGTCCAGAATGGCTGTAGTTAATATATCTGTATAAAACAGAAGATTGATTACCTGCATTATCTTCCACAGCCCAGTTGCAGAATCCTAGCCAGTTTCTGGATTTTGATTGCTGTAAATTGTTGCGAGTAAACCGCCTAGTTGCTCTATGCTACAGAGAGAACTAGTGCTTACGTCTCAAACCCTCTAGCTGTGATCACAAGTCAGCAACCCTGATCAGACTACAGCATATGAGCAGTCTACAGCTTTAAGCAGTCAACACCTCGTCAGCACCTGAACATCATAATTCAACTTCACAACCAGGTGAACGAACAGCCTAGTCATCTCTTGGACTGTTGCTCAACTGAATCAAATTCTCCAGTTGGTAATCCCTACCTACTGTGACACCCAGGAGAAGTCCAAGCAGGTAAGTCTACGTAAAACCCAGACCAAAATCAGAATTCACTTTTCCAAGAAATAGCCGTAGGAATAAACTTTCGTCAGTGAGGAAAATAGCCTCTTACTTCTTATCTGAACCAAAGACACTGACAGTTCTTAATTTCCTAGTATTTCTTTTTCCAAAGTACATGTCTGATAAAGGGGGGGGGGGGGGCAGATAAAGTCGTTTATATCTGGGAGGCCGATAAGGCCGAGCTGGTTTAGAGCTGGTTATGTATTTTGTTCAATCGCGAATGCGTGCTTCGTCCGGTTATCATCTTGGAGTAAGGGTCAACGTTATATTGATTAATCATTTGTTGAATGTCCAAGAATACATTCGTTCCTTTCGGAGCTCATCATTATAGGTACATATTTTTCCTATCAGAAGAGTTCTTCATTTGCATAATCATCAACATTGGCAAATGCAGCAAATAGCTGTAACGTATCGATGTGATAAAGTCCTCAATTCAGAGTCCATGAATTTATTTACAGTTCACACATAAGACATTCACGTAGGTACACGTTCATATATATAGTTCATATATAGTTCATTAGGAATTACATGCATAGTATTCATGTCCGTCCGTGTCAAAACAATATGTCAGATGAACATCGTGGCTATATACGTGCGCTGTTGTAGTCAACAGCCAGAAATGAGCACATGAGTTCTTGACATCTACAATTTGAATCATAATACGATTCTCCTTCCATTATTAGTTTAATTTAATTAATCTCATGCTTAGATTAATTTCCGAACTGACCCTGAAGTCTACATCGATTCATCTATATAATATCGGCTATATACTCAGCCTTATTTCCTTGGAAGAAATACAAGACACGACCTTCTTGCTTGACGGATAGCGTAACAAAGGCCCTGTAACCAAGTCACCCGGCGTGACCTTCCCAACGCGAATGCGTCATAATCTCCGCATATATTTCGCGTTCACTATACCGTAAAATATCGACATATTCTATAAATATTAATGACCCCTAAACGTTGCGCATGGGTAAACCCCAGCAGACGCCGTCATTTAAAATAACACCGTAACAATGTCAACATTGATTTTATATGTCTACTGTAATTAAAGTAATTATGTACATTCTGTAACTCACCATCATTCTGAGTTTGACTTAGTAGATTGTATGTTCTGTTCAGAAAAACATTCTCAACCATCCTTGTATTATTACCTGTTACTACTAGTTCATCTTCAAAAAGATTTGAGTAAGAAAGAGTTAGTCGTCGCCAGAAAAATACAAGAGTTGGTAGTCTGAAAGGTGAGAGAATCACTGACACCAACCTGTGCCCTTCTGTCAACTCTTTCCCTCAACACTAGCTCACATCTGTGAAAACTAGTGTCTAAAGGTCTATGTGCTTTCTACACATCTTCCTTACTATACAAAACTCTTTATGCGACAATTGGATTCTCATTCAACGTCAATTGGAGTGCACCATCAAATATATCTGCGACAGTTACCAAGAAGACGTGTCCGGTACATTACGTGTTAAGCCGGTATTTTTCACTTCCTGCCGTGGCGGGTTCGAATTTTTTATCTTCTCTTCTACAAACACTTTTCTACTTTTTCTGTCTCTCTCGTCTACTTCTTCCTACATTGTGTTATTTTTACCCGTCATTTGCGTTCTTTGCCAAGCTATAATCCTAAGTTTTTTTAAGCGTATATCTTAACAACTGCCACTTTCTTGTCTCGCTATCGTTCTGTCATTATTATTAAACCAGAAATCTGCATTAAACCTGTACTAACTTATTGACTGTGAACTGAATGCTCTCTCAGTCTTGCTGGGATACGTTTATAATATATTGTTAAGTTTCCATTGTTACGTCCTGTAATTGAGTCCACTCTAGCAGAAAGGCGTCCCTTGAATATTGTCTTAATCTAATGCCCACTAAGTGAAGTTAAGTTCTGGGTCGTTTGTGGACTACAAGGTTTTATTTTTATACTAACACAGAGCTAAAATGAAAGTCATTAAAATTTTTCATATTAAAGTCAGACAAAATCAATCATATAAATTTGAAGTTCAGTCATAAATTTAGTAACGAATAAGTAATATAAATTAGTTCAGAGACGTTTCTCTCACTAAACTGCAAGTTCGCATGAGCCGACTGTAGCACCTGACGTTCTGCAGGCTGGAAACTTGTGTCTTCTAGAAACCTCTTTTCTTATTACACGAACATTTTAGTCTGATCAGTGTAATTGTCCGGGGGAATCTTTAAGAAGACGAAGAAAGATTAACGCTACAGCTCCCCCAGGCAGTGCGGAACGACGTTGTTCATTGGGACTGGCTTTGCTTTGCTTTGCTTTGCTTTATTATCCCCATAGGGTGCGAGTAACTAAACTCTTTTACCCTTTATGTAGACAGATTGGCATGGCGGTGGCGCAGCCACCGCCGCCTTTCTACACATGGTCCGTGTTGCCACACGGCCGGGAAGCCACCCATCGTGACACCAGGCGATGGGGCCGCAACCCGCCGTGCATCCCACACGGTATCAGACGATTTGGGGTGTGTTTTGGGCTTTCTTTCAATCCCAGGGAGCATCCTAGACTCGAAACAGGGTACACCAGGCCCACTATGGCGTGTGTGTACTGCCCCGAGGTTTGATAACTCTCTACCCTGCAAAGGGGGTTATACCTCCGAAGACAGTGGTGACTGGCAGAGAGGCCAGTCACCAGTGGGCTTTGTTGCAACCCCAGGGAACCTCTTGTCGGGTGGCGAGGGTGCAATGCCACAAGAAAATTGGTTCTCTACCCTGCAAAGGGGGTTATATCTCCGAGACAAGACGTATCGAGGGATCGGCACAGCCAGCGCCGAGCCTCTACCACTGTCGAGCTGCATTACCAAGAAGAAACAAGCTCTTGCCCACCTTAACTAGGAGGACCCGGACCCGGGACCCCACAGTCTCGATAGGACACGGCTTTGTTCATTAATGGCGTAGCAGCGACCGAGCCTCTACCACTGTCACATGACGCTATCGGACACAGACACATATCACTGCTTCTACTTTACTGGGAGGACCCGAAAGCCGGGACCACACACAGTCTTGAGTGGACAAATATCGCTTGCAACGGATTGGGACTGGCAACATCATGATATTAAAGAAATTGCTACAAAAAAAACCCACAACTGCAAGAGCCCTTGTACGCCGCTTTGATGCAGGCTTCACGCAAGGGCACTAGCAGCAGATGAAAATTTTGAAATAATCACATTTAATTTAATTCTTTCAAATATATTGCAATGACGTATGTACATTAAATCTGAAAGTGTTCTTACAAAATACAAAACGCATTTTGTCCGAACAGCTTCATAAGTTGGTGTATATAAAATTAGTATCTAATAAATCACCGTTCTGGCTCAAAATATAGATAAAAATAGAACATATATTCTTGTAAGTTGGATGGACAGATAATGACATCCAGATAAGAATATATAAGACAAGGGGAGCTTTCATTGCACTGGGAAATACGGCCACTCAAAAGAAATCAAGTATAACAGAAAAAATCAGAACCTTCAACTTGGATATTAAGCTATCTTACTGTGTGGCTGGTAAACATGGACAACAAAAATGACACGCAGGAAGATACATACTTTCAAAAATGGATTTTCACTCAGAGTAGAAGGACTGAAATGGTAAGACAAGACCACTGATGTGGAACTGATGGAAAGAAGCAGACAAACACCAATGGAGCAGGAGGGGACGAGAAGACTCTGGCGTAGGATAGAACAAACATGAAGACAACCTGTTGATATAATTACAACGTAGTCCCTCTTCTAGAATGCCAGGGTATGAGAAACAGACGGAAACCAAAAACATACGGAGAAGAAAACTGGAGACACATATAAAAGGAATAAGATACGGAATGACTTTGAACGGATGGCACAGGACAAAAGAGCGTGGCATATTTTAATTGTGACTTGTTCCCCACGGTGACCTGAAAGGCATTAACGATGATAGTGATTCTTACCTTCCTCAGTTCCAGCTTGCTCATCGGAACTTGCAAGTCTGCGGCTGTGTGCTTCTGTGACAGAACTTGGTGAGGGTATTTTGTCTGTGAACACCGCTGTGTCATGCTGAGATGATTCGAATGACGCTTCTAAACAGTTTGCCGTGTCAGCGGTACTGATCAACACTGCATCTTCCACAGTGTCTGAACCAGATGTTGTTTCCATCATATACTAGCCGCCATTAAAAACGCATCGAAATCGTGACATGTTTTCACGGTTGAAATGTTTATGCAAGTGAGCGATTTTCAAACCCCGAAAGTGTGCAGGTGATGAAGTTCATGTATTCCCACTTTACTGTCGATGTGATGTTTACTTCAAATTTTGCATGCTTCATTCTGGCTTTATTAAAAGTCGAATTACATTGAAATTTGGCACACGCATTAGTCAAGTTTCAGCGAGTAAAAAGCCATTATCTGTTTTCATCGAAAGAAAGTCTGTGAATGTTTTTGTCATGCCTCGACTGTCGTCACAAGAGCGATGGCAAGCTGTTGGTATGCTCAGCAGTGGAATGGCGACCAGAGAAGTTGCCAGACATTTCAATTGTGACCAGTCCACTATAGTGAGGCTGAACCAGCGATTTCGGGCGACAGGTACCACCAATGACCGTCCCAGGCTTAGTCAACCTCGTGTAACAACACTAGCTCAAGATCGCCAAATTCTATTGTTGCATCTGCGCAATCACTTCCAAACAGCAACTCAGACAGCAGCTCATACACCTGGCATTCGGAGACTTGTCAGCGCAAACACTGTGCGACGGAGACTTCGCGCCGCTGGCTTGCAAAACATACGTCCCAACATCGGTCCTATCCTTACTAGACGTCACCGGTCCAACAGACTGGCTTGGGCCCTACAAAATATTCGTCGTCCAAGGGCCTCACACAGCTAACGTTACCAAGAATTTCTTAGCCCAGCAACCTTTTCTTGTACTGGATTGGCCTGCAAACTCTCCTGACATGAATCCGATTGAACACGCATGGGATGAACTGAACAGAAGGGTCCGTCAGTATGACATCAACAATGTGAATGATCTCGAGCGAGCACTCATTGCAGAATGGAACGCCATACCCCAAACATTTTTCGATACACTCTGCAATAGCATGAGACGCCGATGCCAAGCCTGTATTGATGCTGTAGGGGATCATACACGGTATTAATGATGGCTGTGACTGAATGACAGTGAGTGCGACTTTTGTTTTTACACCTAGGGTTGACAACTGCTTAGGAGCCGGTTCTGAATTGTCCCATGTTTAATAATACAGCAAATTTGGGTTAGTAAATGGATCAGAAATGTAAAATCAGTGGTTTCATGTATTTTAAATTTAGCACAACGAGTTGCGGTTCATAAACTAATGCGATGCGTTTTTAATGGTGGCTAGTATATATGTTGAGGCGTTTCATCTTGATCAGTTTGTTCTTCGGAACATTTCTCCAAGTCGATGTTTTCTACAAATACCTCTTTTATCTCTGCTGGTAGTTGTTCTTCTGCTTCATTTGGAAGTAATACAGCTGACTGGCTTACAGGAGTTTCGGAATGGAAAGCCTCGCCTTCCCTTATGCTGTTAATCTCATCTGTCCCATCCATAGATAATGTTCTTGTTTCATGACTTTTTGGTTCTTCTATGTCATTATCTATCTAATGCTCTATGTGGTCTACGTAGGCTAAGGTCTCGAAAATCTGCTCAGTTGCATGTCCTTTTACTTTGAATTCTTTATGATCTATGGCAGTTAAAGATTCAATCATTTCATAGGTGTCTTTTAGACTTGACTCTGTTTCTTCTGACAGCTCAATTGACCAGGTTTCATTTTCTGTTGACAATTTCAGATTCAGTGGAATTTCCACTCTTTCTTGTCGATTAAGTCAGTTTCGACAACATCAAGGCGTTCTGGCTTGTCATGGAGATTATCATCAGCTGCAAGTCTGCCCTGATTGAAGATATCGCCCTGTGCAGCAGTATCATTTTCTTTCCTTCATTTTTCTCTCCGATCGCTTTCATCTAGCATTCCACTTTTTCCCTTTACACATCTTACTCCCCATGCTGAACATACATGGGGAAAGTCTCTAACACGCCTCTCCCTGTGGCAGTATTTGCTACGGGAGCAATTCCCATCCTATGGTGTTTCCTATAGGGTCACACAAACGTCTCACAAAGACGTGTTAAGCTACGCCAGGCAATCTGACGGTCAGCGACAATATGCTATCGCATAATCTGTCTGACCATCTTTTCAAGCGACGGCGCTTGTTTATCCACGTTTTTTTTCCCTAAAGACCCACGCATGGAAACATTGACAACAACAGTTTGAACATAAGAATAACAATGAAAATACACTGTGCAGCTGTAAAATTATAAATAAAAAATTACTTGCACACTCATTTACACTCTTTCCAGTACTCCCAGGTTACACATTTTACATTTTGGTAATGATAGTGTTGATTAAAGGGAGAAGGAAGAGGAAAAGAAAGAAAGAAAGAAAAGGACCTTGGGTGTCAAAGACCTAGGTCCAGTGTCCGTGGCGAAAGATTTCCGTCCCGATGGAAAACAATCCAAATAAAGGGTACTTAAATTTTCTTCCGCTAAAAGCAGGTATCCGATTCCGCTGACCTATGATGCCAAAACCTCAGTCCAGCTTGGCTAAAATAGAATCGTGCTGGGCCGTGAAATTTAATCTGAAAGGACGTCCTCTGGGACAAAAGAAAGAGTCTTAGTCGCCACAAGGGAAATAATGGGATTCAAAAAGAGACACTTCTTAGTGGATAGTTTTGATTATTAAAGTAGTCCCTGTGTGACCGCTTACAACAAGCTTTATTCACATTTCATAGATGGAGAAAAGACATATTGAACATTCCATTAAATATAAATATACATTTATACACACTCGGGCACGCTTACATACACACAATTACAAGCACATTTCACTGCACCTTTTATTATTTTTCCCCCTTTTTTTCCTCCTGAGTTTAAAGGTATGAGCCAATACCAAACGTCAAAGACTTCCCACGAACATACTTAGGGATCAGTTGGCAAGGTCAGACATTGACACTTTAACGACATCTAGATCTGCGGTCAAACATGACCTCCCGCGAATAAAAGTGTAGTTTAAAGAGTCGATAGTACTTGAGAGGATAAGGGGACTGGAGAAGGGAGGGGGTACAGAAGGCAGAAAGCGGACTTACAAAATGTTAGGATGGACAGAGGATGAGATAGTAGTGAGACGGAGGGAGGGCCGTTGGGGAAAGAAGGAGTCATTTTGCGAATCAAGGCTGCCTCGATAAAGAAGGGGTACCATCTCAGGGGCTATTGATAAAACTTTCTGACGAAAAATGTGAAGAAATAAACCAGCGTTGAAAATACGATGATTAAACATGGCAAGATTCCGAAAACACCAAATCTGATTCCGAAATTCTGATAAAATAACCAAGATCAATGTTTGTGTGTTATATGCTGCTTTTGGAACTATGTTTAAGAAGATTGCTTTGTATAAATCTGATTTTTGTGATGTTTGTAAATCGATGATTTTCTGCAGTAGTTTCTTTGTAGGTGTGATTGTACTGCATTCAAAAAACAAATGATCTTCTGTTTCTTGGATGCTTTTCCTACAAAGCTGACATTTTGTTGATTGGTTGGATCTGTGTGCTTCTCGTTTTGTTGTGGGTGTCATGCAGTATATTAGTCTAAAAGTGACCTCTCTTGCTTTAGCAGTGATTTTTGGGCTGTGCAAGTTAGTGAAGGTTTCGGTGTAATTTTTTTATAGCATATTTCTGTCCTCTTTTAATTCTTAGATGTAAAGGTGGTGCTTGGAGTTTAACTAATAATAATAATAATAATAGCTCCTTCAGTCATAACTGACTACGGGAATGCGCCCCTGAGGTGGCAGCCCTCAGCTGCTTATTTTCCTGGGGCTCCTTTCGACGTTTTCTCCTCACCTCTGCTTCTTGTGTGAGCCTCTCATCGCCCAATCTGAGGTGGTGCCGTAAATAGCATCGCCACTTATTGCGATAGGCAGCTTCATCCTCCCATGTTGCTGGATCTATGTCCAGTGCCCTCATATCTCTCTTGCACACATCTTTGAACCTCAGCTGTGGTCGCCCAACTGTTCTCTTGCCATCTGCTAATTGTCCGTAGAAGATATCTTTTGGGATGCGACCATCTTCCATGCGGCGAACATGGCCAAGCCAGCGAAGTCTGCACTGTCTAAGCAGCGTATACATACTTTGAAGGCCAGCACGTGACAACACCTCGACATTTGTTACTTTATCTTTCCACGAGATGCCGAGGATGCGGTGTAGACACCGCAAATGGAAGGTATTGAGCCTTCTTTCTTGCTTAGCATAGGTTGTCCAGGTCTCGCTGCCATATAGGAGTGTGGTGGTGACGCAGGCATTATATACCGCAGCTTTGGTCTTCATTGTGAGTTTAGAGTTTCCCCAAACACGCGATGTGAGGCGGGCAAAGGTAGCTGCAGCTTTGCAATGCGGCTGTCGATTTATGTATCCAGTGAGAGTTTGTCATTGATGGTAGACCCTAGGTATGTGAAGTGGTGCACCACTGCCAATTCATAGTTATCGATAGTGATAACTGGTGCAGCACCCACATCCTGACTCAGCACATTCGTTTTCTTTAGACTTATTGTGAGGCCAAAGTCCTTGCATGCTTTAGTGAAGCGATTCATCAAGTTCTGAAGCTCCTGTTGGCTTTGAGTGACGACTGCAGCATCATCAGCGAACAACAAGTCTCTTATAGTGACCCTTCTGATTTTTGTTTTTGCCTTCAGCCTTGAAAGATTAAACAGATGGCCATCTGACCTAGTGTGAAGACATATTCCTTCAGTTGCATCTCTGAATGCATGTTTCAAGAGTAAGGCAAAGAAGATTCCGAAGAGGGTCGGAGCCAGAACACAGCCTTGTTTAACGCCACTTCGTATATCAAAGGGCTGTGACGTGCTTCCAGCATATTGGACTGTTCCCTTCATGTCGTCATGGAATGACTTTATCATTTCCAGCATTTTAGAAGGGCAGCCTATTTTCAGGAGGATTTTAAAGAGTCCATCCCTACTAACCAGGTCGAATGCTTTTGTGAGATCTATAAAGGCGTTATATAATGGTCTTTTCTGCTCTCTTGATTTTTCCTGAAGCTGGCGGACAGAGAAGATCATGTCTGTTGTTGATTTGCCAGCTCGGAATCCACACTGTGCCTCTGGATATATATTCGCTCAGCTAACTTGTGTAGTCGCATTAAGATGACTTTGGCAAAAACCTTACCAACAATAATAAGAAGAGAGATGCCTCTGTAGTTATTGCAATCACTTTTGTCTCCTTTATTTTTATACAGTGTTACAATCTTGGCATCTCGCATGTCTTGAGGAATAGTTGTCTCTTCCCAGCACTGGCACATCATCCTATGCAGGGGATGTAATAGCGTGCTCTTACAACATTTGATTAAATCAGGAGGAATCCCATCACTGCCTGGTGCTTTGCCAGAGGCCAAGCTATCAATGGCCTTACTGAGTTCCTCTAATGTTGGTTCGGCATCCAGCTCCTCCATAGTTGGCAGACTATTGACAGCATCAAGGGCTGCAGGCGTAACGGTATTGTCTCTAGCGTAAAGCTCAGAGTAGTGCTCGACCCACCTCTCCATCTGCTTACCCTTATCGGTTAGCTTCTCTCCGCTGATGGTTTTTAGCGGTGCCGTCTTACTTTTATGGGGGCCAAGTGCTTTCTTTATACCGTCATACATTTGTCTAATGTTGCCTGTTTGCGCTGCGATCTGGATGCTCTCACTGAGCTGGATCCAATAGTCATTTGCACAGCGTCGAGCAGTTTGTTGAACTTTGCTTCTCGTAGCCCTCAGGATCTGTAGGGTTCTGGCACTCGGTGAACGTTTGTATTCATTCATAGCACTGCGCTTAGCTTCAATAACAGGTGCCATCACATCTGATGAAGCGTCAAACCAGTCATTTGACTTTGCTGTTTTCTTACCAAAGGTGGCAAGTGCAGTACTTTGAATGGTGTTCCGTAGATGCTCCCAGTTCTCTGTAATAGTATCACCATGCTGAGGGCTACTGAGCACTTTCTTGAAGGTCGCAGTGAATTGAGCGATCATGAAAGGGTCTGACATCTTGCTGGTATCAATGCGTGGTTTCCCTTCATGTCTGACACGATAGAGTTTTCTTGGTAGTGCTCTGATTTTGCAGCAAACCAAGGAGTGATCTGTGTCACAGTCTGCACTATGGTACGAGCGCGTGGAGAGCACAGACCTGAGGAGTGGCCTTCTGACGAGAATCAGGTCAAGTTGGTGCCAGTGCTTGGATCGTGGGTGTCTCCATGGCACCTTATGCTTGGGTTTTGTCTGAAAGTAGGTGTTGGTCACGCAGAGGTCATGGTGGACGCACAACTCTAAGAGCCGTTGTCCATTTTCATTCATCTTGCCAATACCAAACCTGCCCAGACATGAAGGCCATGAAACATTATCGGCACCCACTCTAGCGTTAAAGTCACCAAGGAGAACAAGCTGTTCTTGCCTAGGTACACTTTTGATTACTGCTGCTAGATTCTCGTAGAACTCATCTTTAGCTTCTGAGGCAGAGTACAGAGTAGGAGCATACACACTGACAAGGGTGATGGGACCTGTGCTAGTTTGCAGGCGGAGCGTTAACAGGCGTTCTGATCCATTCTCGCCTGGTTCAACCATGTTAGTTAGCGATTTTTTGACCGCAAAACCTACTCCGTGTTCTCTAGCTTTATTAAGATCTTTCCCTTGCCAATAAAATGTGTAGTCCTTCTCGCTCACCGTTCCAGAGCCCGCCAGGCGCGTTTCCTGAAGTGCAGCTATATCCACCTGAAGTCGTTTAAGCTCATCATTAATTATGGCTGTCTTCCTTACATCGTTTACATCCTGTAGGTTTTCGGATAGTCCAGTTAACATGGTCCGGACGTTCCAGCATCCCAATCTGAGAGTTTGCTTATTTCTATTTTTTCGATAATTGCTTGGTGCAAAATTTTCTGTCCACAGTTCGGGTTTGACCCTAATCCCCATGCACCCAATGGGGGAAAGCAGACAGTGGCGGGACAACACCTTATTGACTGGGGGCTGCCCAGCTTGAAGCGGGCGGTAGCTGTCCAGTGAGATCCTAGAACCTCTCCCACTGTCGGAAGTAGCCCCTGGCGCCATGCCCTACGCCAATTGGGCAAAATGCTTATAACCGGTAACTGCTACTTCCCGTGTTTTGCCGACACCTATAGGGTGAAGCTGGAGTGTCCTCTCCAGGGCGCGAGCTTGGACACAGTTATATGGAGATCAAGCTGTTGCCCATGCAGCATGTTCCCCCTCTCCACACAGCCGGTAGATCCAAAGGAACGGCAGTAGCCGATACAGTTTGGTACCAGCCATGTCGCAGGAGTTGCCAGAATAATGTCGAATCGACATTAGACTGCCTTAGGGACTCCGACTCCGGATTTATCCTCAGGGTTTACTCCCGAAGCCAATTCCACAAATGGATATTCCCGCAAGGCAGCGGTGGTTTGAATTCAGAGTTCCTTCTCTTAGATAAGCTACCAACTAAGGATCACGAGCCTTATCTGCCCGAAGCTGCTGGTTTTAAGGCGCCAGTCGCTCGCCTTTGCCCCTTCTCCCGTCAGTGGAAACAGTTCTGCCGGGCTCAAATTGAGCCACGCGTGAAGGCCGGGAGCTGGACCTGGTTGACAGAGGCTGTTTGAGGCACGTGCCATAGAAGTATTTTATCTGCAGTGAGAGCTTATCCTCACTACAACTCCCGGCAATAACAACCTTTGGAACCGGAGTTTAACTAAATGTTTATATATTGCATTTGTTTTCTGGTGAATTAATTTTCCATGTCCTTGGATGGCTTGTAAGCATGTCTTATAAAATGAGGGCGTAGGGCCGAAGTGATGGGGGATTGCATTGTTCAGTGGTCTCAGTTTGGAAAGCCTGAGTCCCATGTAATAATGAGCTAGTATGTGTCGTTCTGGGTGTTTGATGATGCTGCCTGTGTGTTTAATTCTGAGTGCCTAGATCTTTGTTTCTATGTTTTGAAGGGCAGTCCCTCCGTGTTTCTTTTCTTGTATTAGTGTCTTGTGTTTAATGCTGTAAAAAGTGCGCCCCAAAACGAATGCTCTGACCTGTTTGTTTAAATCCGTGATAGTCTGTTTTGGGGGGTCGAAAACTGTGGCAAAGTAAAGTAGCTTAGGGAAAATGTATGTATTTACAATTAAACTTCGTCCAAAAATCGTTGTGGTTTTGTATTTGTATCCGTGCAGCATGTCTCGTATTTTGGATGTTAGATTTTTCCATGTGTCTCTGTGTGTGCGATTTGGGTGTGAGAAAAAGGTTATACCATATATTTTGATGTTGTTTGTTGGTGTTAGTCCAAAGGGAAAGTCTGCTTTGTTCTTCCATTTGCCTATGCGCATTATTGTGGATTTTTGAACATTTACTTTTGCTCCGCTACCTTTGCTAAAGTCTGTGAATGTGTTTAGGATAATTTCTATAGACTTTTTGTTTGGTGGGAAAAAGATGGTGTCGTCTGCATAGGCGGGCACTTTCATACAAGGGAAAGGTGAACAACAGTGATTTTGTGTGTGTGTGCTTCGGTATCGTTTATTCTGCTCATCCTATGGTCAAACTCTGTCACTGTAACAAATAACATATAATTCAAACAATCAATCAATACCCTTTAGCTCCCCAAGGAGCATAGGCCTTCCACGAACACATGCTATGTCCTCCTGTTGCGTACCATCAGTTCAAGGTCTTTCCTTGTCATCCTCACCATTTTCATTTCCTTGAACACCTGATCGATAGCGCAGTGTGGTAACCATTACACCAATGCGGCACCCTATGCTCCACTTAAAACTGGTACCACTGTCTTCAGAATGCACAACTCAGTGCATTAGTACAATTAAAACCAAAAAATAGTTAAACCTTCCTAAAACGATTCACACTAAACCCAACTTGCACTACGGTATTATTTTATTTCGTGACAGATTTTTTTTTCACATTTGTATATATATATAATTGCTTTTTACACAATATTACAAACATCATGTGTATTATTAAAATACAAGGCCAAATTGAAATACAGATAAAAGTCACATACACTCGTTCACACATATTCCTACCAAAAGTCTACTTGCATTAACATAGTAATAAAACAGCCAACGTGGGATATATACATTCATAATTAAAATGTTAGGCAATGCTGTGTGATTTTTCCTTCGCCGTACCACAATATCAGCGTCAAAGACTTCCCACGAACACATTTAGGGATCATTAAAAGGTCGAGCTGAAGTACTTGAGAGGATAGAGGGACTAGGGAGGGGAGGGGGCACAGAAGGCCGAAAACGGACTTACAAAATGTTAGGACAGACAGAGAATGAGATAGTAGTGAGACGGAGGGAGGGCAGTTGGGGAAAGAAAGAGTCGTTTTACGAATCAAGGCTGCCTCGTTAAGGAAGAGGTACCATTCTTATTTATATAAACATTTATGTAAGGCAGTTACGCCGTCAAAAATGGTTCGTGTTCCACTAAAGTTTTTTTTTTAATTGAAACTTTATTTGCTTTCATTTCAATTTACAAAACCGTGTACATTTTACAAAGTGAAATACGTGGAAAGTACATGTACATTTTTTCAATTTACAAATCGTTTGCATTTTACAATAAAGAAAACGTGGTAAAAGGTTTACATTTCAGTATAAAGACTCCTCTGTTCACGCAAGTGCTTTTGTACACATGCATACCCAAGAAATATTTATATATCGGGTGATATCGTTCCTGAAACAAGAGCGAAATAGCCTTCCCTGTAGCACTGGTCTAAACTAGATTCATGCCACAACAACATACATTATGGTTAACTGAGTCATACAAGTGGGCTGAACATTTGGCCCCAAACTTTAACTTCATTATATACACAGTCAGGTCTGTGTTTTCATTCTTTTCTTTTCAATAAGTTTCAAACCCACTATCTCTCAAGTAGTGATTTCTTTCCATAACTCAACATGTGAGGATGCAAAAGTCCCGTGACCTGTTTATTTCTTTCTTTCAAACAGTCTATGCATGATTTTGCATACTATTTAAACATGTAAGGCTCTGCAAAAGCCAACATCCTTTTTGGTCTACTGCTTCAGCATTCGCAAAAGTTGGAAAGCCACTAGCCAATATATTTTCTCTTTTTATTTATTGTTCATATAATACTGCATTTGGCATCTACGTAGGTCGGCCTGACATAACTTACTTCCTATCATGACTGCTTCTACAATGGCGTCGTACTGGCTTCCATTAGCAAATGTCGCACTCACTTCTGGCACACACACTTGGTGGCCATATATTTAATACTAACAATGTATAATACAAATAAAATATTCTTTCTTACCCCAAGCAAAGGAATATCATATACTAATACACAAGTGACTAGCAATCAATGGGCACAGAAGATTGCTCTCTCTCGTCCAGACAGCAAAGGCATTCGGTCACTGAAGCTTTGTGTCTGCTCTCACTGTGTCTTGGGTTCTCACAATTTTCAAAAAGCCGTCTATACTAACTTGGCGTTATATTTTATCCCCCTAACTTACTCTACCCCGACCAATCAAATCACACGTCTAGACATTTTAATTTTCTCACGCAATCAAATGGAGCAGGGTTACAAGTGCGTATGCTAGTCTGGTCGCAATTTTATTTCTACAATATCTTGGTTATTTATGGGGCGATTTTAAATATTAAAAGTGATTATTACACAGACGACTGTCCTCTATCGTCCTACATAGTTTTCTTATGTGTCGTAGTTTTCATCTTGGTAATTTTTTTCTTAATTTATGGTGCTCTTATCTCTGAACTAAAATATTAATACAATAAATGTTTTAAGTCCAGATAATTTATTATAAAGAAAGTCTTTATGATATAATAGTAATCGCTATCATCGTTTTCTTCAAACCATCCCTTTCATTTCCATTATCTAAGTTTCTTTTGAAATACACAGTTTAGGCTTTATTTTTCTGTTAAATCCACCTCTCCTCTTCCCCTATAGAACGAGGTGACGACTTTTTTTCTTTTCTCTCTAATGGCTAAATCGTACAGCGGTCGTTCACATTTAATTGGGGCGGGTGGAGTTTGCGCGTCTGTGTTAGGGGATGGGACTTACCCCGCGTTTAGTGTTTGAAATTCAAATTGTTAGTTGGCGATGGCCCTAGTAACCGTTGCTAAGGCAGTAGTTATTAATAGATTTTACAAGTTAGTTAATTTCCTACTGTTTATTTTTTAGTGGTACGGTTTGCCCCTGTCCTAGGCAAATATTCAAATCTAATAGTGGTGGGGTTTATTGGTTGAAAATGTACGATACTAGAGATTTTAAAGAGGAATTTATTGAGCGGGGTGTAAAACGGATGGATTTTACTACACTGGTGATAGCCATATCTGCATTCTCTGTTTCTCGTATGTTGGGAACTTTTGCTGCAGATGTCACTTTTTTCAGTGCCACAGTTACACTCATAGTAGTTCCTATCTTTAGCTTGTTGAAAAGATGCTGTCTCAGTCTTTTATGGCCTGTCCGGAATCTGAAGATTATCACTTGTACACTAGTGTCTCCATCTTGCCGTGACAAATGAGCGTATGTGTCCCCATGACCTTAACACTCCTCAGACCGGATATATAAAAAATCGTTTCAATCGGAACGATGACTATTGAAGTTAAAAAAGCACATTTATTTTTTAATTTTGACTTCAAATCTATGTTTTATATTAAGAATACATGTTAAAAATTATATTTGTGCTAAAAAAATATACAGCTTTCACTTATTTTGACTTTGAAATTACACGCAGAAAAACGTAAACACCGAATTTGTCCGTCCACCATTTTGGATTTTTTTCCGATCAACTCGACTTAACAGGTCGTAAACAAAATGCAGTCTGAAAATGACTACATCTAGTGATGTAGATTCCTGTTTTGATGATTATTCAGAGGACTTGGAAATGTCTGATGAGTTGGATCGCGAAAATAAAGCTCAGAACAACTCAGATCACCAGCCGTACATGTAAAGGTAATGTTACTTCGTTAACGAAATGACAGCTGATTTTGAAAAGTAGTAAAACGGTCATTTAAGTGGGCTATTGTAGTCAGTATAGCTGCTTTCTGTTTGTTTTTGAAAAAAAGAAAGAAATATTTCACCTTTCAAACAGTTAACAAAGAACTCATGGCACCAGGAAATAAATATAAAGTGGATCTAACATAACTTCTGAATCAGCTGATTTTTCTGACCTCATTTGCCCTGTGTCTCTGCTTTTAAAAATTATTATTTACATCTTATGACTTTATGATTGACAGTATTCCTTTGTACGGAAAATGTAATGTGTGTCAATTTTCCTGTGTACACTAAACTGTAACTTTGAATTCTATTGTTGATCTGTAAAAATTAATTTTAAATTGTTCTTCTTGCAGATGTTTTGGTTATGATGGACTTGATGAACTTCCAACCCTCCACCTTTTTCGCCTGAGAGGGTTCCAGTCTGCAACTGTCAGAGGTAAGCACCAGAGAAAATACAAAGCAGTTTTTGAGACCCATTGACTTCTTCAAACTGTAATTTTATGAAAGAATATAAGAAAATATATATAAGAAAAGGGTGTTTTCTTTTTGACAGTATATTAGAGACAAGCCAACAAAATGGGGGATGAAATTATGGGTTCTTGCTGATGCTGTTAGTGGATATACTTTGATGTTTATTTAGGTAGGATCACTGCAAATGGACCATTTGGTTTAGCTTATACTGTAGTTAGTTATGAAAGTAGTGGACAAGAGTGACCAGCCAATTAACAAGTACAATGTTTTGAGAAAGACCAATAAATATTGGAAAACTCTTTTTTTCATTTTCTGGATATGGCTATGGTAGATGCTTACATTTTATTTCAAGACTAGCAGAAAAAACACCCAGATGTGGAAGACCAGCTAGATATGGTCAGCTAGATTTTACAGAAGAACTAATCCGGAATTGGGGAACATAAGTTTATATGATGATGCACTACTCGCTTCAAAGCCACCAGTTTTTTCTCGGCACACCATGGACCCCAAGTGTACAGAGACAAAAAGAAGTTGTAAGCTTTGATATCAGATTGTAAAGATTGAAAGAAAAATAAAAAGTTAAATGTAAAGTTTGTGATATTTTTTTAAAATGTTTTCAATCAGGTAGGAATTGTCTGTCAGAATACCACAAGCCTTAGTAGGAAATATATAAAGATGTGTTGAGTCTTTATTATGTCACCCTCATAACTGATTTTACGTATGTGTTAGTGATCATATAGTGTTACACTAGAAATATGTCTACTGAAGTTATATTTCATTATTTTAGCTAAGATGTTGCAGCTAAAATAACTAATGTATTCAGTGGAAGATTTAAAAAAAAATTTTTTTTTTTAAAAGCATAGTTATGTAACATTTCAAAAATTTGCATAATTTTATTATTTAATGTTGAATTGTTTTGGAAATGTAACATATAATGCAGAAATGGTCAGACTACAATAAAATATGACTGTTGTTAATTGTTCTGATAATACTTTATTTTTTTCTTCTTTGTGAAATAACATGTTTGTAATTTGTGTGTATTTTTCCTGTTGACTTTCCTTCAATTTTTTAAAACTCACATCAATATAAATTTTTAAAATATTAATTTTACATCTAAATATGGTAGTCTGTTCAATTACAAACAATTTGATGTATAACACTCTTGGGTAGACTTCAAATTATAATGTATCAAGGAACATTAGAAGTCAGATATGTCAGAGTATGAGAAAATGATACAAAATACCAGGTCTGAAGAGAGTTAAGAGATATGCCAGCTGTAGTAGAGCTATCAACAGGGACTCCCAAGCCAGGCGGGCTGAAGGGTAACGACCAAACAAAGAGAGACGCAAATCTACTGCCTTGCAGACAGGCAGGGAACAGTCAAAGGCAAAGGAAAGTACCCGGAAAGAAATGCCTGTTGAAAATTTTACACATTGGACCACAGGCCTAACCAAACAGTGCAACGTAGGTCGCTAAATAAAGAGTTGCGAATAAGATTGGTTATACAAGATTGTACAAGATTGGTTGTAAGAACCATCTTCATTGCACACGGACAACTCATCCCGTAGATTACATAAGAAGGATCTTAGCACAGTGCACGAACTCCGTAGCACCGGCTAGGTTACCAATGTGTATTCAGGAATCACACATTGTTTAAATATAGTGTGGTGGGTAGGTTTCCTAATTTTTAAATTTTGCCAGGGCAGCGGCCGTGTGGTCTACTCTTTACGATTTCCAACTGCCGAGGGATTTGCACGATAAGAAAAAAAAATAAGGAATGAAATTGCTGCATTGTTGGACCAACACCAGTAAAGATAAAATCGAGATCACTAAGTTGTTTAGACCACAGGATAAAGTTAGTTAGATCACATGATACAGTTGGTTAGATCACAGGATAAAATTGATAAGATCACATGATAGAGTTGGTTAGATCACAGGATAAAGTTGGTTAGATCACAGGATAAAATTGGTAATATCACAGGATAAAGTTGGTTATATCACAGGATAAAGTTGGTTAGATCACAGGATAAAGTTGGTTAAATCATAAGATAAAGTTGGTTATATCACAGGATAAAGTTGGTTAGATCACAGGATAAAGTTGGTTTGACTACAGGATAAAGTTGGTTAGATCACCGGATAAAATTGGTTAGGTCATAGGATAAAGTTGTATGGATCACAGGATAAAATTGATAAGATCACAGGATAAAGTTGGTTAGATCACATGATAAAGTTGGTTAGATCTTAGGATAAAATTGATAAGATCACATGATAGAGTTGGTTAGATTATAGGATAAAGTTGGTAACACCATTGGATAAAGTTGGTCAGATCACAGGATAAAGTTGGTTAGATCATAAGATAAAGTTGGTTATATCACAGGATAAAGTTGGTTAGATCACAGGATAAAGTTGGTTAGATCACAGAATAAAATTGGTAATATCACAGGATAAAGTTGGTAACACCATTGGATAAAGTTGGTCAGATCACAGGATAAAGTTGGTTAGATCATAAGATAAAGTTGGTTATATCACAGGATAAAGTTGGTTAGATCACAGGATAAAGTTGGTTAGATCACAAGATAAAGTTGGTTAGATCACACAATAAAATTGGTAAGATCACATGATAAAGTTGGCAAGATCACATGATAAAGTTGGTAAGATCACAAGATAAAGTTGGTAAGATCACAGGATAAAGTTGGTAAGATCACAGGATAAAGTTGGCAAGATCACAAGATAAAGTTGGTAAGATCACAGGATAAAGTTGGTAAGATCACAGGATAAAGTTGGTAAGATCACAGGATAAAGTTGGTACAATCCCAGGATAAAGTTGGCAAGATCACAGGATATAGTTGGTAAGATCACAGGATAAAATAGGTACAATCACAGGATAAAGTTGGTACAATCCCAGGATAAAGTTGGCAAGATCACAGGATATAGTTGGTAAGATCACAGGATAAAGTTGGCAATATCACAGGATAAAGTTGGCAAGATCACAGGATAAAGTTGGCTAGATCACAGGATAAAGTTGGCTAGATCACAGGATAAAGTTGGCTAGATCACAGGATAAAGTTGGTAAGATCACAGGATAAAGTTAGCAAGATCACAGGATTAAGTTAGCTAGATCACAGGATAAAGTTGGTAAGATCACAGGATAAAGTTAGCTAGATCACAGGATAAAGTTAGCTAGATCACAGGATAAAGTTGACAAGATCACAGGATAAAGTTAGATCACAAGATAAAGTTAGTTAGAACACGGTATAAACTTGTCTAGACCACAGAATAAGTGCCTTAGACTGTAGCGTAGTCCTGAACCAATATCTAAGGGCAATTAACGAGAGCCTACCTTGCCTACATATATCAAAATATGTCAACAAATGTTTTCTACCAATCGCTGCACGAGCTGTAAACCGGTCTCAGTAACCGTAGGCGGCAGGATTGCTAGATGGAATCTGTGCAAACGTGAATGTGTACTTGTGACTTCAGGCCAAAAGATAAGTTATGTCCCTCAGAACAGTGAGCACAATAAAATAACAGGAATCGTAAACTTTCATTAGATACATGGATTTAGTTGTAGAAGCATGGACACAGGAGTTTTGAGTGATTACATGCAGTATAACTTAGAGCGAAGACTGTTTTCCCCGGTTTCAACTGTGATTGCAAACGCTACAAGGGAGGCAGAAAAAGGTTAGCGTGTTTAAATGGTAGCGCCCAAATGGCCGGTTTAAACAAGACCGGGATGGAAAGAATCGGTTGGGAAACACCGGAAGAATAAATTATCGAAGTTTTGTATGATCGACAGATCGGGCAGAAAGGGTGTTTTTACAGAAATTTTTGTAAACATAAACTGACCCAGCCAGCCAATAGAATCGCTTGTCTTCCTTTTGCCCGCTACCTGTAATAAAAAAGGGGAAACAAATCTGGAATATTTCTCTTGAACCGCCAGAACCCAGCTCCTTCGCCATTTGCCAGTGAAGCAAACTGCATGGGTTTATGAAAAGCCTGTTGAATCTGAGATTGTGGGTAAGAGAATTAAGTCATAATATGTATAATATTAATTACTAGTGTTTAAGGGAAGTGATTGTGTGTGTAAAATCTCATTGTGTGATTCATAGAAGGAAAGCTACTTTGTGCTGTACAAATTATGTTCGACTTTAAAACTAAGGCCGGACAGAATGAGGGGTGTTAGTTTCAGAAGCCTTTTCTGATTGCTGGACTAGACTATACTATCAGGAACTAGTAAAAGAGGAAAGATTGTAATTTAATGTATTGTTTGAGTAGGCCTAGACACTCAACACTCGCCGTAAGGCCTATGCAGTTAATGATGTCAATCTTGGACATATTGGGAAAGTGTGTGTGTTGTAATGCTGTGTTATATTATTGCATAAAACTTATTTAGACACTCAACACTCACCATAAGGCCTATGCAGTTTTGGTGATGTCGGTCATGGACATATTAGGAAAGTATGTGTTGTAATGTTGTTATATTATTGCATAAACCATTTGTCACTGACTGAGTCTACCTTTCCTGTGTTATCATCACTTATTCTGAACTGCCTCACTAATCTACAATCTGGGTAGGAGGATTTTAGAACCCGATGCTATGTAAGACCTACTACATTTCAGGTCAGAGGTATCCTGTCACTCATCTTGTAGCAGAGAAGAACATTGGTGTTGTACCTAGCGGTGTATGATTTAAACAAGCACCCTGTACCTACATCAGTTGGAAGAGTGGGGACCCTCAGTGTTGGGCTTCTCCATCTTATATTCTGGCTTCAAGGAAAAGGCGGAAGCGAAGAAGTTAAGTTCTATTAGACAAGACTGACTCGCAGAGCATTGGCGTACCACACCCAGTTATAGTAGTAGTGATGAAAACAGTGATGATTAAATTAGTCTGGAAGCAACATAGACTTTAGTCAGTGTGACATTTTCAAAAGCTACATAACATAGAAATACTTTGAAGATAAACTCAAGTGATCTCAATAACATTTTAGTCAGTGTGACATTTTCAAAAGCTACATAACATAGAAATATTGTGAATTCAAGTGATAACAGTAACAGTGAAGTCATTATGACAGTTGTCAATATCCATTCCTCTAATACTGAAGATAAATTCAAGTACCATCATTAACATTGGTTCCAAAGGATTAGTTGCACTAAGACTTTTCATAACAAGGGAGCCTTAACAACTAGGAAAAGACTTTATTTGTAGTGTTTGACTTTTATTTGGTGTAGATACATCTAAACAGATGACTGTACATAAATAAAATTAAGAAATTGTAGTTCACTGTTTTTATTACTTTATGTCAGCTTTGAATTACTTTGAATTTAATTAAATCCCCTAGATACAATAACAGCCCATAGGTATAATTCTGAGAGGGGCACCATAGAATTCTGGTACTGAATATTACTATCTCGGCCAGAAATTCTTTACAGCCTGACTTTATACCTATGAACTCTATACACCATTGCTCTTTTCTGAGAATGGGGTATTTCTTTTAAGACCAGACTCTTCTCTGGCAACTATCCTAGTATCACCTGATACACCTGGTTGTCTTATTCTTCATAAATTAAGAAACCTCTCGCGACACTGGGGGCTCGTCCGGGATTGTTCCTGTATATTCTGAGCCTGCTGTTACCTTTTAGTGCTGTCAAGTGGGAAATTTTTGATAGTAAAATTTTGGTAGGGCAGGATTAGAAATAGATTTGAGTACCATTGAGTACAAATTAAGGTGTGGTACATGTGACGCGAAATCAGTCATTAATTAATTAATTAAGAAATTAATTTGATTAAGTGACTAATTATATTGGCAAAAAATTTTTTTTTACTTTGTATTGGTTGCAACTAAATTACAACATTGCCATGGCAGATTTAGTAAAGTTCAGGTCAGCAACACTGCAAGTGGGGAAAGAGCTTGGGATGACTGGTGATCTTCTGATCCAGTATGTTACGACTGAATGCGATAAATTCACAGAAAGGGAAGATAAGCAGTTAGCACGGCAAGCGGAAGCTGAGAAAGAGAATAAGAAACTGCAATTGGAGGCTGAGGAAAGAAGGGTTCAAGCAGAGAGAGAGGCTGATGAAAGAAGGATTCAAGCAGAGAGAGAGGCTGAGGAAAGAAGGATTCAAGCAGAAAGAGACCATGAGCTAAGATTAAAAGAGCTTGAACTTCAGGCAACTACCAACCACAATGGTAGTAGTTCACCTCATTTGGACAACAGCCCCAGCCAGAGCACCTCAAATGGAGCCATGAATTTTCATCTGGATCCATTTGTGGACAAAGTTGACGCAATCGAGGCTTATCTAGACAGATATGAGAGATTAGCGACTACTTATGGTCTAGAAAAGGAAAAGTGGAGTTTGAAGTTATCGCAAGGTTTGCGGGGAATTGCGTACGATGTCTTTTTGAAATTGCCAAAAAAGGATCAGGAAGATTACGAAGCCCTGAAGCAGGCATTGCTTGTTCGATATGAACAAAATGCTGAAGCATATAGACGGCGCTTCAGAATGGCGAAGATTCAACCAGGAGAGACATATCAGCAGTTCTCAGAAAGATTAGAAACTTACTTACTGAGGTGGTGTAAGTTAGGAAACTTCACCCTAGATTTCGAGGGGCTAAAGGAAATGATGTTGATTGAACAACTATTGGATTCCATAACCCCAGAAACTAAGAAGTTCCTAATTGAGAACAAAAGAGACAGGTTGGCTGACATAATCACATATGCAGAAAGCCACCACATGGCTCAATCCCTGACTCAAGGGAGTAAAAGGAAACAGGAGGGAGTTAAGCAACCCCAAACTCATAATAAGTTTGATCAAAAGGACAATGCAACACAATACAGGCCAAGATATGATAATAAGGATAGGAACCCACAATTTCAGGATAGGAAACCTTACAAAAAGGAAGAAAAGTGGTGCAAAATTTGTAAAATGAACAACCACTATACAACGGAATGTGGTAGGAAAGTCCCTCCATATCACGCTGCATGCATGATAACAGTGGGAAAGGGAAGGAAGGAACCGACATCGAGTCCGGTAGATCTCCATCATCCCTCCATCTGTGAAGAAGTAATATGTAACGGCACTAAGGTAAAGTGTCTGTATGATTCCGGATTGGAATATGACTCAGTTGTGAGTGCGTCTCTAGTGCACCCTGAGCAGTATACCACAGACAAAGTGGAGATACAAGGGGCATTAAAGGATACAGCCACCATAACACTTCCCATAGCCAGAATCAATGTGAAAACTCGCTATGTGGAAGGAGTGATCAATGCAGCAGTGTGTGATAATCCTAATTACCCGCTGGTGTTAGGAGGGAGATATGTTTTCCTAGGGAAACCCATAAAACCTGTGATAATGGCAACACTCCAGGTCAGGTCAACCCCTGGGAAGGAGGAGGGAACACCACTCAATATTCATCCGAGAGAGATGAGAAATGCCCAAGCTGAAGATAGCACATTAAAACCTTGCTTTGGCAGGCTGCCAAAAAGCCATAACCCCCCAAAGAAAGGACAGTTTTATTTGAATGATGGATTGCTTTACAGGAAAGCTGGGACAGGACCCAATGGGCATAGCCAGTTAGTACTGCCATCTATTTACAGGGACAAGGCTATGGAATTAGCACATGTTGATTCAGACGGTGGACATAAGAAGATTGGTACCACCTGTCAACGGACCTCAGTGCAACATTATTGGCCAGGGGTTGCTGAAGATATATTTCAGTATGTGACTGCCTGTGCACAATGTAGCAAAGAAAACCCCACATGTTGGGAAAATCAACAGGACCTAGGAAAGCATTGGGGCGGACGTAGGCCTGAAAATAACAAGGTAGACATAGTGGATAGGATGGCATCATCTCACAAAGGGTCTACCAGACAACCAGTTACCATGGCAACTCTCCATATTGTACAGAGAGGGGATACAACACATCCCATACCGACAAGATTTACTAAATCATTTAGTTCGGAACACCAGGTACTGGATCAAAATAGGAGTGTGGTTAGTCGACCACCCTTGATAAAGGACCTGCGGGGAAACCCCAGGAAAATAGGTAGTGGGAGAGTGTGCAGTGCGAACCATTTGACTGATGCACAGCCAACTTCACTATACGGCGATTAAATTAGCATTATGAGGGCACGGCAACATTGGTAGTTGCCCAGCCCATCACAGTCCATTGGAAGTACTGATACGGACATGGATTGATATATATATATATATATATATATATATATATATATATATATATATATATATATATATATATATATATATATATATATATATATATATATATATATATATATATATATATATATATATGGCATCTTTAAAGGGAGAATTGATTTCTTGGTGCAGGAAAATTTCATGTCCCCATATGAATCATATTATATGCTCCGAGTGGTTTCTCCAGGGTAATGAGCAGATTATTGGATCCCTTACAAAACCCATCTATCACTAATTTCCTGGAGGATACCCTCATAGCTACAGAATCATTAGAGGAACATCTATATCACTGGATCTCAGAATGTAGGGGCAGTTTCTCTGAGTAGGCACCCATCTGATCAGAACCAGGAGGGAAAGAGGGAAGAATAGATTCCGGCTGGATGATTGCCTCGTTATTGGTCTCAGATTGAAGCTCGACATAAATCTCTCGCTTAAAAATTGGGGGGGCTATCTGTAGCGTAGTCCTGAACCAATATCTAAGGGCAATTAACGAGAGCCTACCTTGCCTACATATATCAAAATATGTCAACAAATGTTTTCTACCAATCGCTGCACGAGCTGTAAACCGGTCTCAGTAACCGTAGGCGGCAGGATTGCTAGATGGAATCTGTGCAAACGTGAATGTGTACTTGTGACTTCAGGCCAAAAGATAAGTTATGTCCCTCAGAACAGTGAGCACAATAAAATAACAGGAATCGTAAACTTTCATTAGATACATGGATTTAGTTGTAGAAGCATGGACACAGGAGTTTTGAGTGATTACATGCAGTATAACTTAGAGCGAAGACTGTTTTTTCCCCGGTTTCAACTGTGATTGCAAACGCTACAAGGGAGGCAGAAATAGGTTAGCGTGTTTAAATGGTAGCGCCCAAATGGCCGGTTTAAACAAGACTGGATGGAAAGAATCGGTTGGGAAACACCGGAAGAATAAATTATCGAAGTTTTGTATGATCGACAGATCGGGCAGAAAGGGTGTTTTTACAGAAATTTTTGTAAACATAAACTGACCCAGCCAGCCAATAGAATCGCTTGTCTTCCTTTTGCCCGCTACCTGTAATAAAAAGGGGAAACAAATCTGGAATATTTCTCTTGAACCGCCAGAACCCAGCTCCTTCGCCATTTGCCAGTGAAGCAGACTGCATGGGTTTATGAAAAGCCTGTTGAATCTGAGATTGTGGGTAAGAGAATTAAGTCATAATATGTATAATATTAATTACTAGTGTTTAAGGGAAGTGATTGTGTGTGTAAAATCTCATTGTGTGATTCATAGAAGGAAAGCTACTTTGTGCTGTACAAATTATGTTCGACTTTAAAACTAAGGCCGGACAGAATGAGGGGTGTTAGTTTCAGAAGCTTTTAAAGCCTTTTCTGATTGCTGGACTAGACTATACTATCAGGAACTAGTAAAAGAGGAAAGATTGTAATTTAATGTATTGTTTGAGTAGGCCTAGACACTCAACACTCGCCGTAAGGCCTATGCAGTTAATGATGTCAATCTTGGACATATTGGGAAAGTGTGTGTGTTGTAATGCTGTGTTATATTATTGCATAAAACTTATTTAGACACTCAACACTCACCATAAGGCCTATGCAGTTTTGGTGATGTCGGTCATGGACATATTAGGAAAGTATGTGTTGTAATGTTGTTATATTATTGCATAAACCATTTGTCACTGACTGAGTCTACCTTTCCTGTGTTATCATCACTTATTCTGAACTGCCTCACTAATCTACAATCTGGGTAGGAGGATTTTAGAACCCGATGCTATGTAAGACCTACTACATTTCAGGTCAGAGGTATCCTGTCACTCATCTTGTAGCAGAGAAGAACATTGGTGTTGTACCTAGCGGTGTATGATTTAAACAAGCACCCTGTACCTACATCAGTTGGAAGAGTGGGGACCCTTAGGGTTGGGCTTCTCCATCTTATATTCTGGCTTCAAGGAAAAGGCGGAAGCGAAGAAGTTAAGTTCTATTAGACAAGACTGACTCGCAGAGCATTGGCGTACCACACCCAGTTATAGTAGTAGTGATGAAAACAGTGATGATTAAATTAGTCTGGAAGCAACATAGACTTTAGTCAGTGTGACATTTTCAAAAGCTACATAACATAGAAATACTTTGAAGATAAACTCAAGTGATCTCAATAACATTGTAGTCAGTGTGACATTTTCAAAAGCTACATAACATAGAAATATTGTGAATTCAAGTGATAACAGTAACAGTGAAGTCATTATGACAGTTGTCAATATCCATTCCTCTAATACTGAAGATAAATTCAAGTACCATCATTAACATTGGTTCCAAAGGATTAGTTGCACTAAGACTTTTCATAACAAGGGAGCCTTAACAACTAGGAAAAGACTTTATTTGTAGTGTTTGACTTTTATTTGGTGTAGATACATCTAAACAGATGACTGTACATAAATAAAATTAAGAAATTGTAGTTCACTGTTTTTATTACTTTATGTCAGCTTTGAATTACTTTGAATTTAATTAAATCCCCTAGATACAATAACAGCCCATAGGTATAATTTTGAGAGGGGCACCATAGAATTCTGGTACTGAATATTACTATCTCGGCCAGAAATTCTTTACAGCCTGACTTTATACCTATGAACTCTATACACCATTGCTCTTTTCTGAGAATGGGGTATTTCTTTTAAGACCAGACTCTTCTCTGGCAACTATCCTAGTATCACCTGATACACCTGGTTGTCTTATTCTTCATAAATTAAGAAACCTCTCGCGACATAGACCATTAGATAAAGTTGTTTAGGTTCAAGGTAAACTGTTTAGACAAAAAAAAAAAAAAAAGTGGTGTAGAGTACATGATAACGTTGTTGAAACCACAGGATAATGTGGTTTAGATCACAGAATAAGTTGTTGTCCACATGATAAGGTGGTTTAGGCCATAGGATAAAGTGATTTCGGCCAAAAAGTAAAGTGGTTTATAGTACGGGATAAAGTTGTTGAAACCACAGGATACAGTGTTCTAGATCACAGACTAAAGTGGTTAAGACCACATTATAAACCAGTTTAAACTACGGTATAAAGTTGTTTTAGACCGCAGTATAAAATGGTTAAGATCACATGATTCATTCATAACCCTCCACTCCTAAAGGAACATAGGCCTTCAACAAACACATACCAAGTCCTCCTGTCACATGCCATCATCTCAAGTTCTTTCCACGTTCTCTTCATCATTTTCACCTCTGTTTCCAGCTCTCTTCTCCATGTGCTTCTTGGTCTACCTCTGCCTCTCTTGCCCTGGGGGTTCCAGAACACAGGCTGCCTTGTAATGCTATCAACAGGTTTCATCAGTGTGTGTCCTATCCATCGCCATCGTCTTCTTCTCACCTATTGTTCCACTGGCACTAGTCTAGTTCTTGTCCTCAGTTCCACGTTGGTAACCTTGTCATACCATTTTAATCCCTCTATTCTACGCAAGCACCCATTTATGAAAGTCTGTAGCTTTTTGGTTGTTGTCTTTGTTGTTCTCCATGTCTCAGAGCCATACAATAGGACTGACTTCACATTTGAGTTGAAGATTCTTATTTTCGTGTTGGATCCGATTTCTCTTGATCTCCATATATTTCCCAATGCAATGAAAGCTCCTCTTGCTTTTTGTACTCTTATTTTGATATCACTGTCTGTCCCTCCAACTTTGTCTATATTGCTACCAAGTTATGTGTACGATTCTACATCTTGTATTGGTGTTTCTTCAAGTTCAACCCTGTTATCATTACCTGCATTTATTCTCATTATTTTTGTCTTTTCCATGTGTATTTTCAGACCCAATTGCTGTGACCTCTCATCGAGTGTTTTAAATTTGTCCTGCATCTGATTACGGTTATGGGACAGGAGAGCCAAGTCATCTGCAAAATCCAGATAATCTAACTGCTTAGTAGAGTCCACTGGATTCCATTTCTGTTGTGTGTTGTCGAAGTTCTCATAAACCAGTCTATTGCTAGTAAGAAAAGAAATGGAGACAAGAGGCATCCCTGTCGCACTCCTGTTCTTATCCCAGAACGGTTCTGTAAGCTGTCCTTCATGAAGAACTCTGCATGTCATGTCTTCAAATGTTTTCTTTATTAAATTAATGATCTCCAGGGGAACTCCATAATGCCTCATCGATTTCCAAAGTGATTCTCTGTCTACACTGTCAAATGCCTTTTCGTAGTCCACAAATCCGATGTATAGTGGTGAATTCCATTCCAGACTTTGTTCAACTATTATTCTCAAAGTGGCTATCTGGTCTGTACAGGATCTGTTTTGTCGAAAACCTGCTTGTTCATCTCTCAGTTACTTGTCTATGGACTCTTTTAATCTGTCAAGGATAATCCTGTCTAATACTTTTCCTGGCACTGATAGTAACATTATTCCTCTATAATTTGTGCACTCTTGTAAATTTCCCTTCTTAGGCAACTTAACCAGATATCCTTCCTTTCATTCTGCTGGTATCTCTTCCTTTTCCCAGACTTTACCAAGTAATTTATATAACATCTCTGTAGCCGTGTTGATATCTGCTTTGATGGCCTCTGCTGGAATGTCATCTCTTTGGAGCTTTATGGCTTTCTTTATTTCTTCCTTCGTTGGTCTTTTACCGTTAATTTGTAGCTCTTCTTCTGCTGGCTGGATGTCCGGGGGATTTTGTGGAGCTGGTCTATTGAGAAGGTCCTCAAAATATTCTGTCCACCTTTTCACTTGCTCTTGTATATTGCTGAGCAGTTTTCTATTCTTGTCTTTTATGAGGCAACTTGTTTGCTTGTACTTCCCTGATAGCTTCTTTGTGCTGTTATACAGTTCTCTCATATTTCCTTTGGCTGCAGCATCTTCTGCCTCTCTTGCCAACTCCTTAATATACTTCCTCTTGTCTCTTTTGATACTTCTTTTTACTTCTTTGTTTGCTTCTGTGTACACTTCTTGAGCCTTGGCTTTGGAACTTCTGGTTTTGCTTGTGTTTAAATCTGCTTTCTGGTTTTTTCTGTCTTTTATCTTATTGATGGTTTCTGTTGTTATCCATGCTTTTTGTTATCGTTATCTTTTCCTCAGTATTTCTTCACATGTCTCATTCCATACCGTTTTGATTTGCTGCCAATAGTCTTCTGTATTCTATACATCTTCCAGCTGTTGGAACACTTGGAATTTGTCGGATATTTTGACCGCAAATTTGTCTCTTGTTTCTTGATTTCTAAGATGTCCTACGTTAAATTGTTGTCTATAATTTTGCATTGTTGCATATCTCTTGAGTTTCATTTTTACTTTGGCTATCAGAAGGTGGTGATCTGATGCCACATCTGCTCCTCTATATACCTTTACATCTTGCAATGATGATCTAAACTTCTTGTTCATGCATATATGATCAATCTGATTTTCTGTTCTATGGTCTGGTGATATCCATGTTGCCTTGTGTATTCTCTTATGCGGAAACATGCTTCCTCCTACAGCCAGTTGATTTGAAGCACAGAAGTTTGAGAATAGTTTCCCATTTTCATTCATTATTCCTAGCCCATGTTTTCCCATGACTTCTTCAAAGCCGGTGTTGACTGTACCTATCTTTGCATTCATGTCCCCCTTCAAAATTGTGATGTCTCTTCTTTTTACTTTTCCCATAATTTCCGGTAGTCTAGTATAAAATGCTTCTTTCACAGACTTTTCTTTGTCATTAGTTGGTGCATAACATTGGATGACATTTACATTTATTTTCTTTTTAGCTGTTTTAAAAGTAGCTGTTATTATTCTGGGTCCAACGGCTTCCCATTCAATGAGTGCTTTCTGTGCTTCTTTAGATAACATAAGAGATACCCCTTCACTGTGGTGTGAAGTTTCGTCTTCATGTCCTGAGGACAGCACCAATTCACCTGTGATGAGTTTCTTCTTGTCTACCCCCTTCCACTTTGTTTCACTCATTCCCAGAACCTCGATTTTATATTCCCTCATTTCTGCTGCTACTTGTGCCACTTTCCCTTGTTCGTTTAATGTCCGAACATTCCAGGTGCCAAATCTGGAGGTTCTTCTAGAAGAAAGAAGGTTAGTCAGTAATACAGACTCCTTTCGGCTTTCTCTGTGTTGCATCATACGCCTCCCTGCGAGAGGACTTTCCAGTGTCTTGGATGGCTGTATTTTATTTTCCTTAATTGACTTGTCCATGTTTGTTGAAATTTTTTGTGGTTTAAATTTTTTACAGGATGAGGTAACCAGCCCCATGCCCAACCCTCCTTAGTGTTACGGTGTTTTTATTGATGTCGTCTGATATAGTTGGCAGTGCGCAATTTTAGGTTGATAGAATTAATATAGATTGATGTTGATACTTCACGGATTAGTGAACGCAAATTACACGGTCAACTTGTGACGTGTTAGCGTTGATAAGGTCACACTTCGTGACTTGGATACTGGACCCTTTTTACGTTGATCGTCAAGCCGTGAAGACGTGTCTCACCTCCTTCCAGTGTTAGGCTTCATAATTGCCGCAAAATACAGAATTGTATATAAGGACATAGGGTCAGTCCAGATTGATATTATAAAGGATGGAATTATAAGGTTAGTAAATAACCTGAATTATGGAAGGATCGTTAATCAGTCCTTAATATATATTCGTCAAGACACATGTGCTCACTACCGGCTGTCTGAATCACAGCAGCGCGCACATATAGCCATGGTGTTCTGTTGACATTAATTCGTTAGGACACGGACTGATAATAATATGTGTTCATTTGAAAATCAGATGAAAATTGTATGTTTACTATGACCAATGCTTGGGATGTCTTCAGATGTTATATTGTCAAATAAATATTGGACTCAACCCACGGACTTACCACGTTAATATTGTTCAGGTTGATTCATCACGTTATAGTATTGATTGTTATTCAGCACGATGAACTCTTACATACAGAAGTTAGTTATCTACAATACTTCCAACGAAGTTCGAAAGGAAACTAGAACTATGGTAAAATATCATTGCTAACCGATGAACCAATTACTCAATGACCCACAATTATATTATTTATAAATAGACCACGGACTTACACAATCAAACCCTGGATCAACCTGTTTCAACTGGTGGCCAAATGTGGCTGTGGAATTTTAATTCACATTCAGCTTTGCAAAAAATTTCCCTTCGAGCGAAATCGAAATGGACATTTTTTTAACGTGTACACCTGTGACGTCACATGCCCTTAGCAACAATATGAATCGTCTCAATGGAAGCCGCAACTCAGCGACATTGAAAAAAAGAATTTAAAAAACGCTTCAATCAACAGTGGAAACTAATTTCAACCTTCATTATCATAGCCATATAAACTCCTTGGTCTGTTGGCGAAGCCGGCACTGTACAAACTTATTGATTCTAAAAGCTAAATACTTGTTTGCGCTTTACGCTGTTAAGTCCATTTTGCTCAAGTCACCGACATGTCTTTGGCAGGTCATTGTTAAATGTTGAATGTGTTATTCATATGTATTATGTGGTATTGTACATGTCAGCGGCTGGGTTGGCGAGGGAATCAAAACTGATGTCATGTCTCCAAGGATGACTTCATCGGTTTTGATCGATCTTTAGGACAGTTAAATAATTCCATTTTGCAAAGAAACCCATTGAAGTTTTGACGATGGCTACTTCGTTTGCACTTGAAATTATTTGACCTTTGGTGTTAGGTGTGAAGTCCTGTATATAACCGGTGTATTTTGCTGTACTCAGTTTCATTTTTATTTATTTCTGTAGTAATGTTCGTAATCTATCCCGTCAATTCTGATCTTGCTATTATTTTATTTTCATATATATTGTAATTACCGTTATATGAGTCCCTGTCTACGTCATCATTTTTAGTGTACAGATTTAATTTCGCCTTAGTTCATCCTTGACCTTTCAACACTTCCGATTTTTCTGATTAGTTCATAAAATCATTTATATCTGTGAAATTGTCACTTTTGTATCGTGCTTCTGTTTTGTAAAGCTTTGGTTATTGTTTGTATTGTAGTTGTTGATTTCATTAATTAAAAATGTAATTATATTATTATAAATTGATTCTTAATAAGATAGTAAATTAATTTGATTGAATTTTATTAAATTATGTGATGACTTTGGTGGTGTCGTCAATTTGCACTAGTGGCCCAAGACACTATTCTTTATTCATTATGACTAGGGCATGAGGTCATAATATAATGATAAATTATTGAAGTAAGATAACTTTTAGTGAATAATTGCTTGGTAATCATACCATGCAGAGGTGATGAATTAGGAAACTATATTAGATATTATAAATATATAATACATTAATATATTTAAGGATTGAAGATGCCCATAGAAAAAAAATGAGATTTAGTGGATGCATGAAATAAATTCAGCATCATAAATTAATAAATTTATAACGCATTGGTGTAATGGGATAAGTAAGTATTATTGATATAAATTATTTAGTTACGAAATAGTTGTGGAACTTACAACTAATAATACAAGAATATTATAGTTGATTATGTTGAGTATTAATCTATTGTTATACATACATATAATCTAAGATTTGACTGAGTAAGCATATTGTTGAATTAAAATGGCTACTCTTGACCAATTTGTTAAAATTGGAAAAGATTTTGGGTACAAAGGACCAGAACTTCGTCAGTTTGCTGAAGAGCAACTGCTGTTGCTAAACAAGAGGAACTAGAAAAAAAGGCTGCATTGAAGCAGGAACAAGAAGAACTTGAAATAAAAGAAGCTGATAAAAAAGCTGCACTGAAGAAGGAACAAGAAGAACTTGAGGCCAAGGAAGAAAGAAGAAAAGCAAGAGAGGAAAGGGAGGAAATTGAAAAGGAAAACAGAAGAAAACAGGAAAGAGAAGCAGAGGAAAGGTTAATACAAATGCGGATGGCTGAATTAAACTTAAAAGCTCAAGTAGCTTCAAATATAAATAATAATACTAATACACAGAATGCTTCTTCATCCAACCAAAATAAGGGCAATTACCATTTCAAATTACCACCATTCAAGTTACATGTTGATGATTTATGAGCATGGCTATCACGCTTTGAGGAATTATGTAAGGCGAATAAACTAGAGAAATCTGTATGGTCATTAAAACTCAAGAATTTTTAGATGGTGAGCCCGCAAGTGCAGCTCAGAATGTTGACCCAACAATAGCTAGTGATTATGACGCCATTAAAGCCTTATTATTACGGCGTTTCCATCTAGACGAAGAGGGATGCAGATTACGTTTTAAAAGTATTCTACCAGATTCCAATAAGGATTTCACAGGTTTTATTGCGAATATACGCAACACCTTTAACAGATGGGTGGAACTAGCAGGTGTTAACAAGTCTTATGATAAATTAGTTGATTTGTTACTGAGGGATAATGTTTTATCCTCTGTCAGTCCACCGTTCTTTTCTTTTCTACAAGAACGAAAACCATCTACCATTGCTGCGTTAGAAGAAATGGCAGTAAATTATTGCTCAGCACATCCAAATGAGAGCATATTTAACTCACAAATAAGAGAACCTCTACCGGTGGCCTCCAATATATCATATCATGGATATGACAAACCAAGAACACATAGCCTAGATAGAAATCGTTTCAAGGGAAGTTATAATGATAGTTTTCATAAGGGGCGAAATAATTATAACAATAAGAGTGATTTTAACAGAGGTAGGCAACAATATAGGAATCAGTCTCCTCAATTCCGGTATAACAATGGTCAACAGAATTCAAATCAGAATAGGTCATACAATTCTAATACTAATAACAATGGTAACACATGGAATGCCAATTATCACAACTCTAGACCTAGACACAACAGCAACCACTGGGGACAACGAAATAATTCCAATGATTATTCTCGTCAGCGGTCTCAGTCACGTAGACAGTCACATTATGAACACAATACAGGGGCAGCACTTACTACTAGTACGACCCCAGGGGTTCCACAAGATGATAAACCAACACAATCTTCGTCCACATGTTATGCTATGAATTATAACGTGGCAAATAGTTGCCCAGACTGTAATCTTGTTTTTCAGAAAGCAAAAGAGACGGTATTGAATTGCGGACACATTCTACCAGAAGTTGGTCTCGCAGCTAATGATGGAACAGGCTCTCTGATATTTAACAGAGGGATAGTTAATGGTTCTATAGTTTCTGTTTTGAGAGATTCTGGATCCACCACCATCGGAGTCCGGCAGTCACTGATCCATCCAAGTTGTGCTACAAACGAATATGTTAGGTGTATGACATTTGGTGGTACAATTGAGTACTACCCCACTGCTATAGTTCATGTTAATACGCCTTTCTTTACAGGAAATGTTAAGGTATGCATGTTGAAAAATCCAATTGCAGATCTTATGGTGGGTCGTATTCACGGCAGTAGAGATTGTACACCAGAAGATATTAATGAATGGGAAAGGAATAATTTGTAATTTTATTGCAATGCTAACGCCGTCATTGCAATGGCTACATTACGTGCTAAGAATCTTAATACACGTGGCACAGCAGTTTCAAATTTTAGTCTTTTTACTATTTCTGAAAAAGAGAATGATGAAACTCTCCATCAAAATAATAATAAGGATAATATCAAAGTTGATATTGACACTACATGCACACCAATTGTCACTCAAGTCGACACGGTGATGCATACATCTTATGATGTACCTGTACATACTTCGACCAATGTCAGTATCACAACTCCAGTGAATGTGAGAAAATCATTTCGAGGCAAGTACACCTTCCCTCGACATGATAATACTGCCAATTCAGAAAATACATGTTGGCGACGGAATCAGATTACAACTGATCCTAAGAAAACTGTTGACGTTGTCAACATTGACAAGGACGTTACGAGGAAGAGTAATATGTTGAAAAAAATAATGTTGGGGTTAGGAGAAATTTAGATAAGAATGTTAAGACAAGTAAGTCTGACGGCAAAGTTTTTGCTTTGCCCAGCCAAGAGATGGCTACGACAAGTATGAAACCTACTACCTTTGGTAATGATAGATATCGTCCTAATTTCAGTCATGATGATACTTCATCTAATAAAATTATTACGTTTATGGATAAAGGTAAATTTAATTTTCTTGATATGACAAGGAATACATATCGTCATTGTTCACAATTTCGTGACAATGATATTACTTATATTGGCAAAAGTGCATATTCTCGCACTGTGTTAGTGCGCAATCTGCCACAAGATACTACATGGCAGGCACTTGGCAATTTCTTCAATTATACAGCAAACGTTAGGTTTGTTTGTCTTATGCCATCCTTCAATGGTCAGAATAGTGAGGCGTTGGTTACCTTCCGTAACAATAGAGACGCTCGTTTGGTTATAGAGCGTGACAATGGTGTATGGTTTCATCACCATTCGTTAAGGTTACAATTAGTACCTGATTCGGCGTCACGCAGATAACAGGTTACGGTAACACTGTTCGTCACATCTTTGATGACTCAGCATAGTCAGTCGTCATCTCTTTTCTTTATTGGTCAATTATTCTTATATGGCTTATTTATGGGGGGCTTATCTATCAGGTCGGCGTTTGTGGCCTAATGGATATGAACGCAGTTTCATAATCCAGATATACCAGTTTCGAAACCTGCTGCAGGCGGTTTGGTAGCAGATCGCTTTGTGTGGATTTTTAACAATGGTATAAGCGCCGTACCGTTCCGAAAGCAACGGCCAACTACTGAATGTAAAAATTGCCTTGAAAAATCACAACCAGCCAATAAAAGCTGGGGTTGATTGCCACGTCCTGTAAAGGATAAGCAACTAACTTATCTATCAGGTGACACTTGTGTTGTTTTATCTACGATAACACTGTGTTCTTTCGTCTTTGTAATTTTACCATGCCTAAGTTATACAGTAACTGTGTTGATTATTATAACTATGCTTAGTCAAGGCAGCATAAGTTTCTTATGTCGTCCATTGTCTTAAAAAAAAAGACACGCCGTTGAAGGTAAAATGGACTGACGAATGCGACAAAACTTTTTGCAGGATATTGACAATTTTTTCAAATCCCCCTATTTTGAGGTTACCAGATGCTTCTAAAAAGTTTCTACTCCGTACAGATGCCAGTAATTACGGACTCGGAGAATGTTTGCTTCAATGTCACGACGGTATACTGCATCCAACTCTTTATATATCACGAAAGCTCAAGTTACCTGAAACTAAATATTCGACGGTCGACACAGAGCTATTGGCAGTTGTTTGGGCGATCACTAAACTTGAAAAGTTCTTGTAGGGCGCACCCTTTGTGATCCAAACATATCAGAAGGCGGTGGCATCGTTACGTCGCTCTAATCACAAAAGCCCCAAACTTGCCAGATTTGCAATTCTGTTACAAACTTACGACTTTGTTATGGAAGCCATACCTGGAAATGAAAATATTATGGCAGATGTACTTTCGAGGCACCCCACTGAATTCGATTAAGGAATAATAATGGTCCACAAATTAAAAAAAAAGAATACTGAACAATAAGCACTTTGGAACGATTACTTACTTCAACGATGAAAACGGTATAAACTACCTACGTACGAATGACACTTCGAATATGTGCAGTGAAGCAACTATTATATACATTCTTCGGGACCCAAAGATGCAGCAATAGAGAATGCAATCAGTGACCCATAGCGTGACTGCTTGCATCAGGGTCAGCGAACCAGAGCTGACCAAGACCCTACTCCACCTCCACGTGGTGGTCCTGGAAACAGGCTGCTTCACTGCAGTCTGGCTGAGAGAGTAGGGATCGCAGAGGGAAGGCAAACCCGGTCCCAAAAATGCAGTGCTGAAGTCGGATGTGTCGACCGAAAGGTGCAGATATCACAGCTCTGGCGTAAACAGACACAACGCAACCAACGTCCTTTTCGGGACGAACGAGGAAGAAGAAGAAGAATATACATTCTTCGAACGAAATTGATTATAGCAAGAGATATATTTCGATAGTTCGGTATTAACGTTTGGACTTTGGTTAGTGTCCATTCGTTCTATAACTCGTTACGATGCAATCAAGAAGAATATTCGAATCAAATTGCCATCATTCTGAAACAGGAATCGAACTAACTAAATGAATACTGTAATAGTTCAAAGAACACAGTGGAAATTTATTAACTTTTTCTTCCAATGGAACTCAACGTTCATTCAATAGGGACCTGACAACGGCTGGATCTTCATATCCAACGTTATTAAGTTTAATACTTATTGATTTATTTAATAAAATAAAAATAAAATGTGAGAAAAAAAAAAGATGATGAAATACTTAAAAAAGGACGAAATTATAAAAAAAAAAAAATAATCTCACACAATCGAATAAACTGTTTAGATGTAATTAGGAATGTGTTAATTTGTATAGGAGGTTAGCGAACATGTTTCCATAATATGTTATGTATTATTATTATTATTATTTAGTAGTTAATTAAATTACTTAATTAGTAGTTATTCTACACACATGTTTAATTTTATGCACACCTCACTAATTAAGTTTATACTTTATTCTTTTCTTTACTTTACTTGTCCTTACTTCTCATTTCTTTATTATGACACTATCTTTCAGTTTATTTAATTAGATGTTAATGAATGGATACCCTACACACATACTATGAATGATTAATTAATTCAATTTTAATTAGTTAGAATAATTTTCTTTACATAACACTTCATTATTTAGTCAAGACAGACTTTGAATTAAGTAGATAATTATTTAGCAACAGTTGACACTCCTTTGGTTAATACAATATCCATGTATAACATGACTGTTAGTATATGACATGATTAGTATAATATCGACATGACCACGACACTGTTCTAGTCAGAACATTGTAGGCCATATGTCGGGTTTTTGTTAAATTTTTGAGATGTTTGATTAAGATAGTTCCCCGTCGGGCAGGGAATTGTTACGGTGTTTTTATTGATGTCGTCTGCTATAGTTGGCAGTGCGCAATTTTAGGTTGATAGAATTAATATTCTTCTTCTTCTTCTTCCTCGTTCGCCTTCAGACATCCACATTTATGACTCTAATAAAGGCAGCAGTCAACTCAAGGTTCCCGACATCTCCAAACAGTTTTTCGTTGACAGAAGTAGGTTGTTGCCATATGCTACCCCGTTCATTAATATAGATTGATGTTGATACTTCACGGATTAGTGAACGCAAATTACACGGTCAACTTGTGACGTGTTAGCGTTGATAAGGTCACACTTCGTGACTTGGATACTGGACCCTTTTTACGTTGATCGTCAAGCCGTGAAGACGTGTCTCACCTCCTTCCAGTGTTAGGCTTCATAATTGCCGCAAAATACAGAATTGTATATAAGGACATAGGGTCAGTCCAGATTGATATTATAAAGGATGGAATTATAAGGTTAGTAAATAACCTGAATTATGGAAGGATCGTTAATCAGTCCTTAATATATATTCGTCAAGATACATGCGCTCACTACCGGCTGTCTGAATCACAGCAGCGCGCGCATATAGCCATGATGTTCTGTTGACATTAATTCGTTAGGACACGGACTGATAATATTATGTATTCATTTGAAAATCAGATGAAAATTGTATATTTACTATGACCAATGCTTGGGATGTCTTCAGATGTTATATTGTCAAATAAATATTGGACTCAACCCACGGACTTACCACGTTAATATTGTTCAGGTTGATTCATCACGTTATAGTCTTCTTCTTCTTCTTTGATCCATAACCGCCAACCGTCAAAGCAGTCAGCGGCCATCACGCCTGGTGGCGTCTTGTAGGGCAGCAACAAATTGATTCCACTTTGCTCGGTCGGCGGCCATCCTTCGTACAGTGCCCCAACTGTGGTTCATTCTTTGCATCTCAGCTTCCACAGTTCTCCGCCAAGTTGTTTTTGGTCGGCCTCTCTTTCGCTTTCCCTCGGGGGTCCATAGCATAGCTGTTCTTGCGATGGTATCAGGGTCCCTTCTGAGGACATGGCCAACCCAACTCCAGCGTCTGCCAGCTATGATGGTGTGCATGTCCTCCTGGTTACTCCGAATAAGTAGTTCTTGGTTGCTGATGGTGTTTGGCCAAAAGATTCGGAGAATTTTCCTTAGGCAGATTGTGTGGAAGGAGGACAGTTTCGACATTTCCTTCTCTGTTACTCTCCAACATTCCGCACCATAGAGAAGCACAGAAAGTACGCAGCTCTCATACAGTCTTAATTTGGTGTTTGTGCTGTACTGGGAAGACTTCCAAATGTTGTTGAGAATAGCAAAGGCTGTTCTCGCTTTATTCATTCTGTTGTTAATGTCCTTGCTTGTTCCGCCGTCAGGTGTTACTATGCTTCCTAGGTAAGTAAATGTGTCTGTCTGTTCTAACTTCTGGTTCCTTACTGTTATTGGCTCAGGATTGCCCACATTTTAGTGTCATGACCTCCGTCTTCTTCAGATTGATGTTCAGGCCAACCTGCTGGCCATACTTATTCAGTCTATCAGTTTTGTCTTGAATGTGTTGGTGTGAATGCGCGAGCAGTGCAATGTCATCTGCATATTCCAAATCTTCCAGTGTAGAAAACATTGTCCATCTAATTCCTCTTGGACTGCCCTCTGTTGTCTGGCGCATCACCCAATCTATGACTGTCAAAAAATAATGTTGTTGATAAGGGGCATCCCTGTCGTACTCCTGTTTTCACTTCGAAAGTTACATTACTCGATCCAACACTGCACGTAAAGTTAGAATAGAGGCTTTTTATAATGGAAACAATGCGGCTGGGAATTCCATAAGCCCTCAGAATTTTCCATAGGCTGTCCCTGTGTATGCTGTCGAAAGCCTTTTCAAAATCAACAAAGTTAATGTACAGCTGTCTCTGCCATTCTGAGCACTGCTCTATAATGTTCCTGAGGGCAAATATATGATCTGCACATCTTCTGTTCTTTCTGAAGCCCGCTTGTTCTTTCCTCAGTTTATGGTCAACTGCTTTTGAAATTCTCTGGATGATTATCCTGCCTAGTATTTTGCTGGGAACTGAGAGGAGGGTAATTCCTCTCCAGTTGTTGCAGTCTGCAAGGTCGCCCTTCTTGGGCAATTTGACAATTGTTCCTTTACTCCACTCTATTGGTGTTGTCTCAGTTTCCCAGACTTGTGCAAATAGTGGTTCTAATAGTTCTGCTGCTAGTTCAGGGTCTGTCTTGAATAGCTCAGCATTCATATTGTCGTGACCAGGCGCTTTTCCATTTTTTAGCCCTTTGATAGCTGTGATAATTTCTTCTTTTCGTGGAATGTCTGTATTTCACGTTATAGTATTGATTGTTATTCAGCACGATGAACTCTTACATACAGAAGTTAGTTATTTACAATACTTCCAACGAAGTTCGAAAGGAAACTAGAACTATGGTAAAATATCATTGCTAACCGATGGATGAACCAATTACTCAATGACCCACAATTATATTATTTATAAATAGACCACGGACTTAGACAATCAAACCCTGGATCAACCTGTATCACTTAGTCGCTTTCTACGACATGCATGGCAGGAAACAGTGTTACTATTCTTTGCTCCCCTTTCGGGCCCCGGTAACACACGGGTGAAGATCACATGATAAACTGGTTTATTTCACAGGATAAAGGTGTTATCGGCCACAGGATAAATAGACATATTGTCAAGACTGAAAAATGTTAACCCACCAGCACGAACACAATTTTGTTTTCGCAAAGAGAAAAAAACGGCACAGGAAATAAGTCGACAAATTACAGACAACAAAAATTCTTGAGACGAATTGAAAACCGATAATTAACTCTTCCTGGTACTTTTCGCTGCATATGCATCAGAAGATTTACTGGACACAGCTTTCTTTTCTCTTTTGTAAATGCGCTTTTTGTTGTTGCTGCCGTTTTCATCGTTTTTCACTATTGTAACAACTCGAAGTCGTTCAAACGATAGAGTAGTCGTTCTATCTCTCATATAATAAATGTCTGTTGCAATCAGATAGTATTGCTATCACCACTGCTGTAAGCGTAAATCTGTTGCAAACTAATGTTGTTATCGAAATCAGGATTGCAATTGGACAACTATGATTGGAAACCAGGATTGCTATATAAATATCAAATATCACGCCACACAGGCTAATTATCCGTAGGTGTACTGCTGTGTTGGGATGTTGGGACCGTGTCTGGAATGTTTAAAGGGTGTGTAGAAACAGTCACTCACACCACGATAGCTCACGTACGAGTCATGGAGGGTTGAACGCCTGGTGACAGTTAATGAACAGTTTATTTACACCACAACACGGTCACGATAACGTAGACGAAATACAGCATGTTACACAGGTTATAATAGCATACCAAAAAGGATCCACATCGTAGTACTAATATATAATAATAATCCATCAAGAAGACTGCTGACAATCGCAGTACTAATAGTTATAGGCCTCAAATATATTACATTTCAGTAAAATCATTCTCTACGCAAGAGCTTTGCCAATTTTTATTGGTTTATTATATTTACCACTGACTGTTTACGATAAGGTACCACGAGCTGTAGATATAATAATTTTTATGCAGGGGTTTCCTGAGACATGAACATTATTTCAAGGGTTCCTCCAGGATAAAAAGGTTGAGAACCGCTGACCTATTTAATGATGGCTTGGTGTTAACGTCTTCAATTGTAAAGTGTGTTTGTGAAGTCTTATCTCCTATATACTAATTGTCTTACTAAAACATTTGAAACAAGAATGAAAAAAATCCTGCAACCTTTTCGAAAAGATACTGAAAAGGCGCGCATTGACCAGTGAAAGCTAAATTGAACACACATTTAATGAGCATGTGGGGCTTTTATTTTTTTTGTGTCATACTGCATTGACCACTGGCCATAAGTAATGATAAGTTTGACTACGAAGATCCAGTAAAGTTAAACTGGAAAGAAAACGAATGAACGTTCACAGGATAATTAGCGTCGTCATCAGGATAATTAGCGTCGTCATCAGGATAATTAGCGTCGTCATCAGGACACGCAGCAGAGAGAGCAAATCACAATTTTTTTCTCGACATATTTTGGCTGGTTACTTGTTTGTAAGGTAAACAAAAATTAGTATGAGAGTGAAGTGTTACAGACTTCACATTACTAGATCTCAGCTTTATGGGGGAAGCATTCATTGCATGAAGAAATATATGAGTATAAAAATAAATAAAGTCAAATAACGTGAAACTGATGACAAGAACAAGACAAGCGCTAATGGAACGAGAGATGAGAAGAAGACGCTGGCGATGGATAGGACACACATTAAGGAAACCTATTGATAGCATTACAAGGCAGTCATGATTATGGAATCCCCAGGATACAAGGAGAAGAGAGAGATCTAAAAACAGATGGAGATGAGAGCTGGAGACAGTAAGGAAAAAAACGAGGAAGATTGGAAAGACATTGAGCTGACGTCATGGGACAGGAGAACTTGATATTTGTTTGTTGTCGTCATGGGACAGGAGAACTTGATATGTGTTTGTTGACGTCATGGGACAGGAGAACTTGATATGTGTTTGTTGAAGGCACGGGACAGGAGAACTTGATATGTGTTTGTTGACGTTATGGGACAGGAGAACTTGATATGTGTTTGTTGGCGTCATGGGACAGGAGAACTTGATATGTGTTTGTTGACGTCATGGGACAGGAGAACTTGATATGTGTTTGTTGAAGGCACGGTACAGGAGAACTTGATATGTGTTTGTTGACGTCATGGGACAGGAGAACTTGATATGTGTTTGTTGAAGGCATGGGACAGGAGAACTTGATATGTGTTTGTTGAAGGCACGGTACAGGAGAACTTGATATGTGTTTGTTGACGTCATGGGACAGGAGAACTTGATATGTGTTTGTTGAAGGCATGGGACAGGAGAACTTGATATGTGTTTGTTGAAGGCATGGAACAGGAGAACTTGATATGCGTTTGTTGAAGGCATGGAACAGGAGAACTTGATATGTGTTTGTTGACGTCATGGGACAGGAGAACTTGATATGTGTTTGTTGAAGGCACGGGACAGGAGAACTTGATATGTGTTTGTTGACGTCATGGGACAGGAGAACTTGATATGTGTTTGTTGAAGGCATGGGACAGGAGAACTTGATATGTGTTTGTTGACGTCATGGGACAGGAGAACTTGATATGTGTTTGTTGACGTCATGGGACAGGAGAACTTGATATGTGTTTGTTACATCATGGGACAGGAGAACTTGATATGTGTTTGTTGAAGGCACGGGACAGGAGAACTTGATATGTGTTTGTTGACGTCATGGGACAGGAAAACTTGATATGTGTTTGTTGACGTCATGGGACAGGAGAACTTGATATGTGTTTGTTGAAGGCACGGGACAGGAGAACTTGATATGTGTTTGTTGAAGGCATGGGACAGGAGAATTTGATATGTGTTTGTTGACGTCATGGGACAGGAGAACTTGATATGTGTTTGTTGACGTCATGGGACAGGAGAACTTGATATGTGTTTGTTGAAGGCATGGGACAGGAGAACTTGATATGTGTTTGTTGACGTCATGGGACAGGAGAACTTGATATGTGTTTGTTGACGTCATGGGACAGGAGAACTTGATATGTGTTTGTTGAAGGCACGGTACAGGAGAACTTGATATGTGTTTGTTGACGTCATGGGACAGGAGAACTTGATATGTGTTTGTTGAAGGCATGGGACAGTAGAACTTGATATGTGTTTGTTGAAGGCATGGAACAGGAGAACTTGATATGTGTTTGTTGAAGGCATGGAACAGGAGAACTTGATATGTGTTTGTTGACGTCATGGGACAGGAGAACTTGATATGTGTTTGTTGAAGGCATGGGACAGGAGAACTTGATATGTGTTTGTTGACGTCATGGGACAGGAGAACTTGATATGTGTTTGTTGAAGGCATGGGACAGGAGAACTTGATATGTGTTTGTTGACGTCATGGGACAGGAGAACTTGATATGTGTTTGTTGACGTCATGGGACAGGAGAACTTGATATGTGTTTGTTGACATCATGGGACAGGAGAACTTGATATGTGTTTGTTGAAGGCACGGGACAGGAGAACTTGATATGTGTTTGTTGACGTCATGGGACAGGAAAACTTGATATGTGTTTGTTGACGTCATGGGACAGGAGAACTTGATATGTGTTTGTTGAAGGCACGGGACAGGAGAACTTGATATGTGTTTGTTGAAGGCATGGGACAGGAGAATTTGATATGTGTTTGTTGACGTCATACTTGTGTTTGTGTTTTGACGTCATGGGACGTCATGTTTGGAACAGGAGAACTTGATATGTGTTTGTTGACGTCATGGGACAGGAGAACTTGATATGTGTTTGTTGACGTCATGGGACAGGAGAACTTGATATGTGTTTGTTGACATCATGGGACAGGAGAACTTGATATGTGTTTGTTGAAGGCATGGGACAGGAGAACTTGATATGTGTTTGTTGACGTCATGGGGCAGGAGAACTTGATATGTGTTTGTTGAAGGCATGAGACAGGAGAACTTGATATGTGTTTGTTGAAGGCATGGGACAGGAGAACTTGATATGTGTTTAATGAAGGCATGGGACAGGAGGACTTGATATGTGTTTGTTGAAGGCATGGGACAGGAGGACTTGATATGTGTTTGTTGAAGGCATGGGACAGGAGAACTTGATATGTGTTTGTTGAAGGCATGAGACAGGAGGACTTGATATGTGTTTGTTGAAGCCTATGATCTTTGGGGAGCTTAAAACAATGATGGTGATAATGACGGTTCCCTTCCGTGCTGCCTTTGCCTTCTTAACTGAAGAGCAGATATAAATTTATAGCTGGAAATACTGGAGCTTTGTGCTACTAGGTTTCGAACCTGATTCCTTTACATTGATAATAATGTGTCCTGCCAACCGTTAATGTTACTCGTGCAGGTGAGCTCCTATTACATGACTGTGTGAAAATCTATCCCTCCTTAAAAAGCCTCTGACCTAAAAGGAGGTAGGGGGATCCCGTTACACGCCCATTGAGGCATATTGGGAATATGGTGTTAGGCCCATATTTTCTTGACCATGGGCACACTAGGAGTGATGTGGTCAGCATCTGACCTAAATGTTACAGAATTCTTTCCATTGACTTGGGCAACTCTAAAAGTGCTACGATCTCCTCCCTTTGATCACGCATGAAGATCTCAGTACGGTGCACGAACTCCATAGCACCGGCGAGAATCCCAATATGGGTATACAGGAATTATACCTTCTATAAATAGGTAGGTTTCCTAATTTTTAAATTTTGCCAAGTCAGTGGCCGTATGATCTGCTCTTTACGATTTCCTACTGCCGAGGGATTTTCAAAGTGCGCAACTTCCACATGGGACCACCTATTTTTACAGGTTTTTCTTTAGCTTGCAACGTATGTCACCTTCAAATCTTGCAATCGATTTTTCAATAACTTCCATAGGAGCAATAGCTCTGAAACTTGGCATAGTTATGTATTCCCCATGGCACTACAATAATCAGTCGTAAAAATAATACAATGAATAAAATTAAAATTAATATTAATGTTTTTTTATATTGTATCATCACTGAAATTGGCGATCTGCAAATAATCTAGGTGTATTCTGTTTAACAAGATTGTCTCTCTTGAGAGAAATATTGAAACTTCTTCCCTCCCCACACCCCTTTCACACACACACTATCGCACGCGCGTGCACAGACATACACTCAATTGACAACTACATTTTAAAAAAAATGAAATTTACAACTCTTATCAAAATTTAAAAAATAAAAAATAAAATAAAAATTTTAATTTTTCCGTGTAATATACTGAATAATGAAATCTGCCTCCTGTGCTCTGGACTCGTTTATCGCAAACTGATAATGTCATTAGCGGATCGATTACATTTGACTTAAATTGAAAATAAAATAACCCTAAAACAGAAAAAAATATAAAATATTTTAAAAAAATATTTTAAACACAGGCTTTTAATGCACTAAAAAGCCACAAATAATTTTTCAAGGAGTTTATAGCTTGCAGTCAACAAATGTAACATCGAATTGACAAAAAGGGGAGCTGCGCTGGTGTAATGGCTTCGGCGTTGTACTGGCGACCAGGTGTTCATGGTTCAAACCCGGGCGTCGGCGTTTGAAGAAATGTTTACGGCCGGAAATTTGACTGAATAGCCTGAACGGCTCCTGTGATAAACCCTCTGTGGATGGGAAGGAGCGAAGCTCCTGACCGGGTTGGAAGGAAAGTCCTCAGGTTCCCCAGCCTCGCAATGACATGTCATTGGGCCGAAGGGCTGAAAGCCCAAGTGCCGCTGGATAAGAAAAAAAAAAAAAAAAAAATTGACAAAAAGCGTGGGGCGCTTAAGCGTTTATCATATATTTTATCTATAAGTGTGTAAACAAAAATATTTTTTATTGTACTCTTATCCGAGAAAGCTAAGCATCCGATATCACTGCCCAGGAGATCAGGGGAGAGTATGACATCATTAAGAACCATTGGATCTGAAAACATTTCCATCGTTTGTATTCCAAATGCTGAGAGTGAACCCTGTACCTTTAGAACTAGAGGCGGACGCCATACCTCTGAGCCACTCCTCCGCCGTGAACAGTAGACACCAGAAAAGGAAGAGAAGTATATGGCGCTCTGAAGATTCCACCCAGATCAATCCAAATAAAGCCGTTCCGCCCGTTGCGGTCCAGACATCTGTTAAGGATGTGGATAGGAACATGCATATTAAATCCTTTGTTTCAGGTGTATGTGTGTGTGTTGGGGGGTGGGGGAGAGGAGGGGAAGAGAGCTACAATTGTTATTTGAAAAGTCTGGGAATAACAGTGCCTGTTAAATGTCCGGATCGTTCAGGTTTAAAATTTCATTTTTGCGGTTTGTTTCGTGAATACGACTACCAGAGTGATATCACTTTTATGAATGCTTAGCTGGTCCTATGTCGAAAAACGTTCACTCTTGCAGCGAGGCTAGGACATCTTTTCGATGGGAGTGTGTCAAATTCCCCAGAGCGCTATTACTTCTGTTATATTTTTCTTGCCAAGTGGCCACCTGTTTTCTTTCTTTCTTACGAGTGTCTACCGGTTAAATATTTTCATTATTTGTTACCTTGTAATACCGATGCTAGTAATACTGTAGCGTGCCATACATGTCGTAAAAAGCTACTGAGGTGTGTTGAGCATGTAGTCGGCTCACCATCCTGCAGACGTTTTCAGCCACAACAAATTCAAGAATACAAGAAGACAAAGAAAGGATGGGATTATTGCACCCTCAGACAACCAATAAGAGGTTGATCATAGTGCTGGCACGACTGCTTACCCAGCAGCCATTCAGTCTCCCGGCTCAATGAATCACTTTAGAATTGGGGTCATTTTTTTCATGACTGCGATTTTGGATTGTGGAATCTGAGATGTGCGCCATAGCTACTCCAGCAATTCAGTATTAAGTATCATTTGACCAATGATTTGGGAGTGGACTGATGGGCGACAGGAGTGTATACCACTCACCGGTGGGTTCTAACCATAGCATATCTGCAGTCATCTTGCTCCGAGATCCTCTGCCAGTTTGGGTACCGTTCCGAGAGGAACCATATATCCATGGCACACGGCGTATGACAGAGATCTTGCGTGAGATTACATATAAACCAGCAAGGGTGGACTTAAACAGTTACCCCTTTTCGTCTTGCGGATAGCTGGCACCCACAGTGCAGAATACAAGATTTCCCTCTCCTCAGTCACTGTGGCCTTAACTTCCTTTCATGCATGTGAGTTAAACCCACTGCGCCACTAAATATCAAACAACCTTTCACCTAGTTTTATTTCACTGGGTTTGCACTTAATTTCGCCAACAATTTGGATAAATCTAGTGAGCGCCTTATGACGGAATAAGAAATTCCTTTCTTGCTGTTGGATAAGAATCATTTTTTAACGCATGCTGATTGCTGTGGCTTTACACCATAAGCAAATGAATTTAGTCGCTAGGAAATGTCTTTAGATCGAACATTTGAATCTAATGTTTACAGATGGCCTTTAAAGAATGAGGTATCGCTCACGAGCAAGGCTTGGGGTAAGTGTCTGAACCATGTTTTCCTCGAAATTGTATTCGCACAATAAGGATATCTTCTTCGGTATGCCACTGAGCTACTACTGCCCGCTAAGATACGTGAAGACATGCGACACTTTTGTATTTAGACAGGGCTGCCCCCTGGTGGAGCGCTGGTCTTATTTACTTTCCAACTAATCGTTACCAAGTGGTTCAAGCTTAAACTGGTAAGGTGGACCACAATTACTTTTACAGTTTCTTCAAACAAAAGAAAATCAGAAAATTCACCAGGTGTTGACCTAAATACTGTGGCAAAATTCTGACAAAACGTTATTTCAAATGTAGTGAACTGTCATGAAGCATTTGTGTTCTGATCTGAAGTAAATTTACAGCACATGAAAGGAAATTATTTATACTTTTGCCACCAGAGAAAGATAAAAACAAAAATTTCATTCGTTTTCTCAAAGAGCAGTTGACTTTGATCTTGCTGGGGTTGTGCGAGTCTTTAAATTAATTTCAGTTTTTAAAGCGCCATAATATAGTGTTTGTGTTCAAGGCCACGCATTTATTTTTTTCATACGTTATATTAATTTCTGGAGAAGTGTGTAATTGATTTGGACAGCATTGCAGTATGAGATTTCTTGCTTTTTGCGTTGTTCTCTGTTTAGGTAATGTATGACGTCTCAAATATATATATATATATATATATATATATATATATATATATATATATATATATATATATATATATATATATATATATATATATATATATATATATATATATATATATATATATATATATATATATATATATATGTACTTACACTCATTCATTATTTTCCTACTAAACTCATACTTTATCATCCTGTGGAGCATATAGCTTTCAACAAGTTTACGCCAAGCAAAGCACGCCTTTCCTGCGCCATCCGTCAATGTCTTTTCTATGTCTTCCTCATCCAGTACAAATATGTCTTCGATTCCACACGTACTTTACGGTATACCTATATTCATTTAACCCTTGGAATCCCAGAACAAGGACTGCGTTGTAATGCTATAAAATGGTTTCTCTTTGTATGTACTACCCAACGCCAGAGTGTTTTTAGGGTCTTGTTCTGTTGGTATTAGCCTTTTTCTTTCCGTAAGTTTCATATTGGTGGTATCGTCATTCCATTTTGATCTTTCTGTTCTGATCAAGAACCCATTTATGAAAATACGTAGCTATGTGGGTTCTCGTTTTTGTTGTTCTCCATGTTTCACAGCCACACAATAGGACTGACTTGACATTTGAGTTGAAAATTCTTATTTCTATGTTGGATTTGTTTTCGTTTGAGTTTCATATATTTCCCAATGCAACGAAACGTCGCTTTGCTTTTTGTATTCTTATTTTAAAACCACTGTCATTTCCTCCAGCTTTGTCCACAATGCTACCTAAACAAATGTCTGAGTCTACATCGTGCTCAGATATGGCGACTGAACCCCTTGACATGACTCTTATTGAAATAACTTTAAATTATATATCGATTATCTCTCTTGGACTTATTTATTTTTGTTGCTGGAAGATTCTGTGAGCGCATCTATTCCGCGCATATTAATTTCATCTCTAGCTAAACCTTTCGTAACTCAAATATCTGTAATTCGTAATTTATTAAAGTGTCTTACATAGTACTGGTTTAAAAAAATATATATTTTGCCTCGTTTTGGCGAGGAGGGGGGGGGGGGCCTTTAAACCTAGACACAGGTACGTTGGTTATATTAGGGGGCATGTCCAAATAAAAATACCGTGCGGTCTGTTTCAGTGATATGACTGTTGTGCATATAGTACTGATCTGTTTAGCTATGGAGCATGTAAATCGACGATGGGTTTCAGAAAAACTGGGAAGGGATGATACCAAAAAAAAAAAAAAAAACACTATCTAATAAACACATGGTAATTGAGAAAGTCAACAACAGAATAGACAAATTACATTTTTTTTTAAACCACAGGCTATAGATACAACTTCGCTTAACATGTTAACTGTTTAGTTACATTAACTGTGTTGTGATGTATTTATAGTTCCGTTACTTGTTTAGTTAAGCTGTATGTTAGTTAAGTTAGCTGTTTAGTTAAATTTATAGTTTAGTCCTTTGTTGACACTTTTACGCACATTCCCATGCAGCACACAAGGTGATATCACAAACATGCGACAGAAAGAAAGCTGAGATGTGTGTGACACAGATGGAAGATATCATCACAGGTGTGTTAGAGTCAACAGCGGGCATCACTAGGACTGATAAATTGCAGCAGCTGTGTCTGTAAGTAGCTGTAGCAGGTAGTAAAATTAACTTAAATTACCAGCAGGGTCGGCTCTAGGGGTTCAGTCGCCCCTAGCTAACAGTTTTTCAGTCGCCCCCTACCAATTATTTATTTAGTGTCCCCTGGCCCCACATAAATATTTATGTATATATTATGATATATGAGTAAGGAAACTCGTTCCAAATTATGGGTTTGCTATTTGCAAATTAATATTTGAAGAGATTCAAGATTAAAAATAACGAACGATAGCTCTCACATATTGTCACATAATTGTTGGGTCGATCTCTTTTCCTCTCCGGCAGTATTTAGTTACATTTTTGTGTGTACTAAATTACTTGCAATTTCCGTGGTCGCCCATTTCTTTCTCTGCTATCAAGCAGATATTAGCTATTTTCTTATCAATTTTACACTCCCTTCAGTGATAATTGATCATGTTTGCTTTGCGCTTCTCGGCTTTGCTAAGATTAAGACGCAGGTAAAACCAAGATGGGCCCGGTCAATTTTCGTATAGTGACCGCGTGTCATGTTTACCTAGGAGTGCCCCGCGATAAATTATCGACCTGTCGGCATGCACTCGGCGGAAACGAATGACATAATCATTTCCTGTACACCTTGTTACAAAGACATTACTTTAGATGAAAGTAAGATGTTGTATTTGAGAAAACATTGCCGAGAGAGGATCGGATGTTTTCATTCCATATTTGGGAGACATGACCTTTGCAGTAACGCGCAGAAATTTCCATGTGGAAATAATTTGAATTACCCCACAAAACACGCAAGTTTTGAAACGATTGGCGGGGGTTTGAAATAGAGGAACAACCAAATTCCTGATTGGACCTTGCCTAAATCGTAACAAAGTAGACTAGTGTAATATAACCTGACACTTTAGTCGGTTGAAAGCACTGTGAAAATCTACCTCACGCCAAGAAGACAACCAGACCTTGCCAGAGGTAAGACTAAAATCAGCTTTCATTTATCGGATCGGACCTTTGTTTGAGCGCCGTGAAGACTTACAGCCCAGGAAAACTACTATTTTAACACGGAAAATCGGAATCTGGGGGAACTGGAACACAAGTCAAATTGGGAACTTATTACTAAAGTAACAACACCCCAGACCAAGTGTAAGTGGCCTCTACAAGTGCCTTTATTTCTCTGAGCCAGCAGTCTGTGAGCCTAAAGATTGGCGTAAGTTGTACATGTTGAATTCTATATTTTTTCATTATTAACATGTGAGCTAATACGTATATATTGACATGTGAATATTAATATGTAAAAATTGCTAGTGGATGTCCAAGTCATTTGAGGCTGGCAACCTCAGCACATAGAATAATAATTTCATGAAGCACCACTGCCAGGGCTGGTGACTGCTTTATTGCGAGTTTCGTATAAAGAACCAAAAGCAGAAGTAGTCCCAAGTACCATATGGAGCAGGGAGGGAATGATGAAAGAAATGATGCACATACTTGTTATATTATTAACCTGTTCAACTAGTGTAAATGTAGAACATATTCACTCTAACTGTAATAAAAGTTTCAACCTTTTCAGCCAGTGTAAATGTAAAACATATTCAAACTATATTGTTAACATTTTCAATTAAAGTTAAATATAAAACTATTCATTTTAAATGTAAAGATAGTTTTTCGCCCACTGGGATTAAGATTTAATTCTCATAGAGGATAACAGTTCTGAGGTAGATGGGATTGTGGAATGAAAAGAGAGGTTCACATAAGTATGTGTCGGGAAACTCAATACTCAGAGTGCATTCGATTATCTTCTTTTGCCATACTAGTTGGTGGTACCAGTTGAAGGTACTATTTCTGGAACAAGTGAGGGTATATAAGTGGCCTGAAGTCGACGCTAGACACCATCATCAAACGGATCTTTGAGACGCGGGACCAGCTTTGCAGTTACTCCCTGATTCTACTTAGAATGTGCTGCAACTCTTAATCTTGACCAGGGACGCAAGCGATCCAGTCACCTATCTGCAAAGAACCAAAACACCAGCGGGAGCAGAAACCCCAGCAGCTAAGTGTACAAATAAAAGCTGCCGAGTGAAACTTCCCCTTATATTAATCCCCATTAACATCATTTGATGATGACCAATTTTTGTTAAAGAATTATTCAATTTTTAATAACTGTTGAAACCTAATTGATTATTAAATTTGTTACTTATATCTATCCACGTTTAAAGTTGATTTAATCATTTTGAATGTGTTGTATCCGTATGTCTCAGACAATTTCTTACACTTAAAGAGAGCTTTACAATAATAATAAGAGGAATTCGCTGAACAGCTGGGGGCATGAACGAGCAAACGAATTATAAGATAACCCTATCCTTCACAAAAATTGACTGCAGATACTAGAGTTAACGTGCTCAGCTAATGCAGCATTGTTTTCGCTTTTCTGAATATCTTGTGAACACTCCCTGGAGGTAGAAGCATCATTATCATTCTACCTACAACTCTGCCAAGAGTAATATTGTGCGAAGGTAGACACCTTTGAAGACCTACATCAGTTACTCTTGAGTTTTGGCCACTGTTGGACCACTACTGCAGAGCTAAGAGGCGGCATACCTTGACACATATGATTGATTCACTGTTTAATTTATTATGTGAGACAGTTTTGGCGCCCCTTTACCCCGGCGCCAAGAGCCAGTAGCCCCATAAGCTCGTCCCTGGATCCGGTTCTGAGTGGTAGGTACATGCTGTATCGGAATATATCGTGACAACAGGAAAGAGCGAAGGAAAAAAGCGATAGAAGACGACAAGGCGAGAAGACAGTGGATTGTTTGACATCGTGGTAATGAAATACGTCAGCAGCAGGGTTGATAAAAAGCACTGGTGACAGGATGTTGTGGAGATATATGATCACCTACGCCAACCGGCATAGTACTTGAAGAAGAAGTATCAGAATCAACTGTGATGACCTGGAAAGTATCGTTAGTAACACCATAACATATGCTTCAAGGACGTCGGTTCAATGAAAACAACAAACTGAAAGACCGGTCTGAAATTCACCAACACCTTCAGCTGACAAACTGCATGGCGACGAGAGAAGCCTGAGACAGATCTCCCATTTTATGACAGGAGATATTAGGTATAGATGAGTGATAGTCTTTTGTGAAGAAGAATTTAATGGTAATACCAAAGTTGTGGGGTCGAAGTTGGTATCGGGAGTCGAAAAGTCAGTAGTTTTGTGAAGAGTCGGAGTTGTAATAAGAGTCGATTACAAGCTCCGCGACTCCTCTCATAATTGTAAAACTCCCGAATGCGGGACAAAGCCAAGGTATTTCTCGAGTTAAGTGGATTCTTATCTTTAAATCTCTTCTCGTCGGAGTTGGAGTCGTACTTATTAAATTACTGGAATCGGAGTCAGGGTCGGAGTTAAACAAATACTTTTCCTACTCCACAACCCTGGCTAATACTTTCAAGAAATGCATTGAATGATGTTGAATTGATAATGATTGGTTGATGTAGTACATATTTTTAAAATTTTGTTTTTCTCGAAAGGAGGCTGTTTATTTATAGGCAAAATATTCCTGCTTACTTTCGTCAATATCTATATCGTACTGAATACTGCTGTTGCAGTACCTTCCTTCCTTCCTTCCTTCCTTCCTTCCTTCCTTCCTTCCTTCCTTCCTTCCTTCCTTCCTTCCTTCCTTCCTTCCTTCCATTCGTTTCAATCATTATGGAGTATGGGGGTTACAGCAGTAGGCTACATGCTGGAACCCAGCGTCAAAGCAGGTAAGTGTTCCTGCAGCGGCAGTTGCTGTTGCAAGTTGTTTTAAATGTCGGGATTGACAACTTCATACACCACCTCACTTTAGTAGGACATGCCTAATAGGAGCAGTGGCCATGTTCTTTCTTCGACTAATCAGAGACCCCCCCCCCCCCTTTCCCCAAGAACCACACCGGACGTTGTAGCATATACTTTCATTAGAAAACTTGCAGCGATCATCCAGCCTTCAAGAGGTGGGGGGTGACCATTTCCCTCGCTGCCTGTTCCGCCATTACTCAACAGCAGAGTCTGGTATCCATTTACAGCTGGGTTCACTGGAGCAAAACGCCATCGCGTTTCGAACCCGGCACTTTTACCGCTAGAGGCCAGGGCTTGACCCACTCTGCAATCTGACGCTCATCAACTATGTAAAATATTTTAATTTATCTAAAGTTTGTGTTTTCTTTCAGTTCTCTAAAATCTCCATGGTTACATATCCTATTTTTTAAAATGTTTGTTTTAAACAACTTATTGCCCCGGGGGGGCCTCAAGGGAGATAAAAGTGATTTTAAAATGGCTACTGCTCCCTCAGGAAATCGTAAATGTCGACTAATGTGAGGTTGTGCATGAGCCTGGCAACCTCATCATGTTAAACAAATAGCTACACAAACCTTCGCTATAGGAGCAAAACGAATGCTGTGGTGTAGGTTTCCTACTAGTTGGCCAGCTGGAGTGGTGGTTCCATTGGCAGCAACAAGGGAAGTGGTGATGACGAAACAACAAATCAAACTAATTTACATCTACCCCCACCCCCTCCCCTTTCTGAAAATACATTTCAGTGACATCATAAAGGGGAACAACTTGACCCAATGTTTTATCGACGCTACCGGCGCATGCGCAGGGGCGACTCAGGTGGCCCCTAATGACATCATTCAGAAATGGGAGAAGGTCATGCAAGATTTATACAGTTTGTGTGATGGCGGTAAGAAGTTTTATTTATAATACTGTAGTACAGATATACAGCAGCATATAAACCCATGCAACACAAACACATACACAGACACACACATATATACACAACCATGCACACACACAAATACCTGTTCCTGCACCTGTACCTGCATCCCCCTAGGGATTTTTCAAAATGATGCAAGGTTTCGTTGTGGTGCTCCGCCCTATTGCCGTATTGTGTTGCTCTCAAGAAGATCAATTTCATACTAATGAGTTGGATCACAGTATAAGTTTCCCGCTTATAAAAAAAAAAAAAAAAATGGTGCCACCCTGAAGACGGCGCTGTGTTCGGTCGCAACGCTCGCTGCGACCTAAAGCCTACTCTGTCTACAGCAGCGGTGATCTACAGGTAGATTACAAAGGATGATTTAGTATACCATTAGGCGACGGAGGGGGGATAAAGAATTCTTTAGCTAAGGAAATTTCGGAGTAGTCCTCACCCACCTGCATTTAAAAGCCATCACTTGTATCAAGAAATTATGTTGAGATATTTTAACATTTCTCACATTGAAACTGAAATTCCACCTATTTCTGCAAACATGACTTTAGCAGGGTAGATCTTCCGTGAGCTCATTGTTTCTGTAGTAGATACCCACGGCTCCTGTGGGTATCCCTGACCTACAAAATAAAAACAGACAGAGAAGGAACAATCATAACAGCTGAAAATAGGAAAGTGAACCAAAAGAGTATAATACAACAGGAAAAAAAAAAGAAACTTAGAAGAATCCATCAAAGAACAAGTTGAGGCACTTTTACCAAATTTAGTGGAACAAATTTGGGACAAAATGACAAGACTTAATGAGGAATTTATTGAGAACATGGTAGATAATGGAGTACATGAAAACATCGATAAATCACCACAAAGAGTAATGCATCTGGCAACTGATAGGGACAATACAAACTAAGAGCAAATTAGATAGTTTTAAAAAAATAAATAAAAAGGGATACTAGATAATATTAAAGTACGATAAGACAGGATTTAGAATTATACAGTGGAATTGTAGGGATATCAAAAAGAATTTTGCACCCCTACTAGCAGAAACAGGAGGAACTAATACAATATATGCTCTTCAAGAGACACATTTAAACCACAATAGTAGATATAGTTGTAAGGGTTTTAAGATACTTAGGCACGATAGGAAAGAAGGCAGAGGAGGGGGTGTTGCAGTCTTAGTAAACGACACATTTAAAATTATAGACTGTGAAGTATTTGATACAACCAACATAGAAGGTATCAAGGTCACTATAGCAGCTGAACCAAACAATCTAACAATCTTAAATGTATACGCTAAAAATGGTACAATTAAAGATGAAGAAATATTAGCCATAAGCACCAGACTAGGCCCCAAAACAGTCATAGTAGGCGATTTTAATTCTCATCATTATGCTTGGGGTGGACAACATGCAGACAATGCAGGAAAGCGCCTACTTGACTTTGTAGAAAACAATGACCTGCTAATACTAAATGATGGAACTGCAACTAGGATTAATCCTCAAGCTAACAGAGCAGACTCAGCAATAGACATAAGTATAGCAACTAAAAACTAGCGAATGTAAATTGGGAAGTGTTAACTGACACAAACTCAGATCATCTGCCCATTAGAATAACCGTGCAAGAAAATTTTGTTCCAAACCCAGGATCAGAAAAACCAACATTCAACTATAAAAAAAGCAAACTGGGAAGCCTTCTAATCAGAGCTGGAAATGATGGAATATAAAGACATGGAATCAGATGATACTGACTTGTTAGCAGAGACAATGGCCAATGACATTCTTAAAATAGCAATAAAATATATACCAAGTAAAAATATGCCACAACATTTAAAGCCAATAAACAACATGAATAAGGAAAGAACAACTAACAATAATAAAGAACCTGTTGCTTGGTGGAATAGAAGATGTTCAGAAATTCATGAGAGAAGAAAAAAAGCCTTACAAAAATATAGAAATAACAGAACAGAGGAAAACTATGATGAATATAAAATATTAGGAATGAATCTAACAGAATAATATTCAAAGCCAAAGAAACCAACTGGAAAGAGTGTTGTCAGTCACTTAGTCCTAGCACACAAATTAAAGAAGTATGGAAAAAACTTAAGGCAATCAAAGGGAACAATAAGAAAACAATAATGCCAACAATCAAACTACCAAAGAGAGCAGAAACAGATAAAGAAAAAGCTAATGCCCTTGCTGAGTATTTCTATAAAGTCAGTGCAAAAAGTAGTTGTTGCGTGATAAATTCTCGCAACATCGTTTTATTTCAATATCTGTTTTATAACGCAAGGGCAACAACTGCTTGAAATCTATAGTCACTTTTCTCGGTAAGCATTTGTCTTCTCGCGTTGGTATCGAATGCAGTTAACTTTTGAGCTGTGGTCATTTTTGCGCTGGACTGCGCATGACTTGTCTTGTTGTTTGGTCGATCGGTTTCCGCCCACCACTAGTGGGAGTGAGCGATTTGGAATGGCGAAAGAGATGCCTCGTTGAAGAGGGGATCTCCGCTTTTTTTTTTGTTCTGTCAGGGATGTGTAGTCCTCTTATGGATATTTCGTTTAGTCGAGATAATACCTCTAGTGTTTTCCCACATGTCGGGAGGCGTGATATTTCTGTGTATTTCATGAAAGCAAGGTAAATTGACTTTTTCATTAACTCTATCGATTTTGGGTCGTGAGCGATTTCGATTCATAGCCTGTCTCCGAAAGTCGTCGTCACGAGATGTTCTTTCCCAGCTCACATGTCGCTGCATTGTACTGCATCGGTTGATGCATGTACCAAGGACCATTACTTGCTACTTTGTTAAATGAACTAGGTTTAGAAAACCTTTATTATCTAGAGGATATTCTTGAGGACATTATTTATACTTCGGCAGACGTGTCTGTCTTGCTGAAGTCAAACTAAGGAGAGTGAACTGATCTCATACATCTGGTTATCTCCTGGCTGTTATAGAAAAGGATGGAGTTGTTCATCTGACTACATTTACAGCACTTTGAAATATAACATGCATCTGACTCATCATTGTAATGCTGTCTACCGTTTATTGCTGTATTGAATGTTGCTGTGATAATGACTGTTTGATGTGCCTACACATTTGCGTAACCATTTTGTCACTGTGGCGTCCACAATAAATAATGAAGAAAAACGTCAACGGCTGTTTCAAGACTCATTGACTTTATACGTCGTGAGTTTACTGACGTCCTATGTGGATTGCCCTGTTATTGTTGCATGAACATTGTTTTGACTGAACACATCTACACACTACACAAAACCAGACATGCGGATGCCATCCATCATCATATGGCATCACGCATCATTTGGTGGCCATAAGCTGGTTTGATTCTGGTACTAGCAAACACGGGGTCCCTTACCCACTTCATTTTCAACAAGAATTCATCAGCATCCTTCAAGAAATTAACATTCTTCAATACAGTCAACATCTTCAAAATTTTCAAAGTACTCGGCGTTGCCCGGTAAAAGTCAAAATTTCAACTTTTTGACGGAAACAAGAATTTGACAGTACCCGGCGTTGTTACATGTTGCCGGATAACTCGGACTGCTGTTATCTTTTACGCAAGTCAAGCAAGTTGCTGCTGTCAAGGTTCCAGTGCTGTCGTTTTTTTTGAGAAGGTCAAGTGCCGGTTGAAACGGGTTGTTTTCTGAAGAAGGCCAAGTACCGATTTCCATCAACTTACTTTTGGATTAGAAGGTCAAGTGCCGAAACAACTCAACACACAGTATTTCAGAAGCTCTTGTACCATCGTGTTAGCAGTGGAAGCAGTTCAGATGTGCCATCATCGTTGGAGCTTCGCTCTTTAGGACGTTGATTGACATCCGTTTTTCTGCTGTTCTACGATTGGAAGCCTTTAAGTTAAGTGGCCTGTTTGTATGTAAACTGTGCCCTTATACTTCTGCTGAGTCTTCTGTGTATCATCTCATTCTATATGTTATATGTCTATATGTTATTTGTATATTTATATGTTTATATTTCAGCGGGTTCTCGGTTGGGTGGTGTCTCCGTTAGATTATGCCACGTCATAGAGGTCGTCTATTGTGAGCGTTTTCTGTAGGGTTTGCAAATTTCCGATACTGGAATTTGCTAAGCGACTTCTGTTGCTATTTATGTTAGCTGTGATGACATGTTTTAATATTGTTTTCGTTATTATTTCACATTCTTTAGTTTTGTTGTGATTTGTTTGTATTTGTTAGCCTACTCTTGTCTATAATTTAGTTTCATACAACATTTTTGTTTATACACTGTGGTGTCATGTATTTTGTTTAATTCTATCGCAGATATCGTCACATTTTTTGTGATATTTCATTAATTTCTGCTTTATTTTTAGTTGATTTCTGCGAAAGTTTTTTGTATTGTTGCTGATCTTTGTTATTGTTTACATTGTTATTGTTTACATTGTTTGTATTGTTTACATTTTCAATGTTTACATTCTGCATGTGTTTACATAGTCATTGTTTACAGTTATAGTAATTAGTTAATGGGCTATGCTAATGCACTGTTACTACTATACTGATGATAAATGAATGATGAATAGTGTCGTGCACTATTGAATGAGAAGTGCACTTATGATCAAGATTTGAGTGCTGATATTTCATATACAAGTTCTTTGATTGGAGACTTGTTTCCCACAGAGACTGGGATAATATAATGTGATGTGAATATACAAGTGCTTAATTAAGACTTGTTACACTTAGGTTTGAAATAAATTAGTTAATTATTTCAGGTTTTGGACTCATATGTTAGACAACATGTCTACATTTGAGCACTTTATTGAGCAGGGTAAATTGCTTGGGAAGACTGGTGATAAGTTAGAAGAATTTGCAACTGCTCGATATGATAAAGCAATGGAAGCTGAACAAAAGAAACTGCATATGGAAGCTGAACAAAAGAAACTGCAGATGCAGGTGGATGAAAAGAGATTCCAAATGGAAATGGAAAAACAAAAAAGGGAATCAGAAGCTGAGGAAAGAAAGCTACAGCTAGAGGCTGAGAATAAAAGACTTGAAAAAGAAGCTGAGAATAAAAGACTTGAAAAAGAAGCTGAAAATAAAAGACTTGAAAAAGAAGCTGAAAATAAAAGACTTGAAAAAGAAGCTGAAAATGAAAGACTTCAAATGCAGGCTCAAGCTGAAGAAAGGAAGTTACAAAGAGAGTCTGATGAGAGGAAAGCAAAAATGGAACATGAAGAAAAACTCTTAGCTTTAGAGTTGGAGAAATTGAAATTGACGAGCATGAGTAATGGTAATGATTCAAACAAGGGTTCATCTTCTGGGAAGGCTAATAATGATACTTTTAAGATTAAGTTACCAACATTTAGTCCTTCCAGTGATGACATAATGTTCTATCTGGACAGATTTGAACAAGCATGTACAGCTCATAACATAGACAAAGCAAAATATGTTTATCAGTTATCAGGGATACTGACAGGTAAAGCTCTAAGTATATTAAATATGGTGGATGAACCTGACAAGAGCAATTATGAGGTTGTCAGGGCCGCTTTGTTAAAGAAATATCAGCTTAACGAAGACGGCTATCGTCTACAATTTAAAAACATGTTACCTGAAAATGGAGTTGAATTCTCCGAGTTTATTGCAAGAATACGCATTACTTTCTCACGATGGGTTGAACTATCTAAGACGGAAAAAACTTATGAAGGACTTATGGACTTAATACTTAGAGACAAAGTCATGTCGTCTGTCAATGAGTCTTTCCTTGCTTTCCTTCATGAACGTAAACCTAAAACAATAAAAGAAATGGAAGATTTCTGTTGCCAATACGTAACTGCGCACCCACACATAACCATGGGTAACTCTAAGGTGAAAGAAGGTTTACCAGTTGCTTCGGCAGCTCCGTATGGTCAAAACTTTGCTCGTAGATCCCAACAAAATTTTGATAGAAAGGGCAGCGGTAATTTCTGTCAAAATCATGGAAACCAATTTCATGGTGATTCTTCTTCGAAGAATTGGAGACAACCTGATAGTGGTCGTTACTATCACCCTAATAATTATAAGCATTTCAAAAGAGGATATGGTAATAGAGGTTATTCCTGCCGAAGACCTCAGAACCAAACAAATAGATGTTCGCATCAATGTGAACATGATAGTAATCGTGGAAACTGGAATTCGAACCAGTATAACAATTACAATAGAGACAATAATAACTGCAGAGATAATAATAACTCTGATAACTTCAGAGGTAATAATAGTCGGGGTAGATCTCAACAAAAAAAAAGAGATATCAGCAGGCTAATGCTGTACAACAGGAAACTGAGGGAGCCTGTAATCATGTTGTTGATAGTAAAAACTTTGACGCTGTCACTAGTTCTGCTTTTGACTTTGAGAGAGCAAACAAATGCCCCCAATGCAGTACTTTATTCGAACCGGGTACCATAACTACTTTGAGTTGTGGTCACCCACTTCCCGCTCTTCCTGCTGCTGTTGCGCATGACGGGAGGGGTTCTTTAATTCTACATAAGGGTCTTGTTAATGATACTCCGGTCTCACTACTTTTCGATTCCGGATGCACCACTATTGGTGTTAGACAATCGCTTGTAGATCCATCTTGTGCTACAGGAAGGGTTATTAAATGTGTCACATTTGGCGGCACTCTAGAAAAAATATCCTACTGCTGTAATTCGCATTGCCACTCCTTTCTTTACTGGAGATGTGCATGCTTGTCTCTTACCTAATCCTATTGCGGACCTTATTATTGGTCGTATTCACGGAGTTAGGGAGTGTACCCCACAGCAGATTGCTGCTTGGGAAGATAATAACATGCAAGCTACAAATGCAGTAGTTACAAGAGCACAAGCTCTACAAACACCCGAAACTTCACTGAATAGTGATAATGAAGTTGATAGCCAAGATAGTCACTTAGTAATTACTCGTGACTCTTTCATAAAATTGCAAGAAGAAGATCCTTCTTTAAAAAAATTCTTCGTTCTTGCGAAGAAAGGTGATCCGAATCAGGATACAAATAGAAAATCTTGGATTGCAATGAGAAACGGCGTACTTGTACGTATGGTACAAGATTCGACTACGTCGGCACATTCGCAAATTCTTGTTCCCAAGAGCATGAGAGTCCAAATATTACAACATGCTCATGACTCGCAATGTGCTGGACATATGGGTTTTGCCCGTACGAAGTCGAGAGTCCTTGCGGCTTTCTTTTGGCCTTTTGTCAATAAGGACATTCGTATTTACTGCCGATCATGCAAGGTATGTCAGGAGGTCAAATCTAGAGGACCACGACATGCTGCGCCTATCCAGGCTGCTGACATTCCTATTCGGCCGTTTCAGAAAATGGCCATAGATATTATTGGCCCTTTTAAGGTCAAGTCGGCCAGAGGACATCAGTTTATCCTTACATGTGTCGATATGTGCACACGTTGGCCAGAGGCTATTCCTCTTAAGAGCATATCTACTACAGATATCGCAGATGCTCTTTGGTTGATATTTTCTCGCTTGGGGTTCCCCAGAGAAATATTGTCAGACCATGGCACTCAACTCATATCTGACACTATGTCACAGGTAATGTCTACCTTACATATTGAACGATCTCTCAGTAGTATCTACCATCCTATGTCTAATGGGTTAGTTGAGCGTCTGAATAGAACGCTCAAGACTTTGCTTGGTAAGATAACTGAAGATCATCCTCAAGATTGGGACAGGGTTTTACCCGCGGCTCTCTTTGCCTATAGAGAAGTCCCTAATGAACACACAGGATTTTCTCCCTTCGAACTTGTCTTTGGCGCGCGTCCACGCGGCCCTATGTCTTTATTACACGATCTCATCACTGCCGATGATATTAGCGATGAAACTCAATCCTCATATGAGTATGTCATTGCTCTTAGACAAAAGATCATTGAGGCATGTAAGCTAGCAACTGCTTCATCAGAAATTGCTAAAGAGAAGGCAAGGCAGTTTGCTAACAAGAATAGATGTCTACGACAACTTTGTCCAGGTGACAAAGCATTCGTCCTACTCCCCAGTAGGGAAAATAGACTTCTTATTGCATGGAAAGGTCCGTATGCAATAGTCTCTCGGATTTCCGATGTTGACTATGTGGTCGATATTGATGGAAAGCATAAAACTTTCCACATAAACATGCTTTCGGAATTTCACGAACGTCCGGACTATTTGCTGCCTATTTTCCAGGCAACGGATGATGCTCCTGCACCTCACGGTCATTATTCATCCCTGTCTGTCATTCAGGATGAGGAAGCTACCTTCTCTGATGTCAACCTTCCCCTTCCAGTGGTTCCATTACATCCACGGAATCTTGGAAAAACGTTTCTGTTTCTCCTAATCTTTCTGGTGACGAACATCGACAAGTCTCGTCGATGTTACAAACATTTCAGGATGTTCTCACTGACATTCCTGGACACACAGATGTCATAGAACATGACATAATTCTTACCGACAATAATCCAATTAGGGTTAGGCCGTATCCTATTCCTATACACTTTCAGTCGCAAGTGGAAAAGGAATTGGATGAAATGATTCAATTAAATATAATTGAACCATCGACTTCACCATATTCTTCTTCCATGGTTATTGTCCGGAAGAAGGATAAGAACATACGAATTTGCGTTGATTATCGCAAATTGAATCAGGTCACAAAGTTCGACGCTGAACCGATGCCTTTGTTAGAAGATCTACTGATTAGACTTTCTAATTCTAGATTCTTCACTAAACTTGACTTGTCTAAAGGTTATTGGCAAGTGCCTTTAGCAGAGCATGCCAAACCTCTTACTGCTTTTTCTACACCTAGGGGTCTATTTCAATGGAATGTTATGCCTTTTGGTCTCATGAACGCCCCTGCCACTTTCGTTCGCATGATGCGTCGAATTCTGTCACATCGTTCGGATGTCATCGCATACTTAGATGACATCTGTCTCTTCAGTGATACCTGGGAAGATCACTATTTAGGGTTATATGACTTACTGTCCACTCTACGTGAGAATAATTTGACAGCAAAACCTTCTAAAGCTTTTGTTGGTTTTGGTGAAATCTCTTTCCTGGGTCATCGTGTTGGTCATGGTCTCTTGAAGACAGAAGACCACAATACTTCCAAAATACTGAACATCTCTGTTCCTAAAACGAAGAAACAAGTTAGGAGTCTCTTAGGTTTAATTCAATTTTATGGGAGATTTATTCCAAATTTATCTTCGATCATGGCACCTCTATCAACATTGTTGAAGAAAGGTTCGCCTAATCTGGTCCGTTGGTCTGAAGAATGCCAATCTTCACTAGACCAAATCAAGAATATATTTTCTTCTCCTCCCATCTTAAGATTACCTACTCTTGATAGGACTTTTGTTCTTCGGAGTGATGCTTCATCCACTGGGATTGGAGCAGCACTGATGCAAGAATATGCAAATACTCTGCATCCTGTTATGTACATTTCTAGAAAACTAAATGCGGCAGAGAGGAACTACTCGGTTTTAGACCGTGAGTTGTTAGCGATGGTTTGGTCAATTCTAAAGCTACAAAGATTCCTCCTGGGCGCACATTTCATTCTAGAGACTGATCAGAAAGCTCTTACAGCTATTCAGACTAAGAATTTGAAGAGTTCGAGATCCACTCGATATGCTATAGCTCTTCAACCTTTTCACTTCACGGTACGAGCTATCCGTGGTGCGGATAATGTGATGGCTGACATTTTGTCTAGATGCCCACATGACTCCAACTAATACTTCTGTCCTATATTTCTATATATTACAGAGTCATAACACACCTATATTTCTACAATAGATTAGCACATCTGTACTTACTTTATATGTACACACTATCGTGCTTTGTTGTCATCTTCTTCTGTTCGTTTTTTAAAATGATAGAGGAGGACTGAGTAGTTAATATAAGGGCCGTTAGTTTACTAAACAGCCACAATTATTAATAATGTATTGTACCTTATGAAGCATATTAGTTATTAATTAGCATTATATTGCTTGTACTTTCTCAGAATGTCATTGTTGAGCTGAGGACTTACCTTACGAGTTCTAGATTGTGTACTTACCCTCGGAATACCAGAGCATATGTCCTGGATCGTCATGTAGTTTAACTTTACTATGTACTTATGTCATTACATGTCAAAGAATGTACTATTTAAATTTTCCTATCAGATTTGTACATCCATTTTTAAAGACAATATTAGAGTATGCTGTTTAATGATGATTATAGTAACTTGCATATGTATATTGTGTTTACATGCTAACGTGATGTGTGTTGGTGACACCTCCCCGATGTGAATATTTTTTGAGACATATTTATTTTTCTGTTGAGGTATATCCTCACCAGACACTCTATAATTAGCCTATTGTTTGGCAATTTAATTAATTATCAGCGCATAATTCGTGCGTTTTGAGCCGCTTATCGCTTGCTCTTTGATATTGAAAAAAAAAATATGTTCCACATTTTTTTTTTATCGGGAGGAGGTGGTGATATGTTGCGTGATAAATTCTCGCAACATCGTTTTATTTCAATATCTGTTTTATAACGCAAGGGCAACAACTGCTTGAAATCTATAGTCACTTTTCTCGGTAAGCATTTGTCTTCTCGCGTTGGTATCGAATGCAGTTAACTTTTGAGCTGTGGTCATTTTTGCGCTGGACTGCGCATGACTTGTCTTGTTGTTTGGTCGATCGGTTTCCGCCCACCACTAGTGGGAGTGAGCGATTTGGAATGGCGAAAGAGATGCCTCGTTGAAGAGGGGATCTCCGCTTTTTTTTTGTTCTGTCAGGGATGTGTAGTCCTCTTATGGATATTTCGTTTAGTCGAGATAATACCTCTAGTGTTTTCCCACATGTCGGGAGGCGTGATATTTCTGTGTATTTCATGAAAGCAAGGTAAATTGACTTTTTCATTAACTCTATCGATTTTGGGTCGTGAGCGATTTCGATTCATAGCCTGTCTCCGAAAGTCGTCGTCACGAGATGTTCTTTCCCAGCTCACATGTCGCTGCATTGTACTGCATCGGTTGATGCATGTACCAAGGACCATTACTTGCTACTTTGTTAAATGAACTAGGTTTAGAAAACCTTTATTATCTAGAGGATATTCTTGAGGACATTATTTATACTTCGGCAGACGTGTCTGTCTTGCTGAAGTCAAACTAAGGAGAGTGAACTGATCTCATACATCTGGTTATCTCCTGGCTGTTATAGAAAAGGATGGAGTTGTTCATCTGACTACATTTACAGCACTTTGAAATATAACATGCATCTGACTCATCATTGTAATGCTGTCTACCGTTTATTGCTGTATTGAATGTTGCTGTGATAATGACTGTTTGATGTGCCTACACATTTGCGTAACCATTTTGTCACTGTGGCGTCCACAATAAATAATGAAGAAAAACGTCAACGGCTGTTTCAAGACTCATTGACTTTATACGTCGTGAGTTTACTGACGTCCTATGTGGATTGCCCTGTTATTGTTGCATGAACATTGTTTTGACTGAACACATCTACACACTACACAAAACCAGACATGCGGATGCCATCCATCATCATATGGCATCACGCATCAGTAGTCTTGGACAGGAAGAAAATGAGAGAAGAGAAAGACTTAAGATACAGTTTTTAAAGTAACTACCAGACCAGATAGATGAAACAAACTATTTAGATTCTGATAAACAGAGGAAGAAGTAACTAGTGCAATAAAAGAGAAATCTAATACTGCTTCAGGGCATGATATACTTAGTTATGAAATTCTTAAGAAAGTACCAAAAAAACTATAAACATAATAACTTCCCTTTATAACAAAATCTGGAGCTTAGGAAAGATACCAAAAGCATGGAAAGTAGCTATGATAGTACCCATCCTAAAACCCAATAAGGAAGCCCATGATGTAAGTTCATATAGGCCTATCTCCTTAACATCACAACAAGGCAAAATATGGGATTCCTCAGGGATCTGTGATTTCACCTTCAATTTTCACTATAGCTGTAAATGACTTAGCAGATGAATTTAACGACATTAAGAATGCACTATACCAACGGGCTGATCACCCGTTTGCCAGTCACTTCGATTACGGAAACAACAGCAAATGGATTGATTTGCCGTTGCCCTAAAGACGCCAATAGGCGTGATGGGAAACAATGGCATAGAAAACCTATCTGCTGTTGCCCTAAGACGCCACTAGGCGTAATGGCCACTGACTGCTTTGACGGTCGGTGGCTAAGGATGGAAGAAGAAGAAAGAAGAAGAAGAATGCACTATCACAATTTGACGATGACTGTGCCATTTGGCGATCTGGAAAAAACTTGGACCATGTTTACCAAAAACTTCAAAAACAAATAGACAAAGTTTCAGAGTGGATGAAAGTTGGGGCTTCCAAATTAATGTAAACAAAACAGTAGGTATAATATTCAGCAAAGGAAATTTAAAAAAAATAACAAAATCAATATAACCATTAAAGGACAGAAAATATGTACCTACTCAGCAACTAGATTTCTGGGCATAACTTTAGATAAACAACTAAATTGGAATAAATATATAGAGAATTTAGTAGAAAGCTGTAGGGGACCTCTAAATATACCAAGGATAGTAAAAGGTAATGGATGGGGAGCCAGCAATAAAATAATGCTTATGTTCTACAAGTCTTTCATCAGGGGGAAACTAGATTATGCCAGCACAGTCTATGACTCAGCTGCAGCTTCTAACAAAGCAAAACTAGACAGAATTCAAAATGCAGCCATGAGAACCATTACAGGGGCACTTATATCAACACCAGTAGAAGCACTAGAAGTAGCTCTTGGCATACCGCCCCTTGGTCTAAGACGGAAAGAACTAAAATTAAATTATTGGAGTAAAGTAGCACAAGAAGTGACCCACCCAGCACATAATGCATTTGACAAAAACCAACAAATTGTATGGGACGTCCCCTTAAATAAAGAAAGATATCCAACAGGGTGGAAAACTATAGAAGATCTAACACAGTTCAAAGAACTATCAAACACAATCAATAATAGTATTAAATATAGAAGCACAATACCACCCTGGGAACTAAAAGCACCAGTCATAGACTACACACTTACTGAAAAGATTAAACAGAACATAGAAGATAGAGAAGCCAAAATGATAAGTACACAGTTCATAAATCAACTAGCAAAACAAGCTCTGGCTGTGTACACTGATGGATCCAAGGGCGATAGTGGACAGCTAGGTGCAGGAGTAGTGATACCACAGCGGGGAATAAAGAAGAGTTACAGTGTAACTGGAGGGGCTTCGATTTTTACCGCGGAGATGGTAGCAATTCTAAAAAGTTTAGAAATAATCGAAGATAATCCGCCAGAAGCAGTAACGATTTTTACAGACTCCCTGTCATCACTAATTAAAGTCTCTACACATAGAACAAGGAAAGACAACAAGGTTTAAAAAAAAAAAAACACCAACTCAAAAAGAACAAATACTAGACCTAATACAAATTTAAACCAAGTGCAAAGGACAATAGTTATCTATATACAATACACAACTGAAAATAAAATGACAAATACTAATATAAGTTAAAACCAACAACTGCAAAAGTCAAGTTAGTTAAGTTTAATAAAAAAATTAGTAAATTAAATGACACTAAATACCCCAATTATAACCAATTTTCAGGTTGAATAGGGTAGACCAAGATGGAACGAGAAGAGGCAATAATGATCAGCTGTTAAGTGCCCGCTCTCCACCCATCACCTTTTCAAAACAACAACAAATGTTTAAAAAAAATATTTTTTTTCAAACTGGAAATATTATTCCATTATAATATCGACCTAAGACGCAGCAAAATTGGAATGCAGTCAGCGACCCATAGCTTGCGTCAGGGTCAGCGAACCAGAGCTACTCCACCTCCAAGTGGTGGTCCTGGAAACATGCTGCATCACTGCAGTCTGGCTGAGAGAGTAGGGATCGAAGTAGGAAGGCAAACCCGGTCCTAAAAAATGCCGTGCCGAAGTCGGATGTGTTGGGCCGAAAGGCGCAGATATCGCAGCTTTGCTATAAATGGCGACACGACGCAACCAACGTCCTTTTCAGGACGAACGCAGCAGAAGAAGAAGAAGATATCGAACATTATTCGATAGCAATTTAAATAGATAGATAGACAGACAGACGGATGGACAGACACATAGATAAATAGACAGATAGATACATATAGATAGACGAGACTGACGGGGCGGACGTCAGAGACTGACGGGAAGCACAGGACACACGGAACGGACGGCAGAGACGCGACTGAGGGCACGGACGGGACGGTACCGACGGGACGAACGGGAGAGACGGGACAGACGGACAGAGTGGACGGGACATACGGGACGGTACCGACGGGACGTACGGGACAGACGGACGGGACCCATTCCGAAATGGACCCGGGCTGGGCCGGGTATGACAGCTAGTATATATATATATATATATATATATATATATATATATATATATATATATATATATATATATATATATATATATATATATATATATATATATATATATATATATAAATATATAAAATATAAAAATATATATATATAATATATATATATATATATATATATATATATATATATATATATATATATATATATATATATATATATATATATATATATATATATATATATATATATATATATATATATATATATATATATATATATATATATATATATATATATATATATATATATATATATATATATATATATATATATATATACTGCTTTTATCTTAACCCCGCCATCAGAAGTCCGTCAGAATTTGAATAATCTAGCGCAGTCCTAGAACCAGTTTTTCTTGTTGGAATAGTGTTTTATAGTGATTGATTTGTGGAGATTTTCATTCTGAATTTTCTGGTAAAAGGATAATAGTGCTAATGATTTAAAAAGTGATAGCTTTTAACATTTATTCTTCACTTAGATTTTTTTTTTTTCTATAACCAGCGGCACTCGAGCTTTCCAGCTCTATCGGCCCAATGATATGTCATTGCGAGGCTGGGGGGTCAGTGGACTTTCCTTCCAACCCGGTCAGGAGCTTCGCTCCTTCCCATCCACACGGGATTTATGTGCAGGAGCCGTTCAGGTTATTCAGTCAAATTTCCGGTCGTAAACATTTCTTCAAACGCCGACGGCCGGGTTTGAACCATGAACACCTGGTCGCCAGTACAACGTCGTAGCCATTACACCAGCGCGGCTCCCTTCTCGCTAGTAAAACAAGTGAAATAAAATAACGCGTAGCGATTTCATACCAGATATTCAATTAAAATGTTAAATCACGCCACCCGCTACCCACATACCTAATTATGTAAACAGTGTAGGCAGACGCGACACTAAATCTCTACAGGAGAGAGATAAATCCGACGGTTTAGCTGACCGGACTTACAGGCATTAAAGCGACTGATAGTGGGCGTATAGAATACACGTTATATTTCATTTTGTATATTTGTTATTATAGTGTCTATTATTTTTGATACCATACGAAAAACTAAGAGACGCCGACAATTTAATAACTATTTAATGACAGGTGATCATTGTTTAGGTAGCGCGTATGGAGAAATTAAATAATAATTAACATTGTACGCTGACCGCCGGCGCGAGCAGGGGGCGGGCGAGTTAAAATAACTCAGCCCGACCGAACTCCGCCGCCAGCGACGTCTGCTAGCGGGTAGGCGCAAGGAAATACCGTGTGCCTTTTAAACCTAGTCAGGAATGACGGAGTGGAGAAGAGATCGTCTTGTCCCCGTCTGTGTGTATATATAGTAGTAGCCTTTTTTCCATAAATATTTTCTTGTATTCTTCGCAGAACTGATCACAAGGGCGTCCAGGGGTCTTTTGTTTTGTTACTTTTCTCCTTTACTTGGCTTGTGCGTTACCAATTTCATTTATAAACGGGTACTCGCCAAATGGTATTTGAGAACAATCAAATTTAACACTGGACTTACCAAATCCAGATTTATATTTTTACCAGCCACAGTGGTGTAAATATAACATTATTATTGATCCCGACAGTCGTAATTCAAGTGGAGTATATCTCTAGATACCCACGCTATGCAGAATCGGCGCTCTAACACAGAGTTGGCCGATAGAAAAGCCATCATCATCAATTGTAACATTTTTTTAGCAACCAGATATTTCCCAATACTGGAAGTATTTCCCCGTGAAAGGGTGAACCTCAAGAACTCTCGTAGTTATAACTATTTGTAGTAACACTTATATCCAGGAGAAGCACCATATTTGGCTTTCACCTCACTAGTTAGTTTCTGTGGATGAACTGGGGCTAATTTGGTTCTGCGACAACTGGGGGACAGAATATTAAGTGAAATAGATAATATATTCATGGACTAATTCTATTACCAAGGGATATTACAGACTTACCATACCAGGCAATTAGGTAAGAGTGTGAGAGTGGCCACTGCTTGAGAGAGTGTGTGAGTATTTTTCCTTGTTTGCTGGAAACTATCCATATATCTGATTTGTCTAAATTTTGTTTACTTTACTGGGTCTCATAGAGTACCAATACTGTTCATTCTGTAACATAGTGCTAATCTTCAACCTTTGGGTTAATAACTTTGGGTTTTTTTCTCCATTCGGGGAGGGTGCACTTTTCTGCTTTATTTCATTTGCATGTAAATGACTCTTTGATCTTTTTTCTTTAGATATTTTGATGTTGTCGAGTTTAATGATAATAAACTACAAAGAAACTTACCTTTATGTGTTGGTCAGACCCATACCAATTTATCCGTAGTTTTTTCCCGTTTGTGGGTCTTGTTGTCACATAGCTGTGTGTGTGTACTTATCTATTCTTGATAGGGAGGTTAAGGCTGTCTGGTAATAAAGTACAGTCGTACGGATAGGCTGGAGGAGATAACCTAATCACTCCAGAGACATATCTTTCCACCTGTGAAATCTATTTTCTATACCTTTTCTCGCGTACCTGTCGACATTCACTCTACTTAGACGGGCCAAATAAAACAATTAACCTACCGTACGACAGTCTGTAGTAATGGATGTGTCTGTAATAACGGTTATGTCTGTAATAATGGGTATGTCTATAATAATGGATATGTCTGTAATAATGGATATTTCTATAATAATGGATATGTCTGTAATAATGGGTAAGTCTGTAATAATGGATATGTCTGTAATAATGGATATGTCTGTAATGACGGATATGTCTGTAATAACGGGCATGTCTGTAGTAATGGGTATATCTGTAATAACGGTAATGTCTGTAAAAATGGTTATGTCTGTAAGAACAGGTATGTCTGTAATAATGGTTATGTCTGTAATAACTGATATGTCTGTAATAACTGATATGTCTGTTATAAAAGGTATGTCTGTAATTACAGGTATGTCTGTAATAACAGTTATGTCTGTAAGAATGGGTATGTCGGTAATAATGATAATATCTGTAAAAGCTGATATGTCTGTAAGAATGGGTATGTCTGTAATTACTGATATGTATGTAGTACCTGCTATATCTGTAACACCTGCTATGTTTGTAATACCGTATTTCTGAACATCTTCCAGCCAATCGTATCCTTTTAATGCCAATCTATATAACAGTTTTCTCAAGCATGTTCTATTAAATTTGTTTTTCTGTTTTTGTGTAACAAATTCTCACCAGCTTGTCCAAACTTTCTGGAGCGAACGGTCAACATAACCCAGTGTACTGGTATCATCCGGTTTGATGCGCTTTACGATTCCTCATATCAAGTGTTCTGTAGGTAAGTCTTGATTATCATTGCCATTGTCATATTTTTAAATCAATCAATCAATCAATCAGTCAATTAATCAATCAATCAGTACTTTCGGAACAGATAGTATTTGAGTCGGCAGTGGTCGGTTTTCAGTCTTAAAATTATCTCTCGGCCTCTTCTTTAAGGTGTGTTATAGATCAATCAATAAATGAAGCAATCAATCAATCAGTTAGAAAATAAATATCCTTTAGCTCCCCAAGGAGCAGATGCTTTCAACAAATACATGCCAAATCCACCTGTCATCAAAGTCTTTCTATGTCTTCATCAATTTTATTTTCATTTTCCTTTCTATTTCCGTGTGTTCTTTGTTCTGCCTCTACTTCTCTTCCCCTGGGGATGCCAGAAAAAACGACTGTTGTCATGTAATGCTACCAACAGGTTTCCTCAGTGTGTGCCCAATCCATCGCCAGCGTGTTCCTAGATTCTTAATTATCATTACTAATACAGTCTTAGTCATTATTATTCCATGTACCTTTGTCAGTCAGTGTTGAATCAAATCATTCATTAATTGTTAAATCTTATCACGGCTGCTTCAGTACTCTATGCTTGTTTTCTCATGCCTCATTCATTAATTGTTAAATCTTATCACGGCTGCCTCAGTACTCTATGCTTGTTTTCTCATGCCTCATTCATTAATTGTTAAATCTTATCACGGCTGCCTCAGTACTCTATGCGTGTTTTCTCATGCCTCATTCATTAATTGTTAAATCTTATCACGGCTGACTCAGTACTCTATGCTTGTTTTCTCATGTCTCATTCATTAATTGTTAAATCTTATCACGGCTGCCTCAGTACTCTATGCTTGTTTTCTCATGCCTCATTCATTAATTGTTAAATCTTATCACGGCTGCCTCAGTACTCTATGCTTGTTTTCTCATGCCTCATTCATTAATTGTTAAATCTTATCACGGCTGCCTCAGTACTCTATGCGTGTTTTCTCATGCCTCATTCATTAATTGTTAAATCTTATCACGGCTGACTCAGTACTCTATGCTTGTTTTCTCATGTCTCATTCATTAATTGTTAAATCTTATCACGGCTGCCTCAGTACTCTATGCTTGTTTTCTCATGCCTCACCCATTAATTGTTAAATCTTATCACGGCTGCCTCAGTACTCTATGCTTGTTTTCTCATGCCTCATTCATTAATTGTTAAATCTTATCACGGCTGCCTCAGTACTCTATGCTTGTTTTCTCATGCCTCATTCATTAATTGTTAAATCTTATCACCGCTGCCTCAGTACTCTATGCTTGTTTTCTCATGCCTCATTCATTAATTGTTAAATCTTATCACGGCTGCCTCAGTACTCTATGCTTGTTTTCTCATGCCTCATTCATTAATTGTTAAATCTTATCACGGCTGCCTCAGTACTCTATGCGTGTTTTCTCATGCCTCATTCATTTCACTTTTGGCCCCCTATGGAGCACGGATCCACCACTACAGCTGGCCCACCAGCAGGAAGCCTGGATCATAGCATTAATTTGTTGTTGGGTGTTTACTACTTTTCTTTGTAGCACGTCCCTTTCAACCTTCTACCATATACATGGATCTGTTGGTTATATCAGGGCACGTTTGTATCTATTTTATGCTCTATACTGTATTATTTTTCTTGTAGGTATTTTTACATTTTAGTTAATTTTCATATTGTTATATTGTTCAGAAAAATTGTGTCTATACTGGTATGCATTTAATATTGATTGGAGGTTTACTTATAGTCAATCCGTACTTTTTTGTTGTTGTTGCGTACACCCGCTATTACTCGAGGCGAAATCTCAGGTTAGTATGTCTAACCTGAGGCTGATTTTTACGTGAGTATCCCTTTTTTTTCTTGTACAGAGACAGGTGTCCCTTGCCATTCAGGCAGATACTCGCCGATTTCGGAGGTACCCATTAGAGCTGGGTCGGCTCAGGAGCCGCCAGTCCCTGGTCGACGACACTTATTCAAATGTGCTCGAGTTAATCCAGTCCAAATCCCGGTCGACGAAAAATTTTCAAATGTCCTCGCCCGGGTTTGATCCTGGGTCACTCGGTCGCCAGCGCAGTTTGGTAACCACTACACCAGCGCGGATCCCAATCAATCCGTACTTATCTGGGGGAAGCCTGCCACAGTAAACTACTGACAAGCGTCATAATTTTTTTTTTATATGTTAGCTTTTGTTTTTGTAATAGTGTTTACTTAACTTTTGTATGTCTGGTGTGGTCTTAATGCCTATAAGATTTTCTACACTCATTTCTACCTTGTGGTTATTTCAGTATGTCTTAATGTTTTGCTTGTGCTGGTCATATCTTTTACAGTTCGACAGAACCTGTCTAATTGTGTTTGGTTTTTGACACACTTCACATATGAGTCCCTTTATCATGAAGTATCCAGTTCCAAGCTTGAGCCTTCTGCCATCAATGGTACCTATACCTTGTAGCGGTATAGCAGCTTGCGTACCCTGACAACTCCCAGAGCTATGCCAGCGGGAGTTTTACTCCTGGTAGGTTCAACTAAGCTGGACAGGTCTGTGCAGGTAGGGGTCACACAAAAGCTGGTACCCTGGTCCTCCAGGTTGGGGGTTTAATCGCAGGGCCAACATCCCTTCCTATGTACAAAATCTGAACAGTTACAGAAACAGCAACAAATGGAAAAACTTTGATGCGGGATGGACATCTGGAGTCCCAGCCTCGTATGACTGTCAGTGGTGAAAGCCGAAAGGAAGCTATTGGCATGAAAGCGGATGCCCCGACCGCAAAACACGAAACTAGAATTGGATTCTGTAACGTCAGAACCATGACTGAGGCAGGAAAGCTGAGGCAGATCACAGCAGAGATGAGGAACTAAAAATTACATATCCTGGGAATAAGTGAGAGCAGATGGACCAGGAAAGGGAGAATAAAAGCAGGTACAGGAGAAACAGTACTTTACTCTGGTAGAGAGGGTGGTCAGCACAATGAAGGCGTAGCCTGAACAAATGAATAGAAAGGTCATTACTGGAATGAAAACCCATCAACAACAGACTGATAAGAACAAGACTGAGAGGGAGATTCAACAACACCACAATTATACAATACTATGCACCAACAAATGACAGCGATGAAGAGGTCAAGGACAACTTCTATCAACAGCTACAAAAGGAAATCGAAACTGCACCTAGGTACGATCTTATTATAGTAATGGGAGACCTCAAAGAGAAAGTTGGTAGACACAATACTTATAATGAAAAAGTAATGGGGAAATGCGGCAGTGGAACAGTAAACAAGAATGGGGACAAACTAATAAGCTTCTGCAGCATTAACAACCTGGTCATTGTAGGAACACTTTTTCCACACAAAGAAGTGCACAAGTTATCGTGGGAACCACCAAACGGACGGGACAGAAACCAGATAGACCACATTATGATCAATGGAAGATGGAGGCATGCATTACAAGACGTGAAGGTAAGAAGAGGTGCAGATGTGGGAAGTGACCACCATTTAGTCGTAGCTAAACTGAAGGTGAAAATCAGAACTGCTGGACCAACTGTAACTACACAGAAAAGGTTTGACATCAGCAAATTGAAGGACTCCCTTACCAGAAAAGCTTTTGCGGCTGATATAAAGTCCCACAGGTTAAAGCAACTAAATAGCGAACAGTACAGTCAGCTGGAAAAGAAAGTTAAACGCCAAACCCGGGCCAAGAAAAGGAATTTCCTAGACGATCTTGCAAGACAGGTAGAAGAGGCAGCACTGAGAAATGAACAAAGCACAGTATACACAATAACTAAAATCATCAGCGGAAAACGAGGTGCAAACAATATTACATTACTAAGAGATAAGCAGGGAAATCTCATCACGACAGCAAAGGGACAGGAAACAAGATGAGCAGAGCATTTCAGAGAAACTCTGAACAAGGAACCACCAGAGACACAGTTGAATGTTCCTGGGGCTAAAAACGATCTAGGAAGAAATCATCACGGCAATCAAAGGGTTAAAGAATGGAAAAGCGCCTGGCTACGATAACCTAAATGCAGAGCTATTCAAGACAAGCCCTTGTCACGAAGTGGATTTAAGTTTAGAGTTTGTCTGAGTATAGAGACAAGACCCTAGTTATGAGAAAGTCTGAGAAGATAGATTTTGGATGAGAAATGACAGTGAATGTGGAAAGACGAGACTTATAGCTTCGAGGGTGAGAACTGAAATTGACTCTCCCTCGCCACTCGTGACTTAGTTAAGAGCTATTGACTCACCACCTCTGATTACCATAAAGGAGATAAGGTTTCCCTAAAGTCCACAGACACAATTATACAGACAAGCATATACGTACAGTATAGTTATAGAGAAACTGATCCAGTGTACATTTTATAGTTTATTAAACAACAAATAAATAACACAGCAAAATAAATAACGTGCGAGGTCGCACACCTGAAAAAACCCAAAACAATTAAAATGACAGACAATATAACCACACCCTTTCACCCTCTCTTTCAACCTGCATGGGAAAAAATAATTAAGGATTAAACAAACTCTACTTGATGGGGTCTCTAAGTACGAGCCACCACTCCTAACTATCCTATTATTAATTTTAAATCTAACCAACTGCAGACGTAACTAAATGTCTACACAAATCTGAATGTACTATATAATGTCCTACACAGCTAATCACAAGCACTGATCCTATAACCGACTTCTTCAGTGCTAACTCAGAGGCTGTCCTCTAACTCTGTCTATCTGACTCTCTAACTTCTGTCTCTCCTCTGCTACTGCTCAGTGTCTCTCTGACACTACCGTCTTCTGCTGAGTGGCGTCTCCGTTACGCCCCTCCTCTCGATAGCATTCGAAAAGGAATAATTTCCCTTTCTCCCTTCTAAACTACAGATGCTGATGACTTTGGTATTAAGAACGAGACACTTGACTCGGGATGTAAATGCTTCACTGCCGATGAACCTTCTTTCAACTGCCCAGTTAACCTCTTCGGGTTTAGGACAAACGGCTTTATTATGGCCGTATAAAACAACAACACCAGGCCACACGCCTAATTGGTGTGTTATAACGAGCTAAGAGCTCCGGATTTTAAGAAAACCCGTTCCCGGTGAAGGATGGGCTTCACTGCATGAGAACATCTTTCTTTTACTGGTACAGACGTACTGGCGCCGGTAATACCGCGTCACCAGTTCTCTTCACCTATGGCGATGTCTCGAGCCCTCGGCTCCTGAGAAGGCAAAGTACCGTGGTAAATTGTAGGGGCAGTTTACACCCTCCCTATGTGCCGTGACAATGCTGTAAAACGAACAAATTAACAACATCTTATACAACAATCAACATATTCTCATCCCTACCACATAAACTCACTAAATAAATACATCGCCCGTCTTTCCCCTAACTTAATACCTCTCCCCTACACAAATCTACGCACAAGCGATAAACAATATTCCTACACAAGGGTCAAACTAATTTGCCGTCTTCTCCTATCTCTTCCCCCACCTCAACGTAAATATCTGTCTGGTAGAAAAAATCCCAGACACAGGCTGACCTAAATCTTTTGTGCTAGGCTTGCCTCGGCGTCACAACATTTGCATTCACTGCAAGCAAAGGAAAATCCCCGGTATAAGTTCTCCGGCCCTCCTTTCTTACGAGCTGACCCGGGAAAGTTATCAATTAACCCAATATAAACACACTGTTGCTACCTCAACTCAGTAATATTAATTACATCCCTTAGTCTCCTGACTACACAACAAATTAATACATAATTAAACAGAATACACAATTACGCTCGCGTATATACACTGAAAATTATCATAATCAAAATGCTGTTTACACGGTCCTCATATTACATATTACAGAGCACCCGTTTACCTAAGCACTTATCCTCACACAGTTAATATATCAAAGCCGCTACGTGCTCCTAGATACAGTTACTTATTTAAAAAAACTTATATGCACAACTTACATTTTTATTATTTTTATATGATAGCAATTGATGGCACCTCAAATTAATCAAACTTAAATTAACTCCCAGAAGAAAACTTTACTTTAACATGCTAAGATCTATTATGAAACGAACTATCTATGACGCTAATTAAGATGTACACATACCAAATTACCGAATATCTCTCGCTGAGCAACTGATAACTCGCTGAGCTAACGATAGGCGTTGATTCACGGCTGATTTTCTTGAGACAGAGAGAGCGCTAAAGACTAAGACGCTGTTATTTATAATTGGAATACTGAGGCAATACCCACGCTCTGAGTCATCGCGTCGTTTTGGGGCCGCCCTTAGACCAATAATATTGCTGCAAATAAATAATATCTGACCTCGGCCAGTGATATCGTATACTAACTCATGACTCATATTTATTCTTTACATCAACCACAAAAGCTTTTCTGGTGAGGGGGTCCTTGGGATTCATGATGTTATATCTTTTCTGTTTGATTGTAATTGGTCTAGCAGCTCTGAGTTTCACATTCAGGCTTGATACTACAAGGTGATGATACTACCATTTCTTTTTGCAGTTGTTGAAAGAATTCATCCTTGACCTCTTCGTCGCTGCCATTTGTTGGTGCGTAGCATTGTATTATTGTAGTGTTGGTGAATCTGCCTCTCAATCTTATTCTTATCAGTCTGTTGTTGATGGGTTTCCATTCCAGTAGTGACCTTTCTATTCCCTTCTGTAGAATAATGGCTACACCTTCATTGTGCTGTCCATCCTATCTGCCAGAGCAAAGTGCTGTTTCTCCTGTTGCTGTTTTAACTTTTCCTGTCTCTGTTCATCTGCTCTCGCTTATCCCTAGAATGTGTAATCTCTAGTTTCTCATTTTCGCTGTGACCTGTTTTAGTTTTCCCGTCTCGTTCATGGTCCTGACATTCCAAAAGCCTATTCTTCTTTTCACGTTTTGCGGTCAGGACGTCCGTTCTCGTGTCAGTGGCTTCCTTTCAGCTGTCACCACTGACAGTCATACGAGCCTCAGACTCCGGATGTCCGTCCCGCAGCAAAGTTTGTTCATTTGTTGTCGTTTCCGTAACTTCGTTTCTTTTTACATAGACAGGGGTGTCAGCCCTATGCTAAAACCCCCAACCTGGAGGATCAGGGTGTCTGCTTTATTCTGACCCCTACCCGTGCAAACATGTCCAGCTTGATAGAACCTTCCAGGAGTAAAACTCCCACTGGCATAGCTCTGGGGGTAATCAGGGTACGCAAGCCGCCATACCTCGACAAGGTATTGGCACCTGTGATGGCAGAGCGCCTGGTTACGACAATTTAAATGCTGAGTTATTCAAGGCAGACCCTGAACTAGCAACATAACTATTAGAACCACTATTTGCACAAGTCTTGAAAACAGAGACACCACCAACGGATTGGAGTAAAGGAATAATTGTCAAATTGCCCAAGAAGGGCGACCTTGCAGACTGCAACAAGTGGAGAGGAATTACTCTCCTCTCAGTTCCCATTAAAATACTAGGTAGGATAATTATTCAGAGAATGTCAAAAGCAGTAGACCATAAACTGAGGAAAGAACAAGCTGGATTTAGAAAGAACAGAAGGTGTGCAGATCATATATTCACCCTCGGGAACATTGTAGATCAATGTTCAGAATGGCAGGAGACAGCTATACCCTAGCTGCATTGTTTCCATTATAAAAAGCCTGAATTCTAACTTTACATGCAGTGTTGGTCATAAGCAGCTCTAAAACAAAATCCATGGTGATATCACGAGAAGAAAGAGTACATCAGATTAAGCTGAGAGAACAGGTCCTGGAGCAGGTCGACCACTTTAAATATCTCGGTGCTATTATAGACCGAAAGGGAGGCATCAGAGAAGAGTTGGCCACTCGAAAAGCAGCAGCCGGGTGACTTTTTCAGGTCATAAACCGAGGATTCCTCAGCAAGAGAGAGGTTGGTAAGAAAACGAAGATGGCTGTATACCGCTCCACCTATGTCCCAGTCTTGACATATGGATGGGAGTCATGGGCAATGACTACAACCCACAAAAGCCAGATCCAAACCTCAGAAATGAGGTATCCAAGGAAGGTGGTTGAAGTAACAAGAAGAGACATGGTCTGCAACCAGACGATACGTCAACGCCTAAAATGACATTCCCTGCAGACCCAAGTAGAACAGTCCCAACTAAGATGGTTTGGCAATGTCTGCAGAATGGGAGAAGATCGGCTACCACGAAAAGCATGGGAAACAAAGAGCCAAGGATCCAGATCCCCAGGACGACCCAGAGTCCGCTGGGAGGACAACATTAGACAATCTTTGAAGGACCGAGGACTAGAATGGAACCAGGCCAGGAGGAAGACAGCCGATAGGAGAGTCTGGCGCTCTCTCTTCCAAACCTCTACACCTCACGGTAGAAGGGGAACGACTAAGTAAGTAAGTCGGGTTGAGCAACCTAACTTTCGAGGTGACGACAAAAGTACGACAGTGATGCCCCTTATCAACAACTTTTATTTTGACACTCATAGACTGGGTAATGCGCCAGACAACAGAGGACAGTCCAAGAGGAATTAGATGGACAACATTTTCTACACTGGAAGACCTGGAATATGCAGATGGCATTGCACTACTCGCACATTCATATCGCCACATCGAAGAAAAAAACCGATAGACTGAATAAGTATAGCCAGCAGGTGGGTCTGAACATCAATCTGAAGAAGACAGAGGTCATGACACTCAATGTGGGCAATCCTGAGTCAGTAACAATAAAGAACCAGAAGCTAGAACAGACAGGCACATTTACATACTTAGGATTCATAGTAACACTAGACGGCGGAACAAGCAAGGACATCAACAGAGATAATAAAGCGAGAACAGCATTTTCTAGTCTCAACAACAACTGGAAGTCTTCCCAGTACATCACAAACACCAAATTAAGACTGTATGAGAGCTGTGTTCTTTCTGTGCTTCTCTATGGTGCGGAATGCTGTAGAGTAACAGAGAAAGAAATGTTGAAACTGTCCTCTTTCCACACAATGTGCCTAAGGAAAATTCCCGAATCTTTTGGCCGAATACCATCACCAACCAAGAACTACTTATTCGGAGTAACCAAGAGGACATGCACACCATCATAGCTGGAAGACGTTGGAGTTGGGTTGGCCACGTCCTCAGAAGGGACCCTGATGCCATTACAAGAACAGCTATGCTATGGACCCCTGAAGGAAAGCGGAAGAGAGGCCTACCAAAAACAACTTGGCGGAGAACTGTGGAGGCCAAGATGCAAAGAATGAACCAGAGTTGGGGCATTGTATGAAGAATGGCCGCGACCGAACAAAGCGGAAGCAATTTGTTGCTGCCCCTACAAGACGACACCAGGCGTGATGGTCACTGACTGCTTTAACGGTCTGCGGCTAAGGATCAAAGAAGATGAGAAGCTTGAGCTTTAGAAATTGTTTATTACTTGATATTTTTAGCTCATCCTGTTATATTTATATGTTGTTTATATTGGTGGTTTCTGTAGTAATTAATTTTAAATGATGAAGTTGCCAGCCCACATTTGAATTAGTCCCATCCTACAAATTGCCTGAGGGAGTAGTTTTTCTACATCTTATAGACAACCCCCCTCTCTTCCCAATACCTGCTATGTCTGTATGTACCCACACGCATGTCTTGCTGCTATCGTCTGTCCCCTGTCATTTTATCATATTTATTTCTATTTTCCAGAATTATCGCCATCTAATGTCTAACTTTATGCAACTGTTTTCAGTTCGTTAAATGCAAGCTTGCAGTGCGTGAGTCAAACATCAGAAAGATGTCCACAGTTCAGTAACCTGTTCTACGATCTACTCCCTGACGGTATGAACCAGACAGCCTCAACTATATGTACTGGAGGTAGCTATTAATACTTTTTTTCCTCTTTTTTTTTTTCCAGACAGGAATTACGCATTATTGTAATAAGAGGTAAATATAGATATTTTCTCAGGAAGTAAATATAAATATGAATATATTAGAGACGACAGTGGGGGCAAGCGTTTCTCTCCTCAAGAGTGCCCTCCTGCGATCTTTGTCCTCTCAAGACTGTGTGTGGTCCCGGCTTCCGGGTCCTTCCAGTAAAGTAGAGGCAGTGCTTTGAGTCTGTGTCCGTCTAGATAACGTCATTTGACAGTGGTAGAGGCTCAGTCGCTGCTACGCCAACAATGAACAGAACAGTGTCCTCTCGAGACTGTGTGTGGTCCCGGTTGCCGGGTCCTCCCAGTTCAGGTGGGCCAGAGCTTGTTTCTTCTTCGTAATGCAGCTCGGCAGTGGTAGAGGCTCGGCGCCGGCTGCGCCGTTCCCTCGATACGTCTTGTCTCGGAGATATAACCCCCTTTGCAGGGTAGAGAACCTCTTTTCTCGTGGCATTGCACCCTCGCTACCCGACAAGAGGTTTCCTGGGGTTGCAACAAAGCCCACCTTTGACAGCCATGTGGTTGCGGTGGCTTCGCCACCGCGCCACTATGCTGTCTGGCTGTTCGTGCCATGGCCGGTGACTGATTGCTCGTGTTAGTCTTATCTCGGAGATATAACCCCCTGCACCGGGTAGAGAGTGTCAAACCTCTTGTTATCGCACGCACGTCAATGTGGGCCTGGTGTACCATACCGCTGAGTCTAGGATGCTCCCTTGGGGTTGAAACAAAGCCCACACCTCACCTCCCAAAACTGGCTCAAGGGTATGAACGAGTGAATAACTCGTCCCCTAAAGGGCAAAAGAGTGAATAACTCGCGCCCAGGGATTCAAAACTCAAAACACTCAAAACTCAATTAGAGACGACAAGAGGAGATGACTCTTGAAGTAAGAGCTGTTCGGCAAATACTGTAATTGAAAAAAAGTAACCAAGGTAACTAGATCTATTTACAGAGGTATTTGCTAATAAAATTAGAGAAATACAAGGGTATGCAGCCAGACATTTATGTGACGGGGGAGGGATATTAATGTGGTTGACTGATCATTCTTGTGTAGACTTATTTACTTCTGTGACCTGCAGGTGTTACTAGTGAGTACTGATCTAATCTATTTCAGATGACCACACTCAGTTCCTGGAGCCGCGGTAGCGCGGTGGTTAGTGCACTGGCTTCCTAGCTCGGTGGTCCATGGTTCGATCCCCAGTTGAGGTGGGATTTTTTAGACCGTACACAGCTCCGGGGTCGACCTAGCCTCATGAATTGGGTACCAGAGCAACTCTGGGAAGGTTAAGGCGGCCGGCGTGATGCTGACCACATCACCCCTAGTGTGCCGATGGTCAGGAAAATATGAGCCTAACACCATATGGGCGTGTAGCGGGATCCTTTACTCCCTACTTTACACTCAGTTCCTGGTACATACTCACCTTTCCTTAGGCCGTTTTTTGTCCATCAGCGTAACTGGGTTCTTATGGGCGCTTACATGTATTTGTGCTTTAAGGTTGAACATGAACATGTCGGAATAATTTGTTTATCATTTCAGGCTGCGATAACTTTGACAAGGCTCTTGGTAAGCTGGAGACCTGTAAGAAATTCGTGACAGACTTGCCTGACGACTTGAACAAAGCTTGCGAGTAAGTTTATGTCTCAGCAAGGTCAAGTTTAATTAAAGTTCATGAAAACGTTGTGCAATTTTGACTTTCATTTGAGCCATCCTGTATTGTTCCCGGGGGTGGCTGATGAAACCAATAAAGAATAAGACCACAACTCCCTCAGGCGTGTGATAAGAGGCTAACAAAGGGTGGTTGGGCATGAGGTTGATAACAAAAACCGACAGAAAGCACCATTGCACGAGTACATGTAGTGATGTGTCGCAGGTTTCTTGCAAGGCAACCAGCTACAGTGGTGGCATCATGCCCCCTAAGGAGCTCAAAAGTAGATGAGTTAATAAATGAATGAAATAAACTTTTATTTAAGATGGCTTGGTTAACTTTCTATGATAAATGTGATAAATGATTAGTGAGATAGCGCAGCAAAAGTCAAATAACAAATATACACATGACTTGCTGATAATGCGGGTCTTAGACAAATGCTGAATTTCTCTCTGTAAAACTAATACATATGACCTGCTGATAATTGCGCATCTAAGACAAAAGCTGAATTTCTCTCTGAAAAATGAATCCTCAGCTAAGTAACTTTAAATGTATTACCAGACGGACTGCTTGTAATTTTTAAACAAAGTAAGCGTTGTCATCCTTTGAATCCCGCCAAGTCCAGCGTTCGACATATGACGCAATATTTGTGGCTTTTCGTATGTAATAAAACTTGTAATAATGCCAGCTGGTTGGTAAATATGTCATATCATAAATAAGTGACTGCCGTTCTGGTTTATTAAGCATTCTAAGCTCCACATTATGTCATAAACGAATGAACAAAGTGTGCAACTGAGAAGTCCAGTATAAACGTTCTTGGTAGGAGTTAATAACGGAATTATTAGAGTATCGCAATATTACTCGAGGTCATGAAGACATTGTTTTACATAAGGGTTTAAAAGTATGATGAAAATTTCATGAAAGAGGACAAAGTGTCAAGAAGAATTTGTGTAACGATCGGAAAAGGTTGTTTTATTTTACTGGGCATAATTTTAGAGGAAACTGAGATGTAAACTGTTTCTGTAATGTATTCTTTGCGACTGACTAAATGAATGGAAAGATAAATAGATGACTACTGAGACAAGGGAAGATAATGAACGGTAAGTAGAGCAGCCAACGATACTGCGCAGAATAATCGGTACTGACCACCAGTTACCGGGCTGCAGAAAAACACACTTGTCAGTGAGACGGTTGATAGTGGTGACAGAACTACAAGTGTCGGATTGTAAACTTATGCTTTGTATGTTTATTCAGTTATTTTGTTTTATATTTTTGTTTAACATGTTGGTACGCGATTTAAATAAGTAATTAATTAATTAATGTATTTATTTATCTATTTATTTTTCAATAATTTCTCAGCTCCTACGAAAATTTCAAGACTTGCATTAAGATGTCTGATGCTCCAGTGACATGTCCCATGTTTGGCTCTCTCATGGAAGTGTTGTATCCGCAGCACATCTTTGGCTTGTATGAACAGAACTGCAATAAAACCCAACAAGATAGTGATGATACAGGTAGGAGTAAATGCTACACTGACACGTGTTGAATTTTTGCTACCTTGTGGTAGAAGTGTTTTAAAACATACAGTTATCACAGTAACAGTATTAGGTCTCGATGTTCTGAAGATTCCTGCACCCAGAAAAATAAGTTTGCTGCCTCACCCAGTGTGACAGAGGATTATGATAAATAGATTTTATTATCTACATTTTTCTTCCACCTGGCTTCACCTTGCTCCTTATTAGTTATGCACGTTTTTTTTTTAAACGCAGAACTCTACTACACTTAGATCTCGGCCTATTTCTTAATTTAGCCACGCCTAATTCTTTCTTTTCTCTACACTAGGAATGTTTACTATGATGCACGTAGCGAGAGAGAAGGGGGAGATAAGCTAAATGAAGAAAAACCAAGGAGGCGATAAGTTGAAACGTATTTTCGGTGGACATTGATCAGGGGGAATAAATCTGAGTAGAAGGGGGAGAGAATCTGAAAGAAAGAAGGGGAGATAAATTACAATTACCCCCCCCCTTTCACCCCCACCCTCCTTATCCATTCGTTCGTGAAACGTAATTAAGCTACAGAACGACGAAGATCTAAGACCGTCCGCTCGTTGCCAGAGTCCAGCAGGCGGCGAAAAGGTGGCAAATTTTCCTTTCATTCAGAATTTGAACACAGAAATCCCCAAAGGTGTTATGTGTAACACTGGTCAGCGACTTTTCTACCATTTTAATATATATATACTCCAGCTTTTAAAATCCATTATTCAGTACCCACAGATTTATTTCAGAACATCTAGCTTCGATTCTAGAACCATTTGTATTAATGGAGTTTCTTAGTTTTCGTTGCTGATTGTTTTAATTTCTGTGTTTGCGGTAAATATTATAATAGAAGTTTGAGTGATTTAATTGTTAAGTCCGTCATTTTATTTCACTAAGATTTTTCTGTGTAGAGTGATTTAATGGTTAAGTCCATCATTATATTTCACTAGGATTTACTGTGCTAATTGACTAGCGAATTAAAATAATCTATAGCTAAATTGTTCCGGCTGTAGCGTTAAACTAACTAACTGATTTAACCAGTAAGAGATATTTTAATCGACTAGTAAATGCACTATTCATTTTGAGTACTGACGAAATATATATTTATTTCTAATTCATTATGAGTAAATTTATAAATGACTAGCGCTTATTTCACGGGTTTTTTTTTGTTAACGGTAAATAAGCTATACCTGGTTAGTTCTATTCAAAGTTAAATAACCGAGTGTAAATAAATTATAATTCTGCGCGGGTTAAGTAGGATAGAATGGTGGTGTAGTGGTTATTGTGATTATATGGTTGTTTCTTTTTTCCCATATCTAGTACTGGGTCACTTACCCAAAAACCTACCAGCGGTCTAAGCCTACGCCTAAACCTGAATCGGAGAATAACGGATCTAAGTCCAAAAGTACAAAAATAACATTCGTATATACGATACTCGTGTATGTATATATATATATATACCTGTCACAAAAAGTAGGGGATATTGAATTTAAAAGTTATCCAAAGACAATATATTTCAAGTTAGTTCATTTATTCCTTCGTACAAGTATACTTGAGCATCAAAACAAGACATTTGCGGTATAAGAAGTGTTATGGCTTTACTCACGTGATTTTAGTCGCACTGGCAACCAAGGCGGGGTAGGTACTTCATTTTCACAAAAATATTCCAATATTTCTAAAAACGTGAAGGGCCCCCGTTAGCCGCTAAACATGCATTGCAACGACGTCTCATACTGCAAATAAGCCTTCTGATGTTGTCTTGACGAATTCTCTGCCACTCCTGCTGAAGGGCCTGGGCTAACTGCTGAAGAGTCTTTGGAGCGGCTGGACGTTGTTGGACACGTCTATTCAGGAGGTCCCACAAATGCTCAATAGGAGACAGGTCGGGGGACATCGGCGGCCACGGTAACGTTCGGATATGCTGCATCTGAAGGTGATCTTGGACGACGCGAGCACGGTGAGGACGTGCATTGTCATCCTGGAAGATGAAATCTGGTCCGTGTCGTTGAGCAAATGGCACAACGATAGGCTCAATGATGTTGTCACGGTAGTAGAGCCCTGTGATATTGACCTGGCATATGTGAAGGTCGGTCCTGTCATTCATACAGATGCCTGCCCACACCATTACACTGCCACCTCTATAACGGTTGTGTGCAGGAGGCTGGTAACGCTTACCTCGCCGTCGCCAGACACGTATTCGATGATCATGAAAATCCAAAACGAAACGGGACTCATCAGAAAACATCACTGATGCCCACTGTTGATTGGTCCACCGATGATGACGTTGGCACCAATCCATTCTTGCTCGCCTGTGTTGTGGTGACATGCGCAAAGCTACAAACAGTCTGCGTGAGGCCAGTTGCACTTGGTGCAAACGGTTTCGTACTGTCTGAGTTGAGACCCGGATCCCAGTGGTCTGTTGAAGGTGTTGCTGAAGTTGAGTAGCACTTAGAGTCCGAGTTCTGAGGGCCTGAGTAACAAGAAGTTGATCTTGGCGGCGTGTAGTGACTCTTGGGCGGCCAGTCCGAGGCAGATCAGCCACTGTGCGGAAATTTTGATACCTGTTCCACAGTCTGCTGACAACTGACTGTGAAACATTGAGGTTTCGAGCAACATCCACTTGCCGACTTCCGGTTTGCAACATGCCTATGCCTATCCATCTCTGCTGTTCTGTCAAACGTTCCATGACGAAGAAAAGAAATTGTATCTGTTGCAGAGTCTTTTTATACCTGTCCATGGTGAGTAGTGTTCATCAAACCCGAGATACACGCATTTTTGTGAAACAGAATAATGTGTGAACGTTACGGATGGGCCCCACCTCTGTATTTGGGATTGGCTTACTCATCACGAGTCACCAGGTCAACATGATATTGCACGTGAGAGTGGAGAAGAGCGTGCTCGAAATGTCCATACAACCATTAAAATACGAAATCCACTCTTTTGTAAAATAATAATACCATCTTAAAATATCCCTTACTTTTTGTGACAGGTATATATATATATATAGGGTCTTCAAGGTGAACCTGTCTGGCCTCTTGTTTACACCCAGAAAGAGACAGAGTACCAACCCAAAGAATATTAAGAATAACTTTTTTAACTGGACCTATAGCTATCCAGATTTCTTTTTCCAAATTTCATTGACATTCAGCCCGTTGTGGCGACATACTCAAACATTAACATTTCCTGACCTTCGACCATTTGTGGCGTGACAAGGAACTTTATACTGAGAGAATTTACCGACCTGACATTCCTTTATGTAAAAGGGAAATCTCAAGCTACTGACACTGTGAGCACTGTAAATTTTCTTATTTGGAGTAGATAATGTGACATAAACAGAAATCCTAATAACAAGTAACGAAATAAACGTTCCCCGAAGAAGAGGATTTAATCAATCTTTGTGGCGCTGGGGTTTATTTTGCCAAAATAACACTGGATTTGCTGTGTGACCCGTGAAACCATGTTCCAGATGCTGTTAAATCTACAATACGGTAAGAAAGAATGAACGTGGCCACGGTCGACTGAGAAGAGAGGAATGAATGAATGAATAATTCTCTCCATTGTATAATCCATGTACTCACATTGTTTATTTCTTATTTGGTTTTGCTAATGCTGTCAATTTCAGAATAGATTAACTTATAAACTCTGTTCTTTACAGTATAGGCAAATTCTAGACCATAGCGCAAATCTGTTTGACCTTTTGGGGGGTTAATAACTTTCTTCTAACGGGATCTTGTCTCAACAGAGGGAGGGGTATTACACCTATGAGTCTATTCCTTTACTAATTCTAATACCTATGATTTTTAATAGCTGTTGTAAAGTTTCTTTATGGTAAATAAAATTTACATAAAACTTAATTTACATGTGTTGTTCAGCTCGTCCCAAATATCCATATTCCATTAATATAGTTTTCACATTTGTGCGTCTAAGTGTCGTCACTTATCTGTGTGTGTGTATGTGAGTGGTGGATATATATATATTAATATATAAATAGAGGTATACTGTCTGACAAACAAAGTTCTGATGTAGAGATAGGCTGGACTATAGAGGATCTTCTCAAAATCCAGGGACAGACTCTACCTTTTTCACCATTTTCGCTCGTGAAATCTATTCCTTTACCTTATCTCTCACTGAGTTACCACCTGTTCTAGTTCTATTCAGACGGGACCAAAATATATCTTAAATACCTATCAAAAATCTACGTCACCCAGTTGTCTTGTACTTCAGATGTTGTTGTTGTTGACTGGACGTTCAGATCAGTGATAGCCCCAATGCTTCTTGGCTGGAAGGGAAATCTACGAGTGGCGTTCAGAAAGTAATGCACCACATCGTTTTTCTCAGGAGCTGTTTATTCAAAAAGCATGAAATGTATACACAATGTACTTGGATATGGCATGTAAACATCGGTATTATTCAACATAATCCCCATCAACTTGTACGGCTTTATGCCAGCGCGAAACAAGTGCATGTATTCCTAGCCCGTACCAGATTTTGTCTTGATCATGTAGCCATTTCTTCGCTGCATGAATCACTCCTTCATCATCTTCAAACCTTGTCCCACGGAGTGCATCTTTAAGTGGACCAAATAGATGAAAATCAGAGGGTCCCAAATCGGGACTATAGGGTGGATGTGGTAGTACAGTCCAACCCAATTTGGTGATTGCTTCCCGTGTTGCCAGACTTGTGTGAGGGCGCGCATTGTCGTGAAGGAGAAGAAGGTCTGCTGGATTTTTGTGCGGCCGAACTCTGCGAAAACGTTGATTGAGTTTTTTCAATGTCTTAATGTAAGCTTGCGAATTGATTATCTCTCCTCTTGGCATAACGTCCACAAGAATCACACCTTCAATGTCCCAAAAGACAGTGATCATGACCTTTCCAGCTGAAAGAATTGTCTTGAATTTCTTTCTTCTTGGTGATTGCGGATGATGCCACTCCATTGACTGTCTTTTTGTCTCAGGTTCAAAATGATGTGCCCAGGTTTCGTCACCTGTAACGATCTTAGCCAAAAAAGTTCTCTCCATCAGCATTGAAACACTCCAACAATTCAGAAGAAATTACTTTCCTTTGCAATCGGTGGTCATTTGTGAGACTTCGATGAACCCATCTTGCGCAAACCTTAGAAAATCCGAGAGTTTGTATGACTGCATTTGCACTACCAATATACTACAAGCTGCAAAAGAAACCATTCCCAAAGGATGCCGGCGTAACTACATACCATACTGGTCCAGCACACCCCAAGAACGTCAGGAAGCTATGGACAGGGCTAGAAAGGACGCAGAGTCTCAGCCTTCACTTGAAACTCACAACAAATGGAAAAAGGCTGTAGCAGAGTTTCAGAGAACAAAGCTAGAAGAAAAACGGAAAAGCTGGAGAACTAAAACGGCATCGCTGAACCTTGAGAAAGACGGCAGGAAACTTTGGAGATTAGTCAAGTCTCTAAATGAAGAGCGTTCCTCGCCAAGGCAGACTATCACATTGGATGAAGGGGGCAAACTTTTCAGAGGAAAACAAGCTGCAGACTTTTTTGCTAGAAGATACAGTTCAGAAAGCAACTTACCCATTAACATAGACCATCAGAGAGAGATAAGAAAAGAAATACTGGCAACCATGGGACAGACAGATACTCCTGCCCCAATGAGGGAACCCATCACACTAGGAGAACTACAGAAGGCTATTTCCAAGCTTAAGTTTCAAAAGTCACCCGGCCCAGACAAAATCAGCAACGAAATGCTAGTAAATCTGAGCTCAGCAGCAAAGACAAAACTGCTTGAGATATTCAACCACAGCTGGTTGAAAGGAACGGTACCCCAAGTATGGAGAGAAGCCATCACAATACCCATACTAAAGAAAGGGAAATGTAAGACCGAGGCTGCAAGTTACCGGCCAATCAGTCTCACAAGCTGTGTTGGGAAGACTATGGAGCGAATAGTCAACCACAGATTGAAATGGTATTTAGAGTCTGAGCAGATCCTGGTGCCGGAACAAGCTGGATTTAGAGAATGCTACAGTATAGAAGACCAAGTTACTTACTTGTCTCAAGCAATAGAAGATGCCTTCCAGGAGAAGAAAAAGGTCCTAACGATCTGGGTCGACTTCAAGCAGGCCTTTGACAAGGTGTGGAAAGATGGCCTCATTGCAAAACTTAGGAGAAGTGGAATCCAAGGCAACATGATGAAATGGATCCAGTCATACTTGCATAACAGGAGAACTAGAGTCACTCTTGACGGTCTGCAGAGCAGAAAAGTGTTGCTCCATCAGGGGGTACCTCAAGGAGGAGTAATTTTCCCCAACACTCTTCCTTGTTTACATCAATGACCTGGTGAAAGATCTCCCTGCAGGAGTTAAAGCTGCCTTATATGCAGATGACCTAGTACTCTGGTGCGCTGATGAAAATGTCACCACAGCAAATTATAGAATGCAGCGGGCAGCAGACATGCTAGTGTCATGGGCAGAGAAATGGCTTATCACAATAAACACAGACAAAACCTCCACAACACTGTTCTCCCTCGCCCCCAAGGACAAATCAGCTAACATACACCTAGGGACAACCGTGATCAAGGAAGAAAGCTACCCCACCTATCTTGGGGTGACATTTGACCAAAGGCTTACATGGAATAAGCATATTGAAAATGCAGAAGGAAAGGCCCGAAGACGACTAGGCATACTCAGAAAATTAGCAGGTACCAACTGGGGAGCAAATGAACGAAATCTAAAGAAGATTTATAATGGAGTAATAAGACCACACTTAGAGTTTAGCTCAGCAGCATGGTCATCAGCTGCTAACTCACATCTGCAGTCTTTGGACAAGGTGCAAAATCAAGCTCTCAGGCTCATTACAGGAGCCATGAAAACTACACCAATAACAGAGATGCAGAAGGTTAATGGATTACAGACATTGTCCCATAGAAGAGACACAAAAACCATGATCTAGATGGAAAAGTACAACAGTATGCCACTGCACCCAATGAAGGCAAGACTAGATGATCTGGCATTGGGACGTCTAAAGCGTAGCAGCTTTGTGCATCGGGGAAAAAGACTTATAAGACAGCATCAAGAAGACCTATCCATGAAGACAACACCACTGAAGCCCACCCTATACCCTGTACCATGGGAGCAGGCCAGCAGTGCCCTCCAAATTAATACATCAGTCAGTGGTCTCACAAGCGGATGTGAGTATAATGATCTGCAAAAACGAACTGCTACATTGAGTATGATCCAAGAAAGCTATCCCGATCAATCATGGATACATGCCTATACAGATGGATCAGCAACTAATGCTGTTAGGAATGGAGGTGCCGGTATCTTTATCTCATATCCTGACAACCACTATGAGACTAGGCACATTCCCACTGGTAAATTCTGTTCCAACTATACAGCTGAGGTTCAAGCTCTAGAGCAAGCTGCAAATATGATTTATAACACCAACTCTGACTGCCACCAGGTAGTCATCCTCACAGATGCACTGTCTGTCCTGCAAGCTCTCAAGGGTGGTAAACTCCCGCATCTGAGAAATGAACTAAACAAGGTAGCTGCCAAAAAGAGAACCATACTTCAGTGGGTACCATCTCATTGTGGTGTACCCGGAAATGAAAAGGCAGATAAACTTGCAAAAAAGGGAGGAGAATGTGAACAAGAAGATAATGAAGTCACATACTTTGAGAAAAAGAGAGCTATCCAGACTATCAGAAGAGAACAGAACCAACCCAAACACGACTATCACACTCTCGAACGGCAGGGACAGATAACTATTTTTCGACTCAGGACAGGGCATAACAAACTGAATAAACACATGCACAAGCTACGATTGTCTGCTTCACCACTGTGCACATGTGGATTAAACGAACAAACGGCTGAGCATGTTCTACAGGACTGTCCTCTGTATGACCAGTTAAGAAAGATATACTGGCCCAATGACTCAACACTAAATTCAAAGCTATATGGAGTTAAAGAGGAACTTCAAACAACAGTCGAATTCATCATGAGAACTCGTCTGACGGTGTAATCATCAAAGATGCGATCGCAAGAAGAAGAAGAAGCACTACCAATGCTGACTGACAGCTGTAAGGCCAATTCTTGAGTAGTGATTCACCTATCAGTAAGAATAATGACCTCAGCGCATTTCAACATTTCTGCGTTGGTGGCTGTGGCAGGACGTCCACGGCGCGGCCGATCAAGCAGCTCCGTATCTCCACTTCCTGATTCTTTGATTCTCTGAACCCAGCGACTGACTGTACTCCTGTCGACTGCAAAACTTCCATACACATCACATAGACGCTTGTGAATATTCACAACAGTTTCCTTCTCTGCAACGAGAAATTCTATCACAATTCGCTGTTTATAAGGCAAGTTGCTAACACGCTCCATTTCAACGGTTTAGGGCAGCCGTATTATTTGGCCGGTTTCGGTGCAATTTGGTGCACACAATTGGCACATGCAGTATTTGAAGTGTGCAAAATTTAATGCTTCTATCTTCATGATTAGCTGAGAAAAACGATGTGGTGCATTACTTTCTGAACGCCCCTCGTATAAATAATTTTGTAGTTACAAGTGCTTCTGTTAGCGCGGGGGTATGTAACAAAACAAGGGTTTAAAGTAACAGTAGCATACACAGCAAAGACGGTATTGGTTATACGTCGCAAAGAATACATTACAGAAACAAAACATGTTTAATTGTTATAAAGTAACAAACTGAAGAATTACAATTTATAAGAAATGTATAACTACTCGCACCCACTGGCGCTGTAATGTTAATTTATCTTTAGGTTTGTTAAATTTGTCTTTAGTGTTGACGAGAGAAAAGTCATTATGCTGATGTGGTCGTAAATGTTTTGTTTTACTTTATTTTTTTGTTTGAATGTCATCGCGCTGAATATGTTTTACAATGTAAGAACAATTACTTTGTTCTTTGTAAAACATTGATGTTAAATCTTTGACTTGTCTCATTAATAGTAGCTACATCACAACACAGACGCGTCCGTATTAATACAGCGTAATACCAAGAAAAGACAACTCTTGTTATTGTGGGGTAGCGAATAGGTCGCTACTGAGCTATTCTATGCATGGGCAGTTAAGCCTAATTTCCCAGCTTTGTGGCGTCTAATTATGAAACATAAACTTCGGGCTCTCAGTCATCCCCCCCCCCCCCCCCCCCCCCCCCCCCCCATGATCATAAAGAATCGGAAGACGAAGCTTTTCATACAGACCATCATTTTCCGCCTGAGAGCTTGCCACTGCAGATTACTGGGCCATCTTTATCGCCTCAGGATATCTTATACAAATGAATGTCCATGTGGAACTGGAATCCAGACCCTCGAACACACTCCAAAACTGCTCAACCCATTATGACCCACGACGTCTGACCTGACCAGGGGGTGCTGAGCTCAAGCAGAAGCTATGGGGCTGCCGCGCTGACCTGGAAAAGACTTTAGACTTCGTCCTGCCGACAGGCCTATAGATTTAGTATAACTACAAACTGAACGCAGAAGAAGAAGATTAAGCGAATGTTAATGGGAGGAAGTAGCAGCGAGAGAGGGAGTGGAAGTGAGAGAGCGTGAGAAGAGTTAAACGCAGAATCATAGCAGTTAAAAAATATATATTAGTAACCCAAAGACTTTTAATAAGTTTTTTTTTCCTCAAATCAAGCTAAACTGGAGATAGAATAAAACTATACTCAGGCGACGATATATCCACTAGCCTCTTAAGCTTCCTCTTGCCATAAAACCGGATTATATTTATTGTATTTATCCCATAAATTTTGACTAGCATAGTCTCTTAACTTTCGTCGTCATTAGTCTTTCATTCGATGACTACATTATTTGTGTTCCAGATTCTCTAAGACTATATCAAGTGTATGCATCCGCGGTTTATGTTCAATACTGTGTTCCTAGTTATACCAGTTTTTACCACAATTACACATTTAATTTTTACATTTTATTTTCTAATATTAGAAGACAAGTGTGGAGATGTTGGTAAGGCTCGCATCGACCATTGCGTCAGAATCTTCTCGTTAGCGTGGCCTGCAAACCCTAACGTGGTAACTCCAACGCAGCAACAATGCAAGTAAGTAATACCAGGTATCTTGCCTATCAGTTCTCGTTACTTCTATCACATCTGAGTGGTCTCTCTGCTATTCTTCTTTGAATGTATTTTGATTATTGCTGTTATCTCTTCATATTTAATCCTGTCATCAGTTTGAAATTCGCTTTCTCCTTATTTGGAAAGTCTATCTGCCTTCTCATTTCCATATGGGTTGTAGTTGCATTTATAGCTGGTTTACAATAGAGATCTGACATACTGTCTAATTCGTTAGATCAAGTGATAACCTTCACACTGAGAATCAGCCATTGCAGACTCAAATACAGTGAACACGTTTAAAATCGGAAAGACGGACAGAAGTTCAAGTGGGAAAGACAAACAAACAATAAGTAGAATACACCCATTTATAAATAGCACGCGCCTAGTTTTATTTACTCTTCTCTCTCTCTCTCTCTCTCTCTCTCTCTCTCTCTCTCTCTCTCTCTCTCTCTCTCTCTCTCTCTCTCTCTCTCTCTCCCCCCCCCCCTTTTTTTTCAATTAGTCTATTTTTAGAATAGTCCGATAATATAACTCTTCATTAAGAGTATGACTGTTCTTAAGGTAGCCGTAGGGTAGAAACATGAATTTTTCTTATATATAACTTTACATTTTGCCTTCATATGTCAAAGTGTTCCTTGGTAAGAGACAAATCTAACCATATGAGTGATTGCATAATTATGCTAATTAGTTATTCAAAATGGCCGCCGCAGTATTAAAAATGTAGGGTTACGTTAAACCCACATAACATAATTATTTCTCAACATAAAGAGTTGAAATTCTGCATACAAGTCCACAAATGAATGTCCTAAACCAAAAATATTTGGGATATCAAGAATATTTGGGATATCATTCTTCTGAAATACACATTACAAAATTACAATTCATTGATTCATTTTTTTTCGCTCATAACGGAGCATGCAACCACAACTGCAGCTTTGCTCTTTGCAAGAAGCCAGCATAAAAGTTCACACTCCTACAGCAATGGTTTCTACAGCAATTTGTTTTACATGATGAGGTTGCCAACCTCATTTACAACTTTATATTAGTCGCCTTTTACGACATGCCAGAATGGGCAATAGGTATATTTTTGTTTGTGTGGTCTCCCCAAAGATCCACCAACTGCTTACATGGTGCAGTCAAAAAGGCATGCATATCATCATTGCAGGCAGACGCTGGAACTGGGTTGGCCATGTCCTCAGAAGGGACCCGGACACCATCCCCATAACTGCTATTCTGTGGACCCCAGAAGGACGGCGAAAGAGAGGCAGACCAAAGACAACCTGACGGAGGCTAAGATTCAAAGCATAAACCAGAGTTGGGGCAAGGCACGAAGGATGACCACCAACCGTGCAAAGTGGAGACAGTTTGTTGCTGCCCTACAAGACGCCACTAGGCGTGATGGCCACTGACTGCTTTGCCAGTCAGGAGCTAAGGGTCCAAGAAGAAGAAGAAAGATCCACCTGGATCTACACACGACAGAAAATAAAATACACAATCATTTTTCACTATTTTTTGCGTTGTGTCTTCCAGACAAAGGGTAAATCATATGAGTTTCCAGATATTAATTAAGATATATGACTTTATTGTTTTTTCTTTCGTTTTTAACAGATGCTTCTTTACAGGATCCCATTCCATAATAATAATAATAAATTCTTTAAGCGCCAAACACGGCGCATAAGGCAGAAACCAGTGCTCTCCAGGTTGTTCGTTGTGACGCCACTCCTCTTAGCTCTTGCACATTATTTAGGCCCAACGTTCTTCCTTCTCTTATTATTGTTCTTCTGAGTGTTTCTTTTGGTCTTCCTTTTTTCCGCTTACCCTCAGGAACCCAAGTGAGCGCCTGTAGTGGTATTTCTGTTGTTTTGCATTCGTAGGACATGACCGATATATGACCATCGTCTTTTCCTTATATAGTCGGAGACATATTTCTGCCTAGAGTCTTCTCTTATTTGTCGATTAGTCTTGAATTCTTTCCAACTGATGTTCATGAGTTTTCTAAGACATTTGTTCTCGAATGTATTCAGCTTGTTCTCCAATGATTTTGTTATTTTCCAACTCTCACAGCCGTATGTTAACACTGAGATAACATTTGAATTAAACAGACGAAGCTTGGTATGTATATTCAATGATCGTAATTTCCAAATGAAGGCGCTAGCTGCCAAAGCAATTCTAGTATGGATTTCTCTTGTTGTGTCACCATCCTGAGTCATTTTACTGCCTAAATAATTGAAACTTTCAACTTTCTGTAGTTTTTCCCCGTTCAAGATGATATCAAAGGTCTCGTTAGAAAAGTTCATAGCTTTAGTTTTAGAGGCATTTATTTGGAGACCAATTTTAACCGAGAGATGACACAAATTATTTATTGCTTCTTGGGATTGTCTTGGTGTTGAACTTAAGAATGCTACATCATCTGCGAAATCCAGGTCCCCCAGGAATTTTCCATTTGTCCATTTTATACCCAATCCATAGATAACATAAAATGATTCCCCCATCTCCTTCCCGATATTAAAATGTTCGACCTTTCAGACATTAAAATGCATTTTCTTCTGTCAGAAATTAAATTACATAGCTCTCTTAGATGATCTTTATTAGTACATTACATTGTGTTATGTAGCAGCTGACTTAACCATTCATAGATGAGGGCGCGCCACATGACGTCAATGTAAACACCTGCGTATTAACCTCGGGCTCAAACATCGGAAGAGAGGTTTCAGAATAATTATTAAAAAAGAACCAAAAAAAAAAAAACAAAAAAAACCCTCGTTGCTAATGAACGTGTAGATGATTAAAACAATTAATTAATGAATTGATTAATTAAATGGTGACGCGTTCTCACATCCCCTCCCAACCAGATGTTACCTCTAAACATCCAAAAAGGAAAGATCTCAGTATCATAAACGAGCAGTACCCCTTTTACAATGAAAATTTTCAGCGACTGAAAAATTGAAAAAATATTTTTAAAAAAATATTTTAAACACAGGCTTTTAATGCACTAAAAAGCCACAAATAATTTTTCAAGGAGTTTGTAGCTTGCAGTCATAAAATGTAACATCAAATTGACAAAAAGCGTGGGGCGATTAAGCGCTTATCGTGTGTAATGAAGTATAAAGCAGAAGTTAATTTCATGTAGAATCAGCGTCACAGGCTTTTTTTTTCAGAAGTTAAACTGAATGAGCTTCTTTCAGAGATAAAGTTTCATTAACTTCTTCAAAAGTTAAACTTTAGGTGCCTCTTCTAGAGATTAACATTTATTTCCTTCTATCAGAGATTAAAGTGCACGGGCTCCTTGGAAACTTAAAACATGAACTTTAGTCTAGAGATTAAAATGCATTACCTTCTTTTCATGTGCAAAAAATACGCATTTTCCCTTTAAAGATTACAGTCTGTTTCCACTAACCACACATTGTATTACAAATATCTCCCAGAGATTACGTGACTGGAACTAGATGCCTGGAGAAGGCAGGATTTGGAGAGTGCGATACCCTGAGACAACACTTTCTGTCTAAGACAGACGGAAGACAGAAGCAAACTCAGATGATGCAGGAGAAGTGTCCAAAATTGTCTGAAAGATCAGGGCAAAGTAAGTTCTGTTCATGTTTACTTTCAGGTCAGCTTCAAAACTATCGGCTCTTTGTCTCATCATTATCACCGCAGCGGCAATGGTACTATTTTCACACACAAAAGCCAGATCCAAACCTCAGAAATGAGGTATCTGAGGAAAGTGGTTGAAGTAACAAGAAGAGACATGGTCCGCAACCAGACGATCCGTCAAGGCCTAAAATCCCATCCGCTGCAGACCCAAATAGAACAGTCCCAACTGTCTGCAGAATGGGAGAAGATCGGCTACCACGACAAGCATGGGAAACAAAGAGCCAGGGATCCAGACCTCCAGGACGACCCAGAGTCCGCTGGGAGGACAACATTAGACAATCTTTGAAGGACCGAGGACTAGAATGGAACCAGGCCAGGAAGAAGACAGCTGATAGAATGGTCTGGCGCTCTCTCTTCCAAACCTCTACACCTCACGGTAGAAGGGGAACGACTAAGTAAGTAAGTAAGTTATTCTATTCAAAGTGCTGATCTCCCTTGATCTTTGCCAGAATAGCAGTCTGTATTCTTGAAATATGGTTGTCTTTTATTATGTAGTCCGTAATCAATCACACATACATACCACACACACACACATTCATGTATACATATATGTGTGCCCCGTATGTGGCAGGGCCTGTAGGGCCAAAATAGGACTAATTAGCCACATGAGATCACGGCACAGATGTGTCACAACTCAAGTCTGAAACTGTCGCCATCTTCGCTTGCGATGGGCAACAACAGAACAGATATATATATATATATATATATATATATATATATATATATATATATATATATATATATATATATATATATATATATATATATATATATATATATATATATATATATATATATATATATATATATATAACAATAATAATAGCCCCTTCAGTCATTACTGACTATGGGAATGCGCCCCTACGGCTGTCACAGCCCTCAGCTGCTTATTTTCCTGGTGTTCCTTTCGACATTTTCTCCTCTCTTCTGCTTGTTGTGTGAGCTTCTTTTCGCCCAAACTGAGGTGGCGCCGCAGATAGCATCGCCACTTGGTGCGATCGGCAGCTTCATCCTCCCAGGTTGCTGGATTTATGTCCAGTGCCCTCATGTCTCTCTTGCATACATCTTTGAATCTCAACTGCGGTCGCCCAACTGTTCTTTTGCCATCCGTAGAAGATATCTCTTGCGATGCGCCCATCTTCCATGCGGCGGACATGGCCAAGCCAGCGTAGTCGGCGCTGTCTAAGCAGTGTATACATGCTTTGAAAGCCAGCACGTGACAACACCTCGACATTTGTCACTTTATCTTTCCACGAGATGCCGAGGATGTGACGTAGACACCGTAGATGGAAGGTATTGAGCCTTCTTTCTTGCTTAGCATAGGTTGTCCAGGTCTCGCTGCCATATAGACGTGTGCTGGTGACGCAGGCGTTATATACCGCAGTTTTGGTCTTCATTGTGAGTTTGGAGTTTCTCCAAACACGCGATGTGAGGCGGGCAAAGGTAGCTGCAGCTTTGCCAATGCGGCTGTCAATTTCTGTGTCCAGAGAGAGTTTGCTATTGATGGTAGACCCCAGGTATGTGAAGTGGTGCAACACTTCCAATTCATAGTTATCGATAGAAATAACTGGTGCAGCACCCACATCCTGACTCAGCACATTTGTTTTCTTTAGACTTATTGTGAGGCCAAAGTTCTTGCATGCTTGGGTGAAGCGATTCATCAAGCTCTGAAGCTCCTGTTGGCTTTGAGTGACGACTGCAGCGTCATCAGCGAACAACAAGTCTCTTATAGTGACCCTTCAGATTTTTGTTTTTGCCTTCAGCCTTGCGAGATTAAACAGACGGCCATCTGACCTAGAATACTTTCTGTGTTTTGCCGATACCTATGGAGTGAAGCTGGAGTACCCTCTCCAGGGCGCGAGCTTGGGCACAGTTATATGGAGATCAAGCTGTTGCCTATGCAGCATGTTCCCCCTCTCCACGAAGCCGGTAGATCCAAAGGAACGGCAGTAACCGATACAGTGTGGTACCAGCCACGTCGCAGGAGTTGCCAGAATAATGTCGAATCAACATTAGACTTGCCTTAGGGACTCCGACTCCAGATTTTTCCTCAAGGTTACTCCCGAAGCCTTTCCCATAAATGGATATTCCCGCTAGGCAGCGGTGGTTTAAATTCAGAGTTTTACCTTCTCTTAGATAGGCTACCAACCAAGGTTCACGAACCGTATCTGCCCGAAGCTACTAGTTTTAAGGCGCCAGTGACTCGCCTTCGCCCCTTCTCCCATCAGTGGAAACAGTTCTGCCGGGCTCAAATTGAGCCACACATGAAGGCCGGAAGCTTGGCTTGGTTGTCAGAGGCTATTTGAGGCGCATGCGATAATATATATATATATATATATATATATATATATATATATATATATATATATATATATATATATATATATATATATATATATATATATATATATATATATATTCATGTGTTAAATATAGACGTAACATCATGACATGATGCAGACGAGTGCCAGTGGAACTAGAAATAAGAAGACGTTGGTGAGGGATATGACATACATTGAGGAAACCTGTTGACAACAATTACAAACAGTCCTTGTTCTCCTATTCCCAGTATAAGAGACGTAGAGGTAGATAGAAAAAGATATGGAGAAGAGAACGGGAGACATAAATAAAAATAACGAGCAAGAGATGGAACAACCTTCAGCTGATTGTACGCGACAGCAGGGGCTTGGCATGTGTTTGTAAAAGGCCTATGATGAAATATAGTCGTATGGTAACATGCATACGTAAACAATACGCACACTCACCTCTTAAAACGTTAGTGAGTTTTGTTCATGTGAAATAACGTGGTATTTTTTACATGAATTTACGAGTGTGACAAAAGTGATTCTTTCATTGATTCATTAAAAAAAATTTTTTTTTTTAATGCATTTAGGTTAGTTCTGATTTTTTTTTTCTCTACTGTTTTGTTTGTGTGCACCTGACGAAAATGTTGTGATCGTGATGTTGGCCGGTTCTTCGCCCTTTAAAAGAATTCCAGTAAGAATTAAACTTCTTATTTTCGTTTTCCATTCCCCATAACAATATAGGACACACAATGAGGAAACGTGTTTATAGCATAACAAGGCAGGCTTTGTTTATACATCACTAGGGTATGGGCGGTAGAGGAAGACTGAAAAACACATGGGGAAGAGAACTGGTGGTAGAAATGAAAAGTTGAATAAATCATGGACAGATTTTGAGCTGCTGGAACGTGACAGGTGGCTTGGCATAAGTTAGTTGAGGGCGCAGGGTAATTATGACGATGTCTAACACAGTCTTACTGCAGTCCTCCAAATTGTCTTATTATCCTTGTCTACTGCGTTTTAGAATAGAATCTGGATGTTTAAAAAGTCTTTTTTTAAACAAATGAAATGGCAAAAGCAACTGTAAAAGCCACATTAATTCCAAATGGGAAAGAGAGCACCCAGGCCATATACAAAATGATGCCTATCATCCGCTATCTAGGCCAGACCAGGTCACAATTTTCCGGCTACGCACTGGATACAACAGATTTAGGTACTATCTACACCACAAGTACAGGATAGGTACAACAGATCTATGCACCTGTGGCATCAGCCACATGACAGCTGAACATCCGTTGCAGTTCTGCCCACTATACAGCGGTGAACGGAGTAGCATATGGCAACAACCTACTTTAAGGCTGCCAGTCCTCGCTAGCACTTCTGTATGATCAGTTCGACACGATACTTGAATGATAGCCCACGATCAAACGTAAATCCTAGATACTTCAGCCTGTCTTGCCTTTCAATGATCTGCCCATTGAAAGTGATGTCTGGAAGGTCTGCTTTCACTATGGAGTTGTTCAAAGAGCACCACATCACACAGGCCTTGCTGGGATTGACCTTTGATCCGCTTTCCTCACACCATTTAGAAACCGCCTGTAGTGTCTTTTGTATGTCTTGGACCATTTCCTGTCTGTCTGAGCCAGTTCTGTACATGAGTACGTCATCTGCAAAAGTTAATGTTCGTCCCAGTCCTTTTGGTTGAAAGGTTGCTACTTTTGCTGTGTAGATGTTAGACAGCACTGGTGATAGGGGAGAACCCTGGGGTAGTCCCGGGCAAATGCGCATTGGTTCTGATGTCCAAGTTCCCAAGCGAAATGCAACTGATCTCTCCATTAAGGCAGCTGCTATCCACCTTGTTATCCAAGGGTGTACACCACATGCCATTATAGTCTATTAGGGTTGCAAAGTCCACACTGTTATAAGCATCCTCTAGGTCAATTGCGACAGCCACCGTTTCTCTTTTACATCGTACGCAAACGTTCCAGCGTAACCACATGTTGTTTTCATAGGCCTATAGCTACCCAGGGTATCAGTAAGGATGTGTGCATTTTCGAGGTGGCTCATTACTTGTCTTGCAACTATCTTTTCAAGTAATTTACCATAGACATTCTGTAGTGTGATCATTCGATAGCTGCTGAGCAGTGTGAGGTCTTTGCTAGGTTTAGGAAGTGCCCGAAAGTAACTGTGCAGCCAGTCTTCCGGCACCTCAGCATTCTGTATGCTGGTATTGAAATTGCTCACCATATTTATAATGGTTGTGTCATCGAGCTGTTTAATGTGATGGTATTGTACACCATCAGAACCCGGAGCAGTGTTTCTGCTGGTCTTCAATGTGTTCACCACTTCCTCTTCAGAAATGAGATTGAAGTATATCTGTTCCTTTAGGGCATTTTCCAGCACATTGTCCTTTATTTTCAGGCGGGCAGTGGCTGCTGCGCGCATGGAACAGAGACTATTGTTTCTCCTGCATCATCAGCTCGTGATTTCAGTAATCGAGTACGGGCTAGGAATACTCACGTTGTCAGTGTCACAATGTGAACGGCTGTACGCGTGATACTCCCTTTGTGACAATGAGATACCTGCTTGGATTGCTGTCGATTAGATCCAGATATGCGATGGCCCAGGCAAAAGCATATATGGGGGTAACCACCGACAAAAGACACCCCCTATATGAGAATGTAGCTGACATTAAAGGAGCAAGAATCAAGAGGGGGATGTCATGGATGGCACAGGCAGAGGCTACGATTGATCAGGTGACCAGGGTTGAAAATATATCCAAAGGGGAAGAGTGGAGTAAGTCAGGGGAGAACTGGATAAACTACCAGCAGGTCATCATTAGCCTTGGCAGAGAATGCAGATCTTGGGGCAATGGAAAAGCATAGCTGGAGAATAATCAGCTGATAAGTGATCATGCTGGGGATGGTGACGTCATTGTGTACATTGATGTGTCTGTAGTGCGTGGTGAGAAATCAGGATGGGGCTTCTCTGCAAGAATAAAGGGTAGGGTCGTCACTGAACAGAGTGGAGCCTACATGACAACAACCTCCAGCATGAGAATGGAGGTAGAGGCAGTTACTGCAGCACTGAGGTGGCTGTCTGAAACTCCATCAACCAGGGCAGTTATATTATCAGACTCTCGAGCTATGCTTCAGAAAGTTCAGAACGGATGGCTGCGGCAGGAATGGAAAACATCAATAGAATCCTCAAGTCTTGAAGAACTGGTGTCGATCTACTGTCTTGGTCATGCAGGGGTACGTGGCAATGAGATAGCTGACAGACTGGCCTCGTAGTCCCCATAGTGGGGACACTGGACATAGATAAGGGAGAGATACTAAGGGTTATTGTTGATCGCCTGCTGGATAATGACACTGCAATGGATGAATCAACAAGGCTGAGGCTGTTGGAGTTTGGCATCAAACGTGGGACTAGCAGAAATGGAAATGAGAGAGGATGCATACGTCGTATGTACAACCAGCGTGCTACAGATACAATCAGCATTCATACTCTTTGACATTTGCTGAGGGAGACTGAGCACCAATGGGTTTGCCCGGAGTGCAGTGAGGTCGATTCTGGTTAACAATAATAATAACAACCTACTTCTCTCCACACAAAAACTGTTTGGAGATGTCAGGTTTTTGGTTTTTTTTTTTGGTTTTTAAGGACCCTCATCTTTGCACACGAGCAACTCCATCAGTGCTCCGATCTCCTCCCTTAGATCACACAAGGAGGATCTCAGCACAGCGCAAGAACTCCTTAGTACCGGAGAGGATCCCAATGTGTGTATACAGGAATCACACATTCTATAAGTATTTCTATGGCGATGTCAGGAACCTAGAGCTGACTACTGCCGTTATTAGAGTCGTTAATGTGGAAGTCTGAGGGCGAACGAGGAAAAAGAACAAGAAAAAGTCATTTGGGACTAGAACCAAACAAGAGCCACTGGAAAGCAATGTTGAAGAAGGAAGCAGAAGTGGACTAGATGCAGACAGAGGTTATTGACCCCTAGAGTAAAACTCACCAATGCTTGATTTAGCAGACAGTGGTGGGACACCCATTTAAAAACCAAAATAAGCCTTACTGTTCTGTGCCATTCCTTCAAAGTTTTTCTATGTCACCTTTATCACATAATGTTTGTCTCAATTCCCTTCGACGTGTTTTTCGGTACTACTCTATTTTTTTTTAACCCTTGGGATCCTAGAACAAGAATTGCATTGTTACCCTATCAGGAGGTTACTTAGTGTATGTATTCTATCCAATGCCAGTCGTTTTTCTCATTGCTTGTTCTACTGAAAAACACATGGTAAAAGAACAAACGATGTTGTTATTAAGAGATGGACAATACATCTGGAGAAAGTTCCTGAAAGACGAGATGAACTGAAGGCCATATGTGCCTGACCAGGCAAATCAGAAACTCAGTAGTATATAATTATATATGTTGTAGTTGTCTATGTATTAAAACGTAAAATAAAATAATTTGTTGTATTTGTTTCCAACAGGAAGCGTTCATGGATTTGAAGCAACCGTGATGTCCCTTCTAGTCCTAATTTTTAGCACCAACGTAATCAAGCATCTTTAAGTATTAACAATAAGAACTGTTCATTTCAGAGTTGTCTGTTAAATCTCTCTCGCATCAGCATTCATGAACTATAAGCTGCTAACTTGTCCAAATAGTTTAATGACTTCAGAGGGAGATAAAAAGTAATATACATGTCAATTGTCACTTCAATCGACAGTCATGAACTATAAGCTGCTAACTTGTCCAAATAGTTTAATGACTTCCGAGGGAGATAAAAAGTAATATACATATCAATTGTCACTTCAATCGACACTAATGAACTATAAGCTGCTAAATTGTCCAAATAGTTTAATGACTTCAGAGGGAGATAAAAAGTAATATACATATCAATTGTCACTTCAGTTGACACTCATGAACTATAAGCTGCTAACTTATCCAAATAGTTTAATGACTTCAGGGGCAAACAAAAAGTACTCTACATGTCAATTGTCACTTCTATCGACACTCATGAACTATAAGCTGCTAACTTGTCCAAATAGTTTAATGACTTCAGGGGGATATAAAAGTACTTTACATGTCAATTGTCACTTCTATCGACACTCATGAACTGTAAGCTGCTAACGTGCTCAAAAATGTTTAATAATTACAGGTGAAGATAAATAGTAAAATACTTGTCAAATGTCACTTCCATTGGTACTCATGAGCTGTACGTGTTAAAGTGTACAAGAAGTTCAATGACTACAGGTGAAAATAAAGAGTAATGTATATCTAACAGTAGTTTGTAACAATTCATCATCTATGGTAACAGACAGCATAGTGTTATCAGAAATATGGACCCAAACGTAACCTTGACACTGAAAAGGTTTTCTGAAGAATCTGCTCTTAGTTTACAGAGTCAATGTATGACTGTATAAGTAGACAGAAAGTGCATAAGAAGATGATAAATAGAAAGAAAGATGTAAAATGAATAAATAATGTGGAGATACTGAACTGTAGGTATGTATGAGTATGTGTGAATGAAGGTGACAAGAACAAGATAAATGCGAGTGCAAGAGAACGAAGGGAAAAAAAGAGCGAGAGAGAACGATAGAAAGGAAAAAAGTTTAAGAGTATTAAAATTGTATAAAATAAACAAAATTCTTTTCAAAAGATTGCCTTGTAAGTTGTGATTGTTTTTTTTTTTAATATCTGGAGACCGCCATGTCTTATCCATCGTCATTGTCCGGTATCATTCAAGGGGAAGGAGTGAATTCAACTGCCATCTTCAGAGTTCCAAGCCATACGGTTCTTACGTTCGGCTCAGACTTTACATCATTTCCTCGAGTCGTCGATCACATCTCTCATATATAAAGTCGCAATGAACGCTGTAGTCTCATCTTTATCTTTCATTAATTCATTCACATTCAGCTGTTCCAGGACCAAACACCTTTAACAAACGCATGGACAGTCCTCCTGTCGTGTGCTATCATCTCAAGATCTTTCATCTCTTTCTTATCCCTGTCATTTCTGGCTCCGGTTCTCTGTGCCATGTGTTTAGCTTGGTTTTGGTTTTAAGGACTATTTTCATTGCACACGGACAACTCCATCAATGCTCCGATCTCCTCCATTAGATCACACAAGGAGGGTCTCAGCACAGTTCACGAACTCCGAAGCACCGGTGAGAATCCCAATGTGTGTATACGGAATCACACACTCTATACATATTTTTTGTGGTGGGTAGGTTTCTAATTTTTAAATTGTGTCAGGGCAGTTGCCTTACGGCTTACTCTTTACGATTTCCAACTGCTGAGGTATTTTTAACGTGCGCAACTTGCACAAGGGACCTCCTATTTTTTTGCTCTTTTTCGAGAAGGCTAGGCATCCGTTATCACTACCCAGGAGACCAGGGCAAAGTATAACATCATTAGGACCACTGGTTCTGAAAAAAAAAAAATTCCATAAATTATATTCCCTGTACTGTGAATTGAACCCAGTACTTTTATAATTCGAAGCGAAGACCATACCTGTTAGCCATACCTCAGACCCCCACATGTGTGCTTTTGTGTAGCTCTACTTCTCATATGCTGGGGATTCCAGAACAAAGGCTATCTGCTAATGCTATCTGCTAATGCTATCTGCTAATGCTATCTGCTAATGCTATCAACATGCGTTCTCAGTTTGCTTCTTTATACTTGTCAATATATTATTTTATTCATTTACTCTCTGAAGAACTCGTCACTTTTCATCTTTAATGTTTTTTTGAACATTTTTAACACTTACAAAAGCCAGGATACAGAAATACACAAAACAACAACATATTCGACAGATGAGTCAAGGCAATACAACTAACTGAATTTTTTACTTCATTTCACTGTTTGATCATTTATCCGAGAAGATTTATAATAAAACAAACGTATGAACAATACTAGAGAAATGTTACGAAAAACTTCACACCAGTTCCAGGTCAAAATGCTATTAAATCAAAAGATCAGCCGACCTACTAAGTATATTCTTGGATGCCGTAGCGCATTACAACTAAAGTAACCCAAACTGTCTGTACAGTAAATGACACTGGACCAAAGATGACCTGAGATACTCTAGCCGATCTGACAGTCGATTGACCACTCTTTGAGCAAGGACATCAACTTTGCGTGTCGGCTGTCCAACACGGGATGAAGCCGTCACAGATCGCCGTTCACGAACTTTCTCCTCTGCTGTTTTAGATGCAGAAGAAATTTTCATATCCGGTGACAATTTATCTTTCTTCTCAGTTTGGTCGTCTTTGTGATTGTCGTTATCAGATTCATCGTTGCTGTCGTCTTCATCGTCCTCATTATCTTCATCCATTTCATCTTCCTCGTCCTCATCGCTGTTTTTTTCAGAGTTCAAACTCTTATCACTATCTTCTCCTTCGTTTGTCACACCACCTCTGTTAGGTGTGTAATCTGCTTCTTCTACGGCAACTTCTTGTAGAAGTTTTCCATGGCTGTGAAGTCTTAATTGTTGCCTTAGCTGAAAATAAAATAAATAGATGGTAGCATGAAAATAATAAAATGAAATAATAGTAATAATTTACCACCAAACACTCCACAAACTATACAAGTCTTAATTAGCAAGCAACTTATTAAAGTGAAACAAGCTCAGGTGGATAATTCAAACGGATGAGAGTCAATTACATTGTGAATTAGTCACGAAAGCTGAAAATAAAATAAATAGATGGTAACATGAAAATAATAAAATGAAGATAATAGTAATAATTTACAAACAAACACTCCACAAACTATACAAGTCTTAATTAACAAGCAACTTATTAAAACGAAACAAGCTCAGGTGGATTATTCAAACGGATGAGAGTCAATTACATTGTGAATTAGTCACGAAAGCAGGCTTAAGTCTAGAAAAAGTAATTGGGGGAAAGAAAACAAGTTATGAAGACCGCTTGTATTGTTGTTACCAAACGCAACAAAAATGCTGAAAAATAAGTATTGCACTGAATAAAAGTGGATGTCCAAACACCATTAATAAGTAATTCTATATTTTTTTCATAAAATATAAATTTAATCGGCACATTACCATTCACCACCTAACGCCCGCCCTTTCGAATAAAAACACAATCTAAATTCTTAGTTCATTATTTCCCTTACTTAAAAGCCCTTACTTAACTTGAGTTATTTTCACATTATTTTACATTGTTTTATTTACTGTATGATATATATTGGCCAGTAAACATTAATCAGTGATTCTTCATTTCTTCCACACAAATATAAATTTCATCGGCACATCACGATTCACCATCCAACGCCCCACCCTTTCATTAAGAAACACAGTCAATTTTCTTAGTTCATTATTTCCTTTACTTAAAAACTCTTACTTAACTGAAGCTATTTTCACATTATTGTATTTAATCGGCTGCATGCCGGTCAAGATTTGAAAGATTATAATGTACCAAGATAGGGAGTTGAATGTTAAATTTCAGCGCTCTACAGTGAGTGGGACATATAGATTTTTAGCGTCAAAGATTTGAAATGCGGCAGATATACAAAGCTCAGGTGATCTTAAATAAAAGTGGTTAAAAACAAAGAACTGCGGTTTAGCACTCGTGACTGATTCACAACACAACTGATTATGAACATTTTCTCCATCGGCTGCTATCTTCTGTATTCTTTTCTTGTTTAAATAAAAGCATCGTTCTTCGCTTATGTATTTAAATATGTTGTCTTGTATGTTAGTAAGACTATTCCCCTGACCTATTTTTGCTTACAGTGTCGCTGTGTACAGTCGCACTGCTGTCTCCTCGGTTTCTTGAACTGATTTAAGAAGATTATGAAACCAATGCATTTGTATGTTTGACTGAACACAGGTTTGAGTGTGTCAAACTGTAACTGGCAATTTTGTTTGTCCACCCTTTGGTCATCACAGAGAAGATTTATAATAATAATAACACCACAAACAGCACACACGAATACACCCAGAAGCTGTGGCATATGTAAGCTTAGAACACAATCAGTGAAATTAAGATTATCGAACTTGAAAAAAATAATTGTCATTACATTAAATCGATCAAGAATCTACCCATAGACCAGTTAGCTCTCTGCCATATCTTTCCATTGAGACGACACAAGAGTATAGCGGACTTAAGTCCACTTAGTCTTACATAATCTGACTTCCACTTCTCATAATTCATTTTGACTTCTTCTAGCTCTCTAGCAATCCCATTTATAATATTTAAATCTTTAACTTCGAGTTCTGCAGCAGCAGTTTGAGTTAGATGTTCAACATCGATAGTGTGTTTACTGACATGTTCTTTATTAATGGCCTTTTCTTTTTCAAGTGCCTCAATGGCATTTTGATGGCTATTCGTAAGTTCCTCAACCCTTAATTTCAAAATAGGAATCTCAGATGTCAGTTCTTGAATCTGAGCCAAATGAGCATGACAGTCTGTCTTTAGTCAACAAAGGCCAAAGAGAGTTTACTGCAATAAAAGGATATGTTTGGATTCATGTTTTCCTAAAGCGGGACATTATAGCTTCCCCCCTGCGCTTAAAGTGGACAATGGGACATAACAGAAGCGATACTACTCCATCGAACACGGCGTGCGGTCACTTTCAAAAAAGGCTTAAGACAAGAAGTTGAAAATAAGCATTATTGTCTAACGCTAGTCTGCAGAAACTTCTTCTTCAAGTATCATGCATGATGACGAAGGCGATCACGTCTGTCCACAACGTCCTGTCTCCAGTATTGCTTATCAATTCTGTTTTTGGCCTTTTTTTTTTTGCCATGAATGATTAAACTATGCAGTATTTTCTTCTCTTTATTGTCCTTTGTCTCTTTTCCCTCGTTGTTTCCTGTTGCCACAATATATTCCAGATTTTTATCTTCTCATAACAGGTCCAAACAACGCGAAATGCTTCCTTCTGAAGTGAGTAATATTCCTGTCAGTTCTCAGTAAAATACTAGGCCGGATAATTAGAGAATATCAAAAGTAGTAGACCATAATGTGAGGAAGGAACAAGCAGGATTCAGAAAGAACAGAAGATGTGCAGATTATATGTTCACCCTCAGGAACATTATAGAGCAGTGCTCAGAATGGCAGAGACAACTATACATTAACTTTGTTGATTTTGAAAAGGTTTTTGACAGCATGCATGCACAAGCACAGCCTATGGAAAATACTGAGGGCTTATGGAATTCCCAGCTGCATTGTTTCCATCATAAACAGCATCTATGCTAACTTTACATATAGTGTTGGGCAGAGCAACCTAGCTTTTGAGGTGAAAATAGGAGTGTAACAGGGATGCCCACTATCAACCCCCTTTATTTTTAATGTCAAAGACCGAGTGATGCACCAGACAACAGAGGTCAGCCCAAGAGGAATAAGATGGACACCATTCTCTACACTGGAATATGCCGTTGACACTGCATTGCTCGCATACTCACATCAACACATACAAGAAAAAACAAATAGACTGAATAAATACAGCCAACATCAATCTAAAGAAGACAGAAGTCATGACACTCAATGAGGGCGATTCTAAGCCCATAACAATAAGGAACCAGAAGCTATAACAAACAGGCACTATTACATACCTAGGATGCATAGTAACACCAGACGACGGAACAAGCAAAGACATCAACACTAGAATGAATAAAGCGAGAACAGCATTTGCTAGTCGAAACAGCATCTGGAAGTCCTCCCAGCACAGCACATATACAAAATCAAGATTATACGAGAGCTGTGTACTTTCTGTGCTTCTCTTTGTTGCGGAATGTTGGAGAGTAACAGAGAAGGAAATGTCGAAATTGTCCTCTTTCCACACAATCTGCCTGAGAAAAATTCTCAGAACCTTTATCCGAATACCATCACCAATCAAGAACTACTTACTCGGAGCAACCAAGAGGACATGCACACCATCATATCTGGCAGACGCTGTAGTTTGGGTTGGCCTCGTCCACAGAAGACACCCTGATGCCATCACAAGAACAACTATGCCATGGAGCCCTGAAGAAAAGCGAAAGAGAGATCGACCAAATACAACTTGGCGGAGAAATGTGGAGGCCGACATGCAAAGAATGAACCAGAACTGGGGCACTGCACGAAGGATGGCTACTGACCGAGTAAAGCGGAAGCAATTTGTTGCTGCCCTACAAGACGTCACCAGGCGTGACGGCCACTGACTGCTTTGACAGTTGGCGGTTAAGGATCGAAGAAAAAAAGAAGAAGATGTTTTGGTGGGTGGCGTGCTTGTTATAAATATTTCTGGATATTAAATGGTATCTATTAAAGTATTATTTATAAAGTGCAACGCAATTTATTACTTTTTTATTTTTCATCCAACTTCTTAATCGTGCATCGTTGGCACATGTAGTCTACAGGCAAAGTTTAAAAAAAATATAAATATTAACAATAAGCCTGTGCGTTCATTAGCACTTGATGAGCTACATCCAGGGCATCAAAATGTGGCACTATGCATCATTATACACATATACTTGACCCCTCGTAGATCGTCGAAAGGTGGTGCTAAGCGGTGTTTTGTTTCCAACAAACATAAACCTACAAAGAAAACTGCACAGTTTGATGATAAACATTATCATTTCATCCAGCTAGAAAGCCAGTGTGATAACGTTTTTTGGAGACATCTCATAGCTGGATCCCCTCTGCACCTCCATTTGGGAAAACGCACACCACAAGTTACTTACTTACTTACTTAGTCGTTCCCCTTCTACCGTGAGGTGTAGAGGTCACACCACAAGTTGATAACCCTTAAAGTAGAAGAATAATGGTTTCGTGACGTCCACTCACCCCTTCCTCACAAACTTCCAAGTGATCTTGTAGCGTGTCGATGTTAGTAAACAAGGCATCGGTGATGACATCGTCTGACAGTGCCATAACATTTGACCGGGTACCTGTGAGATGAACAATAAAACAGACCATTGAAGACATAGGAGAATGTTGTTTTACCGGTTGAGGTGATTTAGGATACAAATTATTCGTGCATGCAGGATAAAGAGTAGTCAAATAGACAGTCCACTGCGAGATAAGTATGTAAATAGAACACATGTATTGGTAAATTTGTGGTTTGCTGGTTTTATGTGTAGTTACGTGAAATTATACGTAGTTGATTTGACAGTGGCTACATTCATCTTGGTTAGTGCACCGGCTTCCTAGCTCGGTGGTCCATGGTTCGATCCGCAGTTGAGGTGGGATTTTTTAGACCGCAAACGGTTCTGGAGTCGACCCAGCCTCATGAACTGGGTACCAGAGCAACTATGGGAAGGTAAAGGCGGCCGGCGTGATGCTGACCTCATCACCCCTAGTGTGCCGATGATCAAGAAAATATGAGCCTAACACCATATTCCCAATATGCCCCAGTGGGCGTATAACGGGATCCTTTACCTTTGCCTTACTTTCATTTTGAAATATCAGATAGAACACTTTTTTCAGGAAACAACCAACCATTATAAAGAGAAGTCTTTTCATTAAAACCTACGCGAAAGAGAAGATAGTAAAGAGAGGGAAGACCAAATGATGCTGGAGGAGAACAATAGAGGATGAAGCCTTAGCAACCGAAGCGTCATTGGCGGAGATGTTGTCACGGGATTTGCCTTCCCTTTGCTCTGCAGAAGTGGTCCACCAGTAGCCAAAACTCAAGAGTATCTAAAGTGGGTCTTCAAAGGTGTCAACCTTCGCACAAGATTACTCTTGACAGAGTTACAGATAGAAGGATAATGATACTTCTATCTCAAGGGTGTATCCACAAGATAATTCAGAAGTCAAGAACGATGCTGCATAGGGCAGAGCACTATTAACTTATATCTGATCCGGCACATTTTGTGAAGTTTTAAGCGATTGTGTGGCTTGTTCGAGCCCCCAGCTGGTTTAATCCAGCGAAATTCCTGTTATAAGTATTTTTGACTCTATGGCTGTAACTATATGTATATGTATATATTAAAGATTCTCGATCATACATGCGCTCTCTTATCTATATGAACTGAATCAACTATGAATTTGTAAAATAACAAATAACAAATTTAATAATCAAATAGTCTTTAACAAATTTAAATAAATATGGATGAAAGTGACTTTAGAGAGTTTAAAAAAAATTGTCTTCACTGAGACTTAATTGGGGACTGTTGGTTATTGTCCGTTGCTTGCGCCTGTTAACAAAAAATGTAACTGTCTGAGTATTGCAATAGGTCGTTGTCAGATCTTTTGTGATGAGGACTCTTCTCTAGAGGCGTCTAGATGAACTTCACTCCTAATGTCAAGGTGGGTGTCTTCACAACGTGTCCATTGTAGGTAGTTGGTGTCGAACCCAGCCTCTTGAATCACAAGATAGTGGCGAAGATTCTTACTTCAGACTGATCTGGTACTAAGAACCGTCTTGTAGCTTCGAACCACGAACCCAAACTACTTGGGAACACAATCTCCTGACACAGATGAATGGACACAGCAACTTTGATCTTCGATTAGATGCTTCGACAACATTGTCGGAAATTTTTGTATTCCTCTTATGACGGGTGCTCTGATTCTTTAAGTTTCCAGTCTTGGTATTTAAAATTGCGTGTTCTCTTTAAGTTATAAAGACGCCCATATACTTCGATCTGTCACTTTTAATTTAGGAATACTTTGTCCGATCCGTCTCTCTGGCTCCGGGGAGTTGTTACTCGACGTTGTGGAAGATGCAGTCTAATTTGTATCTCTGATTTCGCTAGATTATATTTCCATTTCTCAGTGCAAATCCCAAATGTAATTCCGATAAATTTGCCAATGAGAGCCAAAGTTTATTCCGGCTCTCAAATTAAACTAATTCTGTCTCTTTAGGACTATGTGGGTCCGGGTGTTAAATCATTACTATCTCCCGCGTGTTATAAAATATAAATTTTAAAATTTAAATTGGTGACCTCTTTCAAATATGGCAGTAATACTGCCGATTGCATTTGTACAAACTCACAAACACATTGGTGAACTTATTTCCTGACTAATACCTTCCGCCCATATTGTCTCCTTTGACAGGTTATCCGTACTATTGCTACAGAGATGATCCAGCGGAAGTGATTACAAATTATCACCTGTGTTTGCTTACATCTCCCAGACGGATTTCTTTCCGTCGATCTGGCGATACCACTTTGTGTCAACAATGATAAAAGTATTATCCGCTGACCTGTCTAATTAGCCTTGTAACACTGCCATTCGCATGATAAAACGTATACAAGTCTAGGGAGTGGTCAGAGCAAAAAATGTAGGGCATAAAATATGCCAAATAATAGGACGATCGGTGTGGAAAATGAAAAGTTATGAAAAAATGCACAATTGATTTCGGCACAGATGTAGAATTGTGCTTCTCAAACTATCCGATTTGGCGGACAACAAATGTTTTGGTCTTCTTTTGTGCTGAGGACCGGTATCATATTTCTGCTGTATTATTTCTGGTGTTTGCTGCATTATGTTTGTACATTAAGCCTGTCACACAATAATCAACATTAAATAATGTTTCTGAAACAAAATATTATTTAATATTGTCAAGCAATAATTATGGTTGGTAGAAGTCTGGCTTGATTTTAAAATTGTGTTAATGTTTCCTTCTTCCTCTAACACGAGCCACGGATGGGATATTAATAGTTTGCACTGGTCAACGACCCACACTTCAAGTCACTTCTGCAGACGACGGTCCAAGACAGACATCGCTAGCTCGTAACAAGTCCACGGGGATTGACAATTATGGGGTTATATACATACACTGATATCACAGGCGGGAAAGAATATTTATTTCTCTAAAGGAAAAATATTTACTTTAAAGTTTTGATATTTGTAGATTCGATTTTAGGATAACAGAACTATTTAGTTATATAAGTATATAGGTAACTATGGAGATATTACCAAATTTTAAAAATTCACATTCACCTTTACACAATTCTTCGTCTTTTCTCACCATTCTACTCCCATAAGAGCATAGGCCTTCAAAAAAAAAAAAAAAAAAAAAAAATGTATTTCAAGTCTAACGTTTGTTTTCCTTGTGAATTCCGCTTCAAAAAATTTTCCACTGTGGACCCCTCCCCTAGCTCTTGCTTTCACAAACACCCTGTTTAATTAGGTCAATTCAAAGATTTAAAAACGTAATTTAAAAATTTCTTATTACTTTCAGTGAGTCCATTCATTTCCTTTAAAAGAGGCATCAGACAGGGACGGGCATAAGGCAGGGACAAATCTCTCAAACTAAACTGAACCTGGCCTCTATATATCTTTCCGCTTCGTCTTGTTTTTGTTTCTTTCATTCTGGACTTCTGCCTCAATGTATCGTTTCTGATTATAGCCGTATCATTCCTGTCTCTCGCTGTCTCTCTGGAATCCAGGCTTGTCTCGAAAGTGTTGTTTTCATGCATAGTAAGTGACCGATCAGCTTCATCTTGTTCGTTTGTTTTCGAAAATGATAACCTTTAGTTTTCTTTCTGTTTATATGTGTGTAACTATATTGATAATCTTGATTTTTTTAATTCATTAATTTATTTTGGTTAGCAAAAAATAAATAAATAAAAATAAATAAAAAGCTAAAAGAACTTTATAGTATTGCATTTTAATTTCGTATTCCTTCATAATTTTTCAAAATTTAATTCGAAGAGTTCGCCTCAAACTGACCTGCTACAGTATGTTGTAGATTGTGGGTAATTACTAAGCTGGTAACCTGTTGAGTCGTTCTCACCAGGACGGTACTGTAGTCCCGAAACTGACGTTGATCACACAACCGTTACTCATCATCATCATTTCCCTTTTCGCTTCTTTTGGAGCATGGAGCGACAAGAGTTAGTGGAAGCCACAATTCGGTTAGTGGGTAGGGAAAGTCTGATAGTGACGTAGTAAATCAGTGATAGGGAAGACTGTAGTGGCCAAGTAAAATAGTAGTCGGCCATTTTCAAAACAAGTATGTATGCCACGTACAAAGAATCAATAGGTGATAGGCAGGGATACTAAGCAGTGGCTAAACCTTTCAATGAGAGAATACAGGAGCCAGTTGCACGAAGGTTCCTTTGGAAGGGGCGTCTTTAAGAAGCTAGTAGATCGTGAAGAAAAGTAGTTTAACGATAAAAAAGAGTCATTCCACTACTACAAAATCCATTTGATCTCCCGACTACCCTTAGCAGCATCATTGGTCGTTTAGAACCAAAACAAAATTTAACTAGAGATATCAATTATCTTTCCGCGCAAAAGAAAATACAATACCTGCTTTTTTAACACCCGTGGCAACAGGAATATTCACTTCGTCATTTTTCACATCCTTGCCAGATTTGTCCACCTTTTCAGTGATAACTAATGCCCCAGGTATCTCCTTACGCTCCACGTCATCATTACCACCGACATTGTAACTACCACTGGAGATTTTGCTGTCATTATTTCTGGTAGTATTAGCCAAATGCAAGTCATCAACGAATCCAAACTCTTGCACGTAGTGAACAGACATAGCAGCTGCTTGTTCTTGAGTGATGACTTGAGACGGCGCAGACGTTACAAAACATATCAAGGAACATTTCACACACATCACAAAAAACATGTCGCGTGCCATTGTTTAATTCAGCAAATTTACGTTACAAGAAAGTATAGTATGAATTTATGAAAACAGCGCGATTGAAATAACGTCTGAATTAAAACCTCGCAACAGTCTCACAGCCACGTATTAACAACGTAAGAATACTCTAGAACACAACATATACTCTAAGTAACTAGCGATATATCTGGATATAACATCGCCAGTGACATAATTTTGTTGCACGTAGCTACTGAACTAATGAAGTATTCAGAAGTCAGTTAAGTATTACTTTACGGCGACGACCGTCGAACAACAAACACAAACGACTGAGTCAAGAGCGAGCACTACCAGTAATTAAAAGAAAATATTTATGCCGGTCTGTTCTGAAGGGGGTAAATAATGAATCGTAGTTGCACATAATTTCGTCGAAGTTATATATTTGAAAACGTTAACTGCAGGTTGCAATTTCTGGTAGAGTGCTTCCTTTAAATTGTTCTTCTTGGGCGCAAATTATGTGGTATGAAACATACTGTTCCCTTGCTTGTAGAGAAATTAGATGCAAAAGATGGACTGAAAAAAAGGTTGACACGAAGAGTTAGTGAATATTTATAAGCAATCACACAGACAGACAGATAGACAGACAGACAGACAGACAGAAAGACAGAGGACAGATAGATAGACAGACAGACAGACAGATGGATGGATCGATGGATGGATGGATAGTTGGCTGGTTGGATGAATAGATAGATAGATAGATAGATAGATAGATAGATAGATAGATAGATAGATAGATAGATAGATAGATAGATAGATAGATAGATAGATAGATAGATAGATAGATAGATAGATAGATAGATAGATCTTCATCAGAATGCATACTATTTCTAAAACCTGTCCAAATCCACAAATTCAACATACTTGTCCATTCACGAGTTCACCGAACAGGAAGCGGAATTATATCAAGTGAGATGTAAGCACATGCCTTCTATCGTTAATTACATTCTTTAATTACACGACACTTAAAGTTGGATTGGTTGGCGTATGGCGATCACATGGTTTCTACAAATCTTCCGTCTTGAGCACGCCAAGTACCGCACATTGCCGGCGTTGTCCTGTTGATGGTTGTCAAAAGGTTATTTCTGCAGCGAAATGCCCTCACTTGTTGACGTAGGTCAGGGAATATGTGAAGTTGTTGATAATTCCAGGGCTGTGAAGTTGGAGTCGTGGAGTCGGTCATTTTTTAGTGGAGTCTGAGTAAATGTCTGGACTCCGACCCCACATTTTATGCCACTACTTCTTCTTCTTTTTCCGGTACCATGCCTAGTGGCGTAGGAGATCATGTCTCTCCACAACTTCCTGTCTCCAGTACAATTTATAATTCTGTTGTATGACATCATCAAACTGAAGGATCCCCTTATCAGAAAAGCTTTTGTGGTTGATATAAAGAGACGATATCAAATTGCCAATCGCCAAGCGACTGATGATGCTGACCAGAAATTCTACATTATTTCAACAATATATAAGGAAAGCAACACATGGTGCTTGAGATTCCAGGAAAGAAAGAGACAAGATTGGATAACAGTAGAAACATTAAACATCATAACGATGAAAAAAGAAAGAAAATAGAAGCACAGTCCCCCATGTTAAAGGAAATATATACCGAGCAGTACAGTCAGCTGGACAAAGAAGTGAAACGTCACACCCAAGCCAACAAAACGAAATTCCTAGATGATCTTGCAAGACAGGCAGAAGAGGCAGCATTGAGAAATGAATAAAGCACAGTATATGAAATAACTGAAACCATCAGCGGAAAAATGGGTGCAAACAATATTACGTTAGTAAGAGATAAGCAATGAAATCTCATCACCACAACACATAGGCAGAAACAAGATGGGCAGAGCACTTCAGAGAAACACTGAATAAGGAGCCACCAGAGATGCATTTGAATGTTTCTGAGGCTGAAAATGATCTAGACGTAAATACCGACATTCCACGAAGAAAAGAAATCATCACAGCCATCAAAGAATGGAAAAGTTCCTGGTCACGACAATTTAAATGCTGAATTATTTAAGACAAACCCTGAACTAGCAGCAGAACTATTAGAACCACTATTTGCACAAGTCTAGAAAACAGAGACAACACCGACGAAGTGGAATAAAGGAATAATTGTCAAATTGCCCAAGAAGGGCGACCTTGCAGGCTGCAACAATTGGAGAGGAATTACTCTCCTCTCAGTTCCCAGTAAAATACTAGGCAGAATAATTATCCAGAGAATTTCAAAAGCAGTGACTATAAACTGAGGAAAGAACAAGCAGGATTGATAAAGAACAGAAGATGTGCAGATGATAAATTTACTTTCAGGAACATTATAGTGCAGTGCTCAGAATAGCAGAGACAGCTTACATTACTGTAGCGTAAGGTTTTCTTGTATGAATATAGGGTTTAGAGAAGAAATAGAATTCTCTCCAGAATGTATGAAGTCCCAGTGTCAGAGAAGAGCACTGGTATCACAAGTGAGCTACGGCCTCGAATACTCTGAGCTAGACAATATTTTAAGGCTTCAGAAATATACTTTGCCACCTTAGCTGTAGTAACCCATGTGATATTATAATAAAATTAGAAAAAGTAACTCAACTTAAACAGTTAAAAATTTAACATGTCACTTGAGTACAATTTCATAATTTATTATTTACACCTATCTAATTAGGTAATGAAAGGTGAGGGTTGGACGATGGTGATTATGATTATGTATTTACAGCAAGTTGATAATATATTTAGAAGTTTAAACTTAGAGAAAAAGTCCCCATGGGATCTTTAAATTAATTTACACCAACAAATTTCTCTCACTGTTGTTATTTATACTAGTCTGTCTCTTTTATTATATTCCCTAATTTCTCATCATCTGACCGTTGAATGTCTCACATTAGCCACAGGAATAGTCACTATGTCACTCAGCTTTGAATCAGCACTTGTCCAGATAGGGTTTGACACATAACACTGTTGTTCTGAAAGTCACACTTCAGTCCAATCCCAGCAATAAGGGGGAGGGGGGGGGAACTATGGAACACTTCAACCATTGTGCTCCTGGTTATGTTTAGGTAGCAGGATCGAAGGTCCAATTGACTTCAGGGTTTTTGAAATTCGAATATAGAACCTGGAACAAGGAGTATCAAGTGGTTAGGCGATGTCATGGAGACCTATTACATCCTACGGTGTGTATGAGATGAGGGTGTCATCAGGTGTCTGTATGTATGATAAATGATACATGATCTTGTATGATTGAGATATAGTGAGACAGACTGGTGTCTACTGCAAAACATTGTCTCAAATATAATAATACATGAATAATCAAAGCAATTTGAAAATATGGACACGATGCAACCTCTGCCTTCCTCACATACATGCCAAGTCAGTACTGGTCGTGCTGGTAGGTTATAGATCCAGACAAAACCAGAATGGTTATATTTAGCCCTGACAAGGACTGTGGAGGTTATATTTTAGGTTTTCCAATCTTCAGCAATCATATCCACACAAACAATATGTCCGATACATTCACAACACACTAAAATCTGAAATAAAATTGATATTATTCACATAAATGTCTATAGTAAACCTACCCACCCTCTAAGATCGATTCCAAGCTCTTATGAAGACTAAATTTTGCGAAGAATGTCTGCCCTGCATGCAGTGGTAACTGACGTAGTGTAGACAGCACTCTACTTTGTCTTCTGGCTGGGTTTTTAGTTGTATGTATTTTGAATTGAGCGTTCTCGCCTTATATACGGTGCGGGCGGGCGTCTCGGGGAACACTAATGTTTTGTCCCTTTCCAGCACTGGAGATTTCTCCCACTCAGGGTATTATGTGTAACTGTCCCAGCAATCGTCCCAATACACATTCAACCAAGTTTATCCATCACGTTGTCTTATATTTCCTTTATCTCCCCCCCCCCCCCCCCCCCCCTGGAAGCTTCCGTTTCATAAACTTAAACTTACAATCGGGTATGGCAGGTATTTAATACGAATTTATAACGTCTATCACTAGGTTAGACCTGTGATGTGAACGTCAAATAAAACTGCAAATATCTTAATATATACATACTTCTTCCAACTTTCCTTTTGGATTTCCATTCCTGCATATCCCTTCTGTGAAAGTCTATAACTTTTATCCCAATTTACTGATCCATAGTCCCAGTTCAAAAGAAATTCTCTACCTAACTTGCGACACTATGCGTTCGCCATTGTGGATTTTTTCCTACCTGCCTCTCTCCGATAACATACAAGGTTGCCACTCAAGTTCTAGAGATAAACCCAGATTTTCTTCTTAAAAAAACCCAGAAATACCCAGATTATTTTATGCCTCAAATACACAGGATAGACGATGCTTACACAATCTTGTAGTGCAACTTTAGCACAAATAAGCTGTGTGCTACCATTTTTATTTATTTCTTCATTTTTATTTTATTTTTTATAGCCGAAAATACACAATTATACAAAAATGATTTTATTAACACCCCAATATATGAACTCTTGAAAATGAGATATTTTAACAGTAACATACTTACAGTAGTTACATTAACAAAATGTTCCGCAAATCTAATATAAAATGTTAGTTGTAACTTGTTACTGTTGAAAATTGTCACTTGTCAAGGATCCTCTAAATGACTGCTTCACGGGACAGCAAGCGTGTTTCACACAGCTTCAACACTTTATGTTTCTGGTCCTTAACTACATCTTGTATTAACTGGAACTGGAGATTTTTTTTACTACTACGCGAAAAATAGAAGCAGACATTCTTTATGAAAATTTCAAGCCAAGATGTTATGTGGTTGCTGGCAGTCCCATCCTCCACCTCAATGAGGTCACAGTTAAGTCACTAAGAATCCTTCATCAAAAAGTCTAAAATTTATTTTAAAAACACATCGCAAAAATGACTGATTATTATAGATGACAGCATTAACAGAATAACAGGAAATATATAGCTGATGTAAACGAGTTAAAAAAACAACGTCATTGATGTGGTTTAAAAACAAGAATTAAGTATAAGTGGAATAAAAAATATATAGCACATAATTTTTTTTTCATTTAATTATAATATAAATATAATGTATAATGCTCAGTGCACAGAATATACATACATTGTAAATGCCACTTGTCAAATATACCCAGATTAATGCAGATTTGGAAAAAAATACCCAGATACCCAGACGGAAGCCAAAAACCCAGATCTAGTAAAAAATACCCAGCTGTGGCAACACTGATAACATAAACGAATGCGCATGCGTGACCGCTATTATTTTAAGAATGCTTAGAAAAATTTCCTACTTCGTGTTAACCAACCTTCACCAACCTTCACCAACCCTTTTATTTGTGGGGATGGGAGAATTACCCTACCCAGTTGTAACGCGGAACCAGTGATTCATTCCGGTAGATAGGTCAGAAGGGTTACAGAATATTACTTATAATTTGGCAAGTGAGCAGAAATAACTTTACGATCAGTCAGTCAGAGGTTAAGCTTATAATATGATTGGGTGGGTTCGATTTAATTTATGTGCAGGCATGATATTAGGTCAAAAGTTGGGTAAAAGCGGTTCCTGGGAGATGATGCCAGACGCGATGACTCACCGCGTCTGTCTTGCATCAGGCTACTAGCAATATATATAGTGAGCGCCAAAGCTAGTTTTCGCTCACAAGTCACGAAATTTTGCGCCGTGAATAAGCGCCGTTTCAGTCTGCCTGGTTCGGGAAATTCTGTAAAGTTTGGCGATTCACGGCGAGGAGGTTGCAGATAACCCTAAGCCTACAACGGACTTTGCCTTCTCGGGAGAGAGAGGCACGAGACATCAGTGTAATTGAAGAAAACTGGGTGCGCGCTTTGTACCTAGCGCCCAGTTACGTCTACAACACTGAGAGGAATTAGCAGTTCTCTTGACGTGAGGAAACATACCTCAGCGGGGGACTTGCTTCTAAATAGGAGCTCTTAGCTCGTAAAGGCCCAATACCAAAACAGGCTACGTTGCCTGGTGTTGTTTCCATACTGCCACAATAATGCAGTAGGCCTAAACCCGAAGCGGGTTAACTAGTCGGTTTGAAGAGTGTCATCAGCAGTGATAAAATCTTCAGCCTTACGCAAATAGATAGATATATATTCACCAAGGGCCCCCTTCTCCTGCATTCGGGAAAGGAGAGAAGGAAAACATGCCTTTCTAAATGCTAACGGGAGGAGGTGCGTGAAGAAAAACAACTCATCAGAGCCTCAGACGAATGCGATAGCGTCAGAGAGGCACTGAACAGAAACAGAGGAGAGAGAGAGAGGAGTTTAGCGAGGGACAGTAGGGTTAGATAGAAGTACTTAGAGGACAGCCTCTGAGGTAGTGCTGCAGAATCCATTAGCGTAACATTTCTTTGTAGTGAATTAGTTAGGTGTGCAGGACAGCCTAGAGCGCCTTTGAGACAGTGTAGTCATTTAGTTTATAAATCTTCATCGGGACAGTGTGTTTTAGTTAGTAACAATAGTGTAGTCAGGAGTGGTGGCTCTTACTTAGAGACCCCCACCAAGTATATGTCTGTATCCTTAGTTGTTTTCGTGTAGGTGTGAAAGAGAGCGTGGTAATTTTTATATTGTGTCTTTCACTTGATTTGTTCTTTTTTTCAGGTTGTGCGAACTCGCACGTTATTGTTGTTTGGTGTGGTATTGATTTTGTTGTTTAATAAACTATAAAATGTATACTGGATCAGTTTAGCTTTAACTATACTGTACTTGTATGCTTTGACTGTATAGTGGTGTCTGTGGATAATTTAGTGTAACCTTATCTCCTTTCTGGTAGTCAGAGGTGGTGAGACAGTAGCTAGTACATAAGTCACAAGTGGAGATGGAGAGTCAATCTAGGTTCTCACCCTTGAAGCTATAAGTCTCATCCTTCCACATTCACTGTAATTCTGATCTTAATCTATCTTCTCAGACTTTCTCAAAACTGGTGTCTTGTCTCTGTACTCCGACAGACTCTAATTAAAGCCACTTTGTGACAAATGTAAATCACAACTTACTCCAATCCTGGCTCACAGACTTTTTGCTCAGATGAATAAAAGAGACTCCAATCGGCCTCTTACACGCGTCTGGGGTGTCGTTAATTTAATAAGTTCCCTCTCTGACTTCGTGTGTGGTCCTTCAGTTTCCTCAGTCCCGGTTTCCTTATGTAATATGAAAGAGATTTCCTGGGCAATGAAAGTCCGTCCAAAATTCTCCAATAAAAGGTAAGCAAGGTTTTATCTTGGCGAGCGATTTCGCTAATGAATTCACTGATTCCTGCCTGTTTATCAAAGGATCAGCCAATCTGATTTAAATCTTTTGCATGACTCAACTAATGCAAAATTTCAAACATTACTTTCTGAAAATGGGCTGTCTCCCTGGGTACAAACTACGAACATGTCGGTAAACTTATATAACAACGTTTTCCAATGTAACAATCATTACTTTTTGTGTTGATCAGTTGTGTGCTTTGGTGATGTGCGTACCCACGTCTTATCAGTGATAAAGCACTGCGCTGAGGCGATTTACGTGTTAATCTGTGTACTGATATCGATAGCCAACATGGTTAGGTTGCTGCCACTCCTTGCAACGCAGGGAGAAATGGATAACAACCAGACATGTCTACTTATCCATGAGAAGGGTGTAAGAAGGAAAATACATAATCTGCTACACATAGCTGAAAAAGAAAGAAAGAAAGTGCGACAAATTAAATCCCACAATAAAATCAGTACCACAAATGTACCGATACTGCCGGAGTGAAACAAAGATCGAGGATGATCGCCCCATTTGTGACAAGCCTAAGGAAAATACTGATGGCTTATGGAATTCCCAGCTGCATTGTTTCCATCATAAAAAGCCTCTATGCTAACTTTACATGTGGTGTTGGGCAGAGCAACCTAACTTTTGAAGTGAAGACAGGAGCACGACAGGGATGCCCCTTATCAATCACTTTATTTTTTACAGTCATTGACTGGATGATGCGCCAGACAACAGAGGGCAGTCCAAAAGGAATAAGATGGAAACCGTTTTCTACACTGGAAGATCTGGAATATGCAGATGACATTGCACTACTCGCACATTCACATCAACACATCCAAGAAATACCAGATAGACTGAATAAGTATAGCCAGCACGTGGGTCATACCTTTTCTGTTTAGTTACAATTGGTCCAGAGCTCTGAGTTGCACCTTCAGTCTTGCTACTACTAAGTGGTGATCACTTCCCACATCTATACCTCTTCTTACTTTCACATCTTGTAATTGTCGTGCTTAGATAGGTTTTAAAGTTATGTAAGGTCCCGCCTGAGTATAGGTGATGGCGATAGTACGTAAGAAGTAAAGTGTAAGAAATAGAGTTTCACGAGTGAATAGTTTAAGGAGAAGATCTGTCTCTGGACTGAGTAGTTTCTCTAGTCCAGCCTATCTATACGACTATAATTAAGTATAAGACAATCTTGCACCTCCTTATATTGAGAAATATAAGTTACCTAAACACTCACACACACACACAGCTATGTGACAACAAGACACACAAACGTGAAAAACTATGGTAAATTTGGGTATGGGTCTGACCAACACACACACAGTTAGTTCTTTTGTTGTTTATTATCACTAAACTTTACAACATCGAGTATCTAAAAGAGAACGATCAAATACATCAGAATTACATGCATAGAAAAATAACAAAATACCTATGCCCTCCCCTCATTGAGAAGAAAAGAACCCAACAAGTTAATCACCCCAAAGGTTAAAGGTTAGCACTAGGTTACAGTATAGACAGTAAAGAAAGAACACCGTTCCCCTAAACGTTATCCAATAAAATTAAACAATAGTCAAACAGAGTGCATATGTTACAATGTTTCCTGTATTAAAGAAAATATTTCACTCTCTCTCTGTCATACGTGGCCACACAATCTCGCTTCTTATCCTATTCTTGGTGAAACAATTCGTTGGATGTATAATCCAGGAATATGTATTTAAGGTCCAGTGTTTATCGTCCGAAATGGGCCCCAGTCCCTCCTTTTTTTCAATAATTACATTTTATAAGGGGAACGCCTAATTTGGTGGTTGATTTTCCTGGATAAACAATGTCACTTTGAATAGTTAATGCCGAGACTCTCTGAGATCTGGTGTTCACAGTAAACAGTAGGAAAACATCTGATTGCTTAAAAAAACACTGTCAGTTATTGTTACTTGATGATGATGGTATATCCTATCGGCTGGCTCTGGTGAATGCCGATTCTGAAATAGCGTAACTCTTCTGGATACAAATCCACTTGGATACGACTATCAAAGTCGGGAGAACAGTTATTGGTATTACTCCACAATGGGCTGATAAAATTGAATATATATTTTCTGGGGATTATAGTCCAGTTACTTTACTCTTTAAAATGTCAGTTAGTCTCTGTGGCCCGTCCTGTTCACAACTGAACTGGGAGACGCGTAAGCCAAAAGAAGACTACTTTAATCCGATCAGTAAATGGAGAAAAGGCCAACATAGACCACAATGGACCAAAATATATGTCACAATAAAGCCACATAAAAAACCGCTGGTCGCCGTTTGATCAGGTCATGCCTAAGGATAGAACAACATTATGAAAAATAACGCTACTAATATATATTTACACACATATATATATATATACACGGAAGGGGACGAGACAATCTCTCATCCTCTCCGTCAGTCCTGATTAAAGTTAAAAGGCGCACGTTGTGTCTAGACTATTCTATCGTGCGTCGCTTAGAGGGCGCAAGTTTGGTTGAGGCATGCAGCCTTTTCCCCCTCCTGCTCCGGTCATCGATCAGCGCATAATGTCAATTATGATTTAATTATCCCTACGCGCACTCAACAAATATCGCCTGTCATTAATAACTATTAGATTGTTGCGTCTGTTTGTTTAGTCGCATGATATTCAAACACAGTCACTTACTAAATTACACACAATGAAATAAAAGTGAATTCTATTCCGTCAATTATCAGTCGCGCCTAGTGTATTAATTAGTCAACTAAACCGTCTCTTTCTGTGTGATAGCGGGTGATAAAATTAACATTACAACTAAAACCTCTGGAATAAAAATAGCTACGCGTAATTTAATTAGCTAGTTTTAACGCTAGAAAGTCACCATGAATTATAATGGTAAACTTAACACATTAAATCGCTTAAGCACAAATTTATATTACCAGAAATCAAGAAAGAAAACACCACGAACTATTAACACATCTATTCTCAATGGTTCTAGGTAACGTGTTTAGACTCTCCGAAAAATCTGAGCTACACTGATAACTGATTTAGGAAAGACGTAGTTTATATACTTCTTCTTCTTCTTCTTCGTTCACCCTCAGATGTCAACTTGAATAAGTTCAAAGAAAGCAGTGGTCAGCCTGAGGCTGTTGATATCTCCGTAGATTTTCTCCAGGAATGGTACTGGTGATGGCCATATGCGTCCTCTCTGTTCCTCATATGTTGGGCACCCCTGAAGCAGGTGTTCGGCAGTCACCCTACCAGTGCCACAGTCACACTCATCCGCAGTCCCTATCTCTAATTTGTTGAACAGATGGCATCTCAATCTGCTATGACCAGTGCGAAGTCCGAAGATCACCACTCGTTCACTTCTGCTGAGCTGGTAATACGGATCATTTTTTGTGTGGCCTGGATGCTCTTCCTCCCACCTGTGCCTGTATCTGCGCTTGACAAAACTCTTGGACTCCTCATAGGTTATATTTGTGTCCAGCTGAGGAAGTTTTCCCCCTTCCTTTGCCAATCTGTCAGCCTCTTCATTTCCAGGGATGTTGCAGTGAGAAGGGATCCACTGTATCACAACTCTTTTGTATTGCTGACATAGTCTGTGAAGTGTTACTCTTAGGTCATCCAGTTCAGCATTTTTTTGACTTTTCAGTGTTGTAATCACTGACCGCGCATCTGAGAAAATAACTACTGGTCTCTCTGAGCTTTTTTCTGTCATTAGAATTTCTGATGCAGTTTTTATGGCCTCTGCCTCTGCTCTGAAATTAGTTGAAAATTTCCCTGTTGCGACTGCTACCTTTTTTTGTGTGCCATTGCTTAAGCTCAGGAAGACTCCTCCACCCCCATCTTCTGTTGCATTAGTTGCTGATCCATCTGTGTACACATGGATCCAGGTGTTGCTTGGGTAATGTTTCTCTATATATTTTGTGGTTAGGACTCTCCTTTCTGTTTCAGTTTGACTGTTCTTTCTCTCAATACCAGGAACATTTTCTATCATTTCAGGGAAGCACTGTTGTTTCCAAATTGGTAGCTTGTGTGCAGTACATATTGGCGTAGCTGTTGATATTGCATTTATGGGGTCTGCTCTCATCTTTGTTTTGACTGTCTCTACAAAGTTGCTTCGCTTCAGTCTTCCCCTTCCAAGTCCATTTATCCTCTGGTGCATTGGGTGATCTATCAGCCTCCTGAATTTCTCGGCTTGTTGCTGGGCTCTGCTATCTCTTCTATCCTCCATATTCTGGGGGTGAGTAATCTTTTCCAACTCTTTTATTGGTGTTGATTTCATGCCCCCAGTTATGATTCTCATTGCTTGGTTTTGGGTTCTGTTTATTTTGTCAAAGTTCGACTTAGCGGCTGTTGACCATGCTGCAATGCCATATTCTAAGACTGGTCTCACTCGCCCAGCATATAGATTCTTTAGTACTCTCTCGTCTGCTCCCCAAACCGTGCCAGCAAGTTTTTTCATGATTGCCATTCTCTGCCTTGCTCTTGTCCTGTTTTTCTCAATCTGGGTTTTCCAAGTCAAGCGGCGATCAAAGGTAATGCCTAAATAGTTTGGGTTTTCATCCAGATGTAGATTTTTCCCATTTAGCACCAATTTGGAGATCTGTGGTTTGTTAGAGAGAGAAAACACTGTGAATGATGTTTTCTCCTCATTTATCTTTACTAGCCATGCCTTGGCCCACTCCTCCAGTGATGTTAGGGCTTGCTGCATCCGAATGCTTGCCGTAGAGATATATTCCTCTGAGATCCACAGGGCTAAGTCGTCTGCAAAGGAGGCATTATGGGTTCTTCTTGGAATATTCTCTGATATGTCATTTATATATGTGAGGAAGATTGTGGGTGACAAGACTCCCCCTTGGGGAACACCCTGCTCCAATACCATCTTCCTACTGGTCTGTCCTTGTAGTTGGACTCTGGCCGTTCTATTTTCAAGATAGTGGCTGATCCATTTGAACATTCTCCCACACACTTCACTTCTTTGCAGCTTGACTTTCAGTCCATCTTTCCACACTTTGTCAAATGCTTTTTCTAGGTCCACCCAAACCACCAGTGTGTGCTTTTTTTCTTGGAAAGCATCCTCAATTTTCTGAGTTATATAAGTGATCTGGTCTTCAGTGGATCTGCGTTTCCTGAATCCTGCTTGCTGTGGGGCTAAGAGATGTTTTTCCTCTAGATGCCACATAAGTCGAGTATTTATTATGCGCTCCATCAATTTTCCAACACAACTAAGTAGACTGATAGGTCTGTAGCCATTTGGTTCTGTCTGAACTTTGTCTTTCCTAGGTATTGGAATCAGTATGGCATCTTTCCATGCCTGTGGTACTATTCCTCTTTTCCAGCTGCAGTTTAGGATGGCCAGAAGCTTCTTTTTTGCTTTTGTTCCTAGGCCTGTTAGCATTTCATTGGTTATCCCATCTTTTCCGGGTGACTTCTTTTTCTTTAGCGCCCTCATTGCCTCTTCTAATTCTTGCATTGTTAACTTTGCCATCATGTGTTCTTCTGGTGCAAGCATTTTGTTATCATGATTTCTTTGTTCATCAATGATGGCCTTTCTTCTGTCTATAGGGACATCAATGTGGTTTGCACCAGCATAGTGTTCCATGAGTGCATTTGCAGCTTTTTCCCCCGAGAGCATATTTTCACCTTGTTTGATTGTGATGTGATTTTTGTAAGGTTCTTCGTTGTTCAAAGCTCTAACTAGTTTCCACAGCTTGTTCCCTTCTTTATCTAGGTTGAGATTTTCTGTTGTTTGCTTCCAGCAGTCTCGTGTTGTTTGGTTTAATGTTCTTCTGTACTTTGCAGTGGTTGCTTTGAGCAAGATGTTTGCCTCAGTTGTTTTTTCTGTTTCTGCCGTGTCTCTGGCTAGTGCTACCTCATCTTCAAGTTTTTGCAGATCTTCATTCCAGTATGGTTTATAGTTTTTTCTTGCCCCTCTCGGAATAGTCTCAATAGCTGCTTGAAGTATTGCTAGTTTATATACGATCATGTTATTATGATCTCTAGAAGATGTGAATTTTCACACTCTGTTCCCTAGCAGAGAAATCTGAAACTACGTTTCCCAGATAAAAGGTTTACGGTCGCTTCTGTCGGCCGCTGCTAACCGACAACAGAAGCTTAACCCGTGTAGCGTGCTTCCTTCCGAGATTTTCCCTGTTTCTCGAGATCACAGAGTTATCTTTTCCCTGTGTGTGCGAACATCAAAGGATTAGCTCCCCGTATAGAGAATCTTCAAAGGCCGTTACTCTTCCACGTGTTTTCCACGTGTGGGCTGTCAGTTATCGTAATATTGACAGATCAGCTCGCGTCAGAAACTCAGGTAAACAAACGTGGTTCGCCCCCTGTTATGAATGACAGGTTGCGACAGTTGGTAAACAAACTCGTTTGTTATGTTCAAGTAAAAAGAGGCGTGGATTAAGTATGAGTAAACGCAGGGTGTTAATGCATGGCTTGCTAGCGAATTATAAAACTACGCCGAGGTCACAAAAGGCTGTCGGATACAGTGGCTATATTTCCAGTATACGTCACAGTAATGATTTTCTCTATCTACCATTTATCTAATGTGGTTTGTCTGGTTTCTGTCCCCACCGTTTGGTGATTTCCATCTTAATTTGTGAATTTCGTTTTGTGGAAAAAGCGTTCCTCCAATTACCAAGTTGTTAATGTCGCAGATGGATATTAGTTTATCCCCATTCTTGTTTGCTGTTCCGCTGCCTCATTTCTCCATTATTCTTTCATTATATTATTGTGTGTTCCAACTTTCGCATTAAGGTCTCCCATTACTTTGATAAGATCGTGTCCAGGTGCGGTTTCCATTTCCTTTTATAACTATTGATAGACTTCGTCCTTGACCTCTTCATCGCTGTCATTTGTTGGTGCACAGCATTGTATTATTGTGGTGTTGGTGAATCTCCCTCTTTGCCTTGTTCTTATCAGTCTGTTGTTGATGGATTTCGTTGGATAGAAAATTAGTTCCCAGAACTGGAGAATAGAACTGGTGAATTAGAGGTATGAATGGCCCAAGAAAAGGCATGTAGTTAACCGCACAGTTCAGACAATAGCGGTAGAAGAGAACTGATAAGTAAGTCATCTTCTCGCTAGACCTATCCTATGCTCCAGGGGTGTTATATTAGTATGTGTTCAGCTCGTATTTATTCCTTACCAAGTATTACCATGAGTATTACTTGTCTTAAGGGGAGGAGCTACATTGAAATGCTATTTTCGTTATTAATCACAGGATTTCAATGAAAATGTACGTACCTAACCTACAAGTTGCTAACTTAAACAGCGGAAGTCAACATTAAGAGTTATCTTGAAGATAATATAAAAAATAACTTAGTAGGACGTGAAATGTCTTCGCCAAACAAAAACCTTGCAGAAAGCAAAATAAAACAACACTGGGAGAACTAGCGCAGAAGTCAATAAACAGTTCTTCAGAATAGTTAGCTGAAAATATTCTCATGAGTAAGGAATCTCGATAGATCGAATCACATACGGTGACGTGTCAGAAGGTTAATTAGGAACGTCTTATAAAATATGTTAGTTAAGTGAGGAGTTAAGTACAGTAGTTGTGAAATAAAAGTAGGGTAGTGGGACAAACAATTTTTACAGTTCGGTTTCCTGGTCTTTGAGATAAACAGTAAAAATCTGCTCCCATCATGCATGTCGTAAAATGTGACTAAGATATACTTATGCTTGGGTCTGGCAATCTTGTTATTCATATGACGTACACTGTTACAGAAACGTCTACAGCACGAGCACATTAATGTGTGTTGGCACAAGTTGGTTTCCAACGTCGGGGTCAACAGCAATTTTGGTTTTATATACCTTTAGGATCGAAAATGGAATATTGATTAATTAAATAAAAATTACATCAAAGAAAATAACAATATATTCAACTTTACAGTTAGGTTATCGCAATGACCTAAGATGCCTTTAAGTTTTTATTTCAGTACTTTTCTTTTAATAAACAAGTTTGATGAAAATTAACATTTTGTCCCCTCTCTCTTTCTCTCTCGCTCTCTCTCTCTCTCTCTCTCTCTCTCTCTCTCTCTCTCTCTCTCTTGCTCTCACTACCTATCTATCTCTGTGTTTGTTTAATTTTTGTGATCCAACCAGCTTGTACACTTAGTTTGTATACCTCGTGCTGAAGTAAATTGAGAGGTTGCAGGACACGTAAAAACAACGATAGATTGTTTGGTCTGTTTCTGTTCCACAAAGACGCCACTAGGCGTGGTGGAAACAGCGATAGATTGATCAATTTGTTGTTGCCCTAAGACGCCACTAGGCGTACTGGCCACATACTGCTTTGCCGGTTGGTGGCTAAGGATGGAAGAAGAAGAAGAAGAAGGACACGTAAACGCATGAGGATGTGTAATGCGTTTGAAGTGTTAGCCGGAAAGGGACAATATAACGTAGAGAGGGCCATACCTTAAACATACTGATTGATGTTGTGTTATAGTTTTGTTTCCCATAATAGAAATGTTTTGCTGGAGAACACACACACACACACACACACACACACACACACACACACACACACACACACACACACACACACACACACACACACACACACACACACACACACACACACACACACACACACACACACACACACACACACACACACACACACACACACACACACACACGCGCGCGCGCGCGCACACACACACACACACTCTCACACACACACACACACACACACACACACACACACACACACACACACACACACACGGGTTCTTAAGATATTTGTGAATAAATATATTTTTGGGAAACCGTTATTTGCTCCGTTTCATTTTTACTACATTTTCATTCATTCATTCATAACCCTCCACTCCCAAAGGAGCATAGGCCTTCAACAAACACATGCCAAGTCCTCCTGTCACGTGCCATCATCTCAAGTTCTTTCCATGTTCTCCTCATCATTTTCACCTCTGTTTCCAACTCTCTTCTCCATGTACTTCTTGGTCTTCCTCTGCCTCTCTTGCCCTGGGGGTTCCAGAACAAGGACTGCCTTGTAATGCTATCAACAGGCTTCCTCAGTGTGTGTCCTATCCATCGCCATCGTCTTCTTCTCATCTCTTGTTCCACTGGCACTTGTCCAGTTCTTGTCATCAGTTCCACATTGGTAACCTTGTCATACCATTTTAATCCCTCTATTCTACGCAAGCACCCATTTATGAAAGTCTGTAGCTTTTTGGTTGTTGTCTTTGTTGTTCTCCATGTCTCTGAGCCATACAATAGGACTGACTTCACATTTGAGTTGAAGATTCTTATTTTCGTGTTGGATCCTATTTCTCTTGATCTCCATATATTTCCCAATGCAATGAAAGCTCCTCTTTTGCCTTTTGTATTCTTATTTTGATATCGCTGTCTGTCCCTCCAACTTTATCTATATTACTGCCAAGATATGTGTATGATTCTACATCTTGTATTGGTGTTTCTTCAAGTTCAACCCTGTTTTCATTACCTGCATTTATTCGCATTATTTTTGTCTTTTCCCTGTGTATTTTCAGACCCAATTGCTGTGACCTCTCATCGAGTGTTTCCAATTTGTCCTGCATCTGATTACGGTTATGGGACAGGAGAGCCAAATCATCAGCAAAATCCAGATCATCCAACTGCTTAGTCAGAGTCCACTGGATTCCATTTCTGTTGTGTGTTGTCGATGATCTCATAACCCAATCTATTGCCAGCAAGAAAAGAAATGGAGACAAGAGGCATCCCTGTCGCACTCCTGTTCTGATCCCAAATGGTTCTGTAAGCTGTCCTTCATGAAGAACTCTGCACGTCATGTCTTCATAGGTTTTCTTTATTAAATTAATGATCTTCAGGGGAACTCCATAATGCCTCATCAATTTCCAAAGTGATTCTCTGTCCACACTGTCAAATGATTTTTACTACATAACTTATTAAAAATTAATAAAATGCAAAATAATTCTACTTTTTATACTGCTAAAAGATGCATGACATATGTTACGCTATTTTTCAAATAGTTACTGTATTTTGAAATAATTCTGAGCGAAATATGGCTTCTAGAAGTTGTAGAAATTCGGCTGATCTGTTCTATTACGTGTGCGGATATTTTACCTATCGTGTTCACCAGAAAAACTTTACACCATTACTAAAGAAAGCATATGAACTTTATTTCGATTCGAAAGTTGATGATACAAATAAATCTTGGAAGCCAAATGCAGTTTGTTCGACTTGTGCAAATACATTGGCAGGTTGGTTACGAAAATCGCCGAAGCATAAGTCGATGCCTTTTGGAGTGCCAGTAATATGGCGTGAACCGACAAATCACGCTACTGATTGTTACTTCTGCTTGACAAATATCCATGGTTTCACTTTTAAAACCAGAAAGTCTGTGGTTTATCCAAATATTGAATCGATTTCGAAACCAGTGCCTCATGATCCAATCACGTGACCGATCCCAGTTCCACCAGAACAATATCCGTTGGACGTGAATGAACCATCAGAAAGTGATAGTTTACCTGCTTTAGAAACTAATTCTGACTCGGATTATATACCGGTGAATGATGGTGTTCTCTTAATTAACCATTCAGAACTTTCAGATCTAATACGTGATCTCGCTCTTACCAAAGGACAAGCGGAATTACTCGGTTCGCGACTCAAAGAATGGAATCTTTTAGCGCCCAATACTCCGATATCTAAATTTCGTCATAGACACCGAGAACTTGTTCAATACTTTGAGATGGATGATGACATTTGCTATTGCAAAGATGTAAACGGTCTAATGGTGCACCTCGGTGTGACGAGAGTACTGAGATTCTGTCTTTCAAATGGCCCATGTCTTTTTCTCCTTGCATTTTGTTCACTATTTCTAGGAGGGATTACAGAAAAATCCTTCTCCATGTTTCTTCTCCTTCTATTATTTACGTTTTTTCAAGATGAGATCACGATAGAGTTTGATCTCATCTGCTTTATGGTTCTTCTTTATGTGTTTAGAGTATGGGTGTAGGAAGATTGCAGTATTATTCTAGATTAAGATTTATGAGCATTTTCGGGAGTTAAATTATTTGCGGCCATTTTTGCTTCATTTCCGCAGTATAGGGCTAGGACGAATTCCCGTTTCTTTGTCTAGCAGAAACTAGTTGCATCAGAATGATCTAAGGTTCTGATTGGCTGAGAGCTAACTGCAGTTGAAATGCAGAGCTCCCATTGGCTTTAGAACCACGCCGCGCATATGACGTCATGAAGTCGGCGCGTGGGGGTCTTGATAATAAATAGGCTAGCATTTCATATTTTCGTTCTCTTCGTCTGTAAATTGCCAAAGCCGGGTGCCAGAAGCAAATTGTCGATTGCCTTTCAGTTGGACATTCGAGATTTGGTAAGCATGAATTTTTGCGTGAGGACTTTATTTAATTTTTCTAGTCCTAGCCGATCATTTAAGTTTCTTTGGGCAGTTTAAGTTTAATGTTAATTCTCATCGCCAGAGCCATCAAATACGATCTTAGTGATAGACTTGAAACTTTATAGGTCCATTTAATTCCTTGTTGAAGGAATAGCGGCATGGTTTAAAAGTTGAGATATCACCGCTTTGTATTATTGCAAAGTCGGTCGGGAGAGAAACTCGCATCTGCGGATCATATTTAATTACAGAGTAGCGGGAGTCTGTGTATTTGTGATTTTATTGAGAATGTAATGCTGCAAGTTATTTATATTATAGTACACTTCTATAGGTGGACGAGGGGAGAAGAGGTGGAATTTGTAAAGCACGTGGGCGCGTTGGTTACGGTATATTTATTGATGCGATGTTCAGAGGGACGAGGGGGAGAGAAGCACGTGGTCATAAAATTGTAACCACGTGTTTGTAACTACTGAGATTTAATTGATAACCATTATGTATAACTTTTGACGGCATGTAGATGCTAGCGTAAACAGGGTTATATGTTATTGATTGTGCATTGTTATTATGTGTATTCAGAAGATGGAGATGAAATTTATTTCTGTTAAGGGAATAATACTTTATTTCAATTTTGAGGTGATTAATCATACTGACGGGAATTTTAGGAATTCCTAAAGAGGGCTAGTTTTATTTTGTGTTAATAATTTGCTGCATGTAGTGTCGGCGTAAGAAGTAGGCCACAGTACGTCTGCCCAGACGGGCCAGTGAAAATATTGTTGTTGCTCGGAGTTAGTCAGGCAGAACAGGCGATCTGGGTTAGCCAATGTTTACCTTGTGGGCTCAGGTAGAGAAGGGAACAGGAGAGGAGCGGACGGTGTTGGCACGATTTTTGTATGGAGGTGCATAACGGGTTGAAGAGTAAGGAAGTTAATTGTTATTTGTACTAGAGTATTAACGTTTGTTTAGCTGTTGTTTTTGCTTTTGTCTGAACAGCAGGTACCGGCTTTTGTGGGGAAGAGCAGAATTTTTTTGATACCACAAAAATTTCTCCCACGGCGAAGTTGTGGCATTCGCCGACAAGCTAAGTCGCGCATGAATTGCCAGTGGTGGAAGGAGAGGAAGAAAATACGTTTTCCCAGCCAGGGGAAGACATTTTCTAGCGAATAGGATTTTTGTGGATAAATCCTGAGTTCTGACGCTCGGTCGGTTACACACGCAGATTTGGCATGCTGCCAGCGTTGTGGTAATTTTATGTTCGCTTCTTCACGGCCATAATAAAGCCGATAGCCCCATCGCCCAGTCATAGGTAATCGGGCAGGTAACCTCAGAGGTGTTAGGAGAAGCCAGCTACAGTTCCAGTCCAGAATCCAGTGGGGTTCTGTTAAACCTTGGTCATCAATTCCAGAGTTAGTGGAGAGAGAGAGGGTAAACATTCTCTCTACTGAAGTCAGCACAGATAGGCAGAACTGATAGTTTTGGTGAATCATAGCAGAGGACCGCTGCTGAAGTTTAGAGGTGCAGTTAGTTGTGTTCAGGAGATTCCAGGATAGGCTGTGTAGAACCGAAGTCTGTGCAGAGATTGTGTAGACACTTCGTAGTCGTTCCAGCTATCAGTGGACTTAGAGTTAGAGTTAGAATTTAGAACAGCTAGTTTGGAGTGTAGGCGACATCAAGTGCAGTGTAGTTCATTTCAGTTAACCTTACCTTCTTTCTCCATACAGGTTGCAATTGTGGGAGAAGGGTTGGGGTTGATGCATTTTTAACTGTGCTTGATTTTGTTTCAGGTGTGCATCCTCGCACTTTATGTATTTGACATGTATATGAGTTTGTTTATAGGTGTATAATAAACTTGCATAAATTGTAGCTGGCATCAGTCATTTCCTTTAAGTTCAGTAGCTATATGTTGTCTGTATCTTGGTGTTTGTGAAGCTTGATATAACCTTATCCCCTTAGGGTAGCTAGAGGTCGTTGACAACTATAGCACATAAGACGTCCGAAGTGGCGAGGAAAGAATCAACCTCGGTTCTTAACCTCGGAGCCAATAGTGTCAACTGTTCACATTGCACTATCATTTTCTTCTAAATCTATCTTTTCAGTCTTTCTTCTCACTAGTGTCTTGTCACTGTATGTAGACAGTCTCTAGTCCTAAATCCATTTCGTGACACTCGGTCATGAGCACATAGTCAACGAATGGCGACTTTTCATCGACTCTTCCAAGACTAGTCTAAAAGCCGTGTTATTGCATAACGGACATTTATTTTCATCAATTCCAGTCGCCTACTCTGTTCATATGAAAGAAACTTATGACAATATGGCTTTACTTTTGGCAAAAATAAAGTACAATGACTACCAATGGCGGATATGTGGAGACCTAAAGGTCATTGCAATTCTCACGGGTATGCAGACTGGGTATACTAAATTTTGTTGCTTCCTATGTGAATGGGACAGCCGCAACAGACAGAAACATTATGCAAGAAAGGTGTGGCCTATCAGGGATCGTATGCAGCTCGGGCATAAAAATGTAATACACGAGCCATTAGTTAACAAAGACAGCATCATTTTACCACCGTTACATATAAAGTTGGGGCTCATGAAGAATTTCGTAAAAGCGTTAGATAAAACGAGCAAAGCTTTCACTTATATTCGTGAAAAGTTTCCGCAAGTTAGCTATGAAAAGATAAAGGAAGGTATCTTTGTAGGACCTCAGATTAGGAAAGTTATTGCAGACAAACAATTCGAGAACTTGTTACATGGTAGTGAACTTCGCGCATGGATGGCATTCAAATCGATCGTCGATAACTTTCTGGGAAATCACAAATCTGTCGACTATGTGCATATTGTTAAGCAGTGCATAGATGCATACAGAATTATGGGCTGTAACATGTCCCTCAAAATCCATTTGCTCGATTCGCATCTTGACTTTTTCCCTGACAACCTTGGCGAAGTCAGCGATGAACATGGAGAACGATTCCATCAAGATATCGCCGTAATGGAGTCACGTTATCAAGGACGGTGGAGTGTGATCATGCTTGCCGATTATTGTTGGATGCTTCATCGCGATGTACCACATGCCATTCACGACGAAAGTCGACTGCAAAGAAATTCAAGCCTACATAACTGTTATACTTCTTGTACGAATGATGTTGTAATACTGTATGCGTTGTTAAAAAACTTCAATTACGTATTTCTAGAGATCCCGACCTGATAGAGAAAAACGGTTTGCAGATTTAAAAACAGCGCATTAATATTGACCAGAAAAACATAGAAATGTTAGAGAAAGAAACAAAACATTTTTTTTTTGTTAGCCAGTGTTATAATCTGCCCGCACAATTACACATTTAAGGAAAATGGCTTGACGAATAGGAAAACAAATGAGGAATACAGCAGTCATAGTACACTTTTTTAATTTATGTGTCACACTAGACGTCAATAAGTTCCATTTGAATGTTACCACTTGCCTTCTTAAAATCAAAAGAAAACTGACTGGTGAAAGTTTCAGCAGTTAGTGAAACAGGAGAAATCTTGTTAACAGTTTTGAAATCTTCAAATCGCTTTTCAAATTTAAAAAGTAGCTCCTTCAGACTGGAGGCGTAGCGGCTAAAATTAGAAGCACTGTGTGGCTATTGAAAAGTCCTAACGTGTAGGAAAATGAGATAAATGACCACATTTCAGTTGTTTTTCCCAGTGGGTGACTTTAATTTCAAATTCCTTAATGCAGCCGTGCATTATTGTCACAGTCTATTCTATTCCCTGAAGTGTTTGGTTAACGTTGTTTAAATTTCCCATATTGTCCACAGTGAATGCTAAATCCTGAAGCCAATGGCTGCCGTCAAGCTTGTCTTGTGACTGTCTTTTCATTTATAAGAATATTTTAATTTCTTGACGTAGTAGTCAGACCTCCTCAACACATTTTGATAAGAAAGTCAGCGAACCTCTGTATAGTAAGGGAAACCTTTAAAATCACGTTCAGTTTCAAGGACTAATGTAGATAATAGCCGTTGATGCAATTCACGTTAGTGGTTGAAACTCACTGCTTTCTTAACTAAATGTAGTACATTTTTTACTAGCAAATGTTACTGTTTTTGGCGAAATGCCGGGCTCTTCATTTTGTTAGTGTTTAATTTGTCTCTCTATCCTGTGCTCTTCCCTTCAATTTTTCTTTATACCTGTATTCTATCTCGCGATTTGAACGCATGACTCAGGCGTCATGTTGTTATTTTGCCTGAGCTACATGGGTAGAGATAAAGTTAACAAACCCAGCTGGGAGCAGACAGATAAATCTACCGTACCTGTGTAAAGTAAACAGACGTGAACTTATTTTGCTCACACGAAACTTGGCAACCATACTTCTCGTATTGACAATCAGGAGATAAGCTGCAAACTCACCTTAATGTGTAACTTGAATATTATGTAACCTAACAGGGATGGACGCTCGTGTTTGTCAACATTTATGAAAACAATTTAAACTGAGGTTATATCATAAGTTGCAAGCGTATGGGAGAAGTTTGAAATTGCTGGTTATCATGAGAAGAAAAAAAAAGGGGGGGGGGGGGGGTGGGGGGAGGGGAGGGGGGGGGGAGGGGGGGGGGGGGGGGGGGGGGGGGGGTGGGGGGGGGGGTGGGGGGGGGGGGGGGTGGGGGGGGGGGGGGGGTGGGGGGAGGGGGGGGGGGGGGGGGGGGGGGAGGAGGGGGGGGGGGGGGGGGGGGGGGGGGGAAAGAGATTTATACTAAAGTGAAATGTTCAAATCTGCGTGGTCTAGAAAAAATATATTAAACTAGACGACGTTTGATTGGTGACTTTCACCGCGTAGAAAGCTGGGAGAGCGTGGGCGAAAGGTCCCATATAATGTAGCACATTTTCAGACTCCAGCACTGTGTTTCATTGAGTCAAGACGACACTTTCAGACAAGCCACAATAGACCAAATATAGGATCACAATAAAGGGAACTGGACCAAGTATTGAGGATCTACTGAAATTAACTAGCAAGAAAAATCGACTTTATAATACTAGAAACCACAAAGTCCTCGGAACTTATAAACAAGATAATAGTGGGATTATAATTAACGTAACACTCGACTACCTGTAAGACGGTCTCAAAACCTGTGGCTCCACATTATTCGGAAGTCTTACTGTGCCAGACGTCTGTAAATTATAGTCCGAGACGAGTTAAGTTGTAGAGATATACAATATTATCATCTTATATTTTGCATTTGACACGTTTAACTCGTTCGTGTCGTGGTTGTACAGGTTTATAACAGACTGGCAACCTCAGCATATGAAAATGATAGAGTCATCAACCACCACAGCAAGTGCTGGTGACTGCTTCCTGCCGGTCCTGTCACATGGAACCAAAAGCAGAGTTAGCCCCAGGCTCCAAGTGGAGCAAGGAGTAGATTATGATGACATAATGGTGTATATATTTATTATATTAACATTTTATTCAGTTTAAATGTATATTTGAACATGTGTAAACCAGGCAAAAGACGTTTTCCGCTGTCCAGCCACATATTTTTCATCAGATTACCTGAATTAACGTTGATTTTTCATCTTATCCACTAGGTTTATCATTGATGCTCATGGAGGGTAAAATTACTGCGAAAAAAGGGAAGGGTCGGTGGAACGGACAGCAGGCAAGGTACCTGACTAGTGTCAGGAAACCAATACTTAGCAGAGACATTTGTTTTCTTCTAAAGTTTGTGATAACAGTTGGTGATACCAGTTTGTGGTGCAAGTTGGGGATACTGTGTGTGTGATACCAGCTTGATACGAGTCTGTAGATTAAGAGCTTGTGGTCTTCGCTAGATGCTTGCATTTGACGGGTTGTGAAGATCCTTGTCTTGACGTTAGGAGCAATTAGCCCTGCATCTACGCCTAGTACGTGCCCTCACCACAGAAGTCGACGATTACAAAGCAGTCAGCAAACCATTTCAACATCTGGCTAGTTAAGTAATTTTAATCTGGCCAAAGCAAAATAACTCACCAACCATACCAACCACCACCTGAACCATTGTCTGTGAAACTCGAAATTTTTTTTAAAATACACCAACTTCACTTATTTATTTACTCGTGTTAAGCAATAATTGGTTATGAAATTTGTTATTTGTATTTACAAATTAATGGTTAATTTAATTATTACCGAGAGAAGTGCACACGTATGAATCAGTTATCTTAAATATAAATAGACGAGATCTACTTAAGTACTATTTTACTGAATAATTCATTTGGGGGCTCAGAAACGAGCTAATATATCTTTATCTTTTTATAAGGGGCGCGCTGTTACGGTGTTATTTTAAATGACGGCGTCTGCTGGGGTTTAGCCATGCGCAACGTTTAGGGGTCATTAACATTTATAGAATATGTCGATATTTTACGGTATACTGAACGCGAAATATATGCGGAGATTGTGACGCATTCGCGTTGGGAAGGTCACGCTGGGTGACTTGGTTACATGGCCCTTGTTACGCTATCCGTCAAGCAAGAAGGTCGTGTCTTGTATTTCTTCCAAGGAAAAAAGGCTGAGTATATAGCCTATATTAGATATATGAATCGATGTAGAACTCAAGGTCAGTTCGGATATTAATCTAAGTATGAGATTAATTAAATCAAATTAAATGATGGAAGGAGAATCGCATTATGATTCAAATTGTAGCTGTCAAGAACTCATGTGCTCATTTCTGGCTGTTGACTACAACAGCGCACGTATATAGCCACGATGTTCTTCTGACATATTGTTTTGACACGGACGGACATGAATACTATGCATGTAATTTCTAATGACTATATATGAATGTATACCGATGTGAACTGTCTTCGTGCGTCAACTTGTAATAAATATTGGACTCGAATCGAAGGCTTACCCACATTCCTTTGATTACGTTTGATTGCTTCAACTTGCATTGTTGACGGTCCTTTGACCTGATGAACTCTTTCTTGTAAGAAGTTTATAGTAATAATGGATGAGTTCGTACGGAATCGGGGTTTGCTTGGACACCAGTTGTGTAATGATAAATAAGCAAGCATCCCAACTAAACTTATAATAATCGAACGAAGGACCCTCCAACACCAGTAAACCACCCACGCAACAGTGGTGGCCAGTATGGGGAACTGGAATTTAATTGTAAAAAATACTCAAAGATTATCGAGTTGAAAGAAATAATTTTCCTTCGAGCGAAATGAACACTTTTTGTATCTACACCGATGACGTCACACCCCCTTGACAACAGGATGAATCAGCTGTAGTGATGGCAGCCGCCTTTCAACGTCCTTGAAGAAGATTATTTATAAACGCTTAATCGAACATTGGAAAATAGATTCAATCAACATGAGCATGAAATATAGGTCCTACTGTCCGTTGGCGAAGCAAGCATTGTATGAATCTATCGAGGCAAAAAGATAAGTAACTTATTTGAAGGTTACAATAAGTTAATCCTATTTGTCCGATAACGCCATGTTCTTTTTTTTTTGTAGCCATGTTAAACATTGTTTCTGTCTTTTACATGTAGCGGGTATGGATGGGCGGCGAATTATAATCAGTTCCATAGCTCCTGGGATGCTACGAATTGATTGTAATCGTTCTTAAGGCCGTGAATTAATAGCATTTCGCGAAGAACGCGTCGGATATCGGTGATCGTGTCGTTCGGACTTGCATTAATTCACCTTGCATGTTAGGTGTATAGTCGTGTTATAACTGTGGTATTCTAGTGTATTTGGTTCTAATTTTTATTCAGTTCTTTAACAATGTTGGTAATCTATCGTGTTTTTTCTGACCTTACTATCTTTCATTTTATATTTTTGTTGTACGACCGTTAATGAGTCCATGTATACGTCACTAATTTTTGTGTACGCAGGTTAATTATCTATTCAGTTCATTCTTTAATTCTCACTTCCGGTCTAGTCAACTTAGTTGTAAATGCATTTTTACTGTGAAAATGTCTGTGTGTATGTTAATAATGTTCTGTAATCCTTGGTTAACCCATTGTATTGTTTGTCTTCATTTCATCCCTTTATAATTTAATATTAATGCTATAATTTATTCATTAATAAGAGTATAGATTAATATGATTAAATTTTTATGAGGTTTAAAGAGGAATTAGGGACTTTGCACCAATTTGCAGTGATGGTCCAAGAAATGGGCAATGCACTTTATTGCTCATGATTATGACATAATATACTATGCTTAATTGTTATAACTTTATAACATATTAAATATTAATTAGTACATTTTCTCAGTACTACATTGGGAACTTGGTGACAATTAAGATTAAATAACCTAATTATTTAGGAATAATACTCATAATTATTGAATATTAATATTAAGTGCATGATATAATTTCAGCACCTTATATAACTAACTATCATAACTATTTATGATAGATATTAGTGGGTATATATAATATTTTTACAAAATATTATAGATTTGTGGAACTTATACATAACAATACAGGAATATTGCAATTTCTTATATCGATTGTTCACTCGTCGAGTAATTAGAATTATCGACATATATTCCATTGGTGATTACCAGACATAAGTAATTGAATACTTAAATAAATCAACTTCAAGAATGCTTACTTTGGATCATTTCATTAAAATTGGAAAAGATTGTAACAAAAAGGGAGATGCACTCCTGGAATTTGCAGAACAACAACTTGCAAAATATAAGGCAGAGATGGAAGAACTTGAAAGAAAAGAGGCTGAAAAGAAAGCTATTGCTAAAGCAGAGAGAGAAGAATTAAGACAAGAGGAAGAAAGAAAGATGGCAAGAGATGAAATCCTACGGATTGAAGAAGAAAATAAATTGAAACGACAGGAAATCATATTGCAGCAAGAAATGGAATTGCAACGGCTTAAATTGGAAACAGCAAAACTTAATTCACAGGGTGCTGCAGCAAGCCAAAATGATAATGCTCAATCGGGATCTTCATCCAACCGACTTAAGGGCAATTATTACTTTAAGCTACCACCTTTCAAATTACACGTGGACGACCTATCATCATGGCTGGCGCGCTTTGAGGATATATGTAAGGTCAATAACCTTGACAAAACTGCATGGGCACTTAAACTTAAGGAATTTCTGGATGGCGAACCTGCAAGTGCAGCACAAAATATTGATCCTACATTAGCCACAGACTATGAGGCCATTAAGAATTTGTTATTACGTCGGTTCCATTTGAACGAAGAGGCATGTAGATTACGTTTCAAAAGTTTGTTGCCAGATAACAATAAAGATTTCACAGGTTTTATTGCTAACATACGCAATACTTTTAATAGATGGGTTGAACTGGCAGGTGTCAACAAATCTTACGACAAGTTAGTCGATTTGTTATTGAGGGATAAAGTATTATCTTCTGTCAGCCCACCATTCTTTGCTTATCTGCAAGAAAGAAAACCTGAAACTATTGATGAGTTAGAAAAAATTTCTTTAAATTACTGCACCGCTCATCCGAACACTAACATTTCTGGCTCGTTAATAAGAGAACCACTTCCTGTAGCCTCCAATATGGCATATCATAGTAATAACAAACCAAGAACACACAGTGTAGACAGAGGTAGGTTCAAAGGAAACTATGACATTAATTTTCATAAGGGACAGAATAACTTTAACAATAACTTTAATAGAGGAAAACAACAAAACAGAAATTATTCACCTCAGTCGAGATACAACAGTAATCCACGTAACTCAAGTTATAATCGGTCATATCAATATAATAATGGTAACAATTGGAAGAATAGCGATAATTATAACTCGAGACATCGAGATAACAATTACAATAGACGACAACGGGATAATTCAACTAATTATTCTCGTAGTCGTTCTCATTCTCGTGGATCTTCACATTATAACCATAATACCGGGGCAGCAGTTACAAATGATATCACCCCTAAGGTTCAGGTTCCACCTAACGATAATACAATGCATTCTTCTGCTGCATGCTTTGCTATTAATTATAACGTGGCGAATAGTTGCCCACAATGCAATCTTATTTTTCAGAAGGCAAAGGAGACAGTGCTAAACTGCGGACACATTCCACCAGAAGTAGGTCTTGCAGCCAATGATGGAACAGGTTCTCTGATTTTTAACAGAGGGATAGTTAACGGTTCTATAGTTTCTGTATTGAGAGACTCGGGGTCCACAACCATTGGAGTGCGACAGTCGCTTGTACATCCTAGCTGTGCAACGGGGGAATATGTCCGTTGCATGACTTTTGGGGGAACTATTGAGTTTTACCCCACAGCTATTATCCATGTTAAAACACCTTTTTTCACAGGGAACGTGAAGGTATGCATGCTGAAAAAGCCGATTGCAGACCTTATGGTGGGTCGCATACACGGCAGCAAGGATTGTTCACCAGAAGATATTATTGAATGGGAGAGACACAATCTATGCACTGGAAACGCCGTGACAACTAGAGCTCAGACAATGCTCATGGAGAGTGTCAATGATAATAAGATGGATGCAGAGAAACAAGAGGATATTGAGGTCAATTCACCTATTGACAGGGAATCATTTGCAAACAAACAAAAAAATGACAAATCTTTAAATAAATTTTTTAACCTAGTTAATAAGGTTGATAATTTAACATCAGGTAATAATAACAAACATTGGTTTATTGTTAAAAATGATATACTGATTAGATGCTTTAGTGATAAATCACAGGTAAAATAACAAGTGATGGTACCGGCTGCTTTTAGACGGTACATTCTTCAACACGCGCATGACTCGCAGTGTGCAGGACATATGGGATATACTCGAACACGATCTCGAGTATTGTCTTCATTCTTTTGGCCAGGAGTATCACGGGATATTTCGCAGTATGTACGTTCTTGTACTACATGCCAGGAAGTGAAAGCACGTGGAGCTTTTCACACGGCGCCTATTCAGGCTTGCGATATCTCAGTACGACCTTTTGACAAGATGGCCATAGATATAATTGGTCCACTTCTACCATCTGCGAGAGGACATAGATTTGTTCTCACGTGCATTGATTTATGCACACGATGGCCAGAAGCCATTCCATTGAAGACCACCACTACCACAGATGTAGCTGATGCATTACATCTATTTTTTTCTAGAATAAGGTTTCCTAGAAAATTATTATCTGACCATGGGTCGCAGTTTATATCCGATACCATGAAGGAGGTAATGAAAACCTGGGACATTGATAGGAATTTGAGTAGCATTTATCATCCCATGAGTAACGGTGCAGTTGAAAGACTTAACCGTACGCTTAAGCAACTTTTACATAAGGTTACTGTTAAACACCCTCAGGACTGGGACAGAGCACTCCCAGCTGTCCTGTTTGCTTACCGAGAGGTGCCACATGAACAAACTGGCTTCTCTCCCTTTGAGTTAGTTTTTGGTGCCCCTCCGAGAGGTCCTATGGGACTGATAAAAGATATATTAATTGATGCAGAGATGACTCAGGACACTCAGTCATCTTATGAGTATGTGATTAATCTTCGGAATAATATTATTGAGTCTTGCCAATTGGCAACAGCTTCTTCTGAGGCTGCAAAAGCTAAGGCTCGATCTATACAAAATCGATCTAGACGATTACGCCAATTATTCCCAGGCGATGAAGCTTATGTATTACTCCCTCACAATAACAATAAGTTATTGATCTCATGGACTGGTCCTTATAAGGTTACTGATAAAATTTCAGACGTTGATTACGTCTTAGATATCAAGGGACACAGAAAGATATTCCATATTAATATGCTCAAGCAATTTCATACACGTCCTATACACTTACAGTCAATTTTTCATGAATTAGATGACAATACTGTATCTACTTGTCATTATTCTAATCTATCTGTTATACAGGAGGAAGAATCTACTTTTCCTGAAGTGCAGATGCCTTTACCTGTACTTATTGTCCAATCTACTGAATCTTGGCGTGATGTGACCATTTCTTCTACGGTTACACCGCAACAGCATCAACGCGTTGCTGATCTTCTACAATCTTTCCCAGATGTGTTAACGGATGTACCGGGTTGCACATCTGTAATTAGTCACGATATTATTCTTAACGATGATACACCAATTCGTGTTCATCCTTATTCTGTACCTCTACATTTTCTGAGTAAGACATCTCAGGAACTCGAACAGATGATATCATTAGGTATTATTGAGACTAGTACATCTCCATTTTCTTCTCCTTTAGTCATTGTCCGGAAAAAGGACAACAACATACGTTTATGTGTTGACTATAGGAAACTTAATGCGCAGACAGTACCGGATAGCGAACCACATCCTATCCTTGACGATTTACTTCCTCGTCTATCCAATGCTACACTTTTCACTAAAATTGACTTAACCAAAGGTTATTGGCAGATTCCACTAACCGAAAGAGCCAAATACTACACAGCATTCTCAAATCCACAAGGTCTTTACCAGTGGAACGTGATGCCTTTTGGGCTAATGAATGCTCCAGCTACCTTTATTCGCATGATGCGAAAAATTTTAGCAGGTAGATCAGATATAATTACCTACATTGACTACATATGTTTGTTTAGTTCATCATTTGAGGAACATTTTTTGGGTCTTAAATCAGTTTTGGAAATATTGCGGGATAACCATTTAACCGCTAAACCAACTAAAATTAAAATAGCGTGTAATGAGATAACATTCCTGGGACACATTATTGGATCAGGACGTATCCAAACAATTCCCAGTACGGTTTCTAAAATATTAAATTTATCTGTTCCTCAAACGAAGAAACAGGTTAGGAGTCTGTTAGGTTTGATCCAATACTATAGCAGATTTGTACCTCACCTATCATCCATCACGGCTGTCCTGTCATCGTTACTAAAGAAGAACATGCCAGTAAGGATAAATTGGACAGACGAATGTGACAAAACTTTTCGCACTATCTTAAACATATTTTCATGCCCACCTGTTTTAAGATTACCAGATGCTTCTAAAAAGTTTGTTCTACGTACAGATGCGAGTAATTACGGACTCGGGGCTTGTCTACTCCAATATCATGATGATGTCCTTCACCCTGTACTTTATATCTCACGCAAGCTGAAACCTCCGGAGACTAAATATTCGACTGTAGACCGAGAATTGCTCTCCGTAATCTGGGCAATTACCAAACTGGAAAAATTTTTGCTGGGATCTCCATTTTTGATCCAGACTGATCAGAAATCTGTAGCAGCATTACGTCGTTCAAACCATAAAAGTGCTAAACTTGCACGCTTTGCTATTACGTTGCAACCATATGATTTCGAAATACAGTCAATACCAGGAACTGAGAACGTCATAGCTGTTACGGTGTTATTTTAAATGACGGCGTCTGCTGGGGTTTACCCATGCGCAACGTTTAGGGGTCATTAATATTTATAGAATATGTCGATATTTTACGGTATAGTGAACGCGAAATATATGCGGAGATTATGACGCATTCGCGTTGGGAAGGTCACGCCGGGTGACTTGGTTACAGGGCCTTTGTTACGCTATCCGTCAAGCAAGAAGGTCGTGTCTTGTATTTCTTCCAAGGAAATAAGGCTGAGTATATAGCCTATATAATATAGGATGCTTGACTAGTCAGAAAATTTTCTTGAAATTGTAATATTCATTCAGAATCCGTAGGATGTCTGGACAACGTGTCGGCTATGACGTTTTCAGTTCCAGGTATCGACTGTATCTCGAACTCGTAGGGTTGCAACGTAATAGCAAATCGTGCAAGTTTAGCACTTTTATGGTTTGAGCGACGTAATGCTGCCACTGATTTCTGATCAGTCTGGATCAGGAATGGAGATCCCAGCAAAAACTTTTCCAACTTGGTAATTGCCCAGATTACGGAGAGCAATTCTCGGTCCACAGTGGAATATTTCGTCTCCGGAGGTTTCAGTTTGCGTGAGATATACATTACAGGGTGAAGGACATCATCATGATATTGCAGTAGACATGCCCCGAGTCCGTAATTACTCTCATCTGTACGTAGAACAAACTTTTTAGAAGCATCTGGTAATCTTAAAACAGGTGGGCATGAAAATATTTTTAAGATAGTGCGAAAAGTTTTGTCACATTCGTCGGTCCAATTTATCCTTAAAGGCATGTTCTTCTTTAGTAACGAAGACAGGACAGCCGTGATGGATGATAGGTGAGGTACAAATCTGCTATAGTATTGGATTAAACCTAACAGACTCCTAACCTGTTTCTTCGTTTGAGGAACAGATAAATTTAATATTTTAGAAACCGTACTGGGAATTGTTTGGATACGTCCCGATCCAAAAAATGTGCCCCAGGAATGTTATCTCATTACATGCTATTTGAATTTTAGTTGGTTTAGCGGTTAAATGGTTATCCCGCAATATTTCCAAAACTGATTTAAGACCCAAAAAAATGTTCCTCAAATGATGAACTAAACAAACATATGTCGTCAATATAGGTAATTATATCTGATCTACCTGCTAAAATTTTTCGCATCATGCGAATAAAGGTAGCTGGAGCATTCATTAGCCCAAAAGGCATCACGTTCCACTGGTAAAGACCTTGTGGAGTTGAGAATGCTGTGTAGTATTTGGCTCTTTCGGTTAGTGGAATCTGCCAATAACCTTTAGTTAAGTCAATTTTAGTGAATAGTGTAGCATTGGATAGACGAGGAAGTAAATCGTCAAGGATAGGATGTGGTTCGCTATCCGGTACTGTCTGCGCATTAAGTTTCCTATAGTCAACACATAAACGTATGTTGTTGTCCTTTTTCCGGACAATGACTAAGGAGAAGAAAATGGAGATGTACTAGTCTCAATAATACCTAATGATATCATCTGTTCGAGTTCCTGAGATGTCTTACTCAGAAAATGTAGAGGTACAGAATAAGGATGAACACGAATTGGTGTATCATCGTTAAGAATAATATCGTGACTAATTACGAATGTGCAACCCGGTACATCAGTTAACACATCTGGGAAAGATTGTAGAAGATCAGCAACGCGTTGATGCTGTTGCGGTGTAACCGTAGAAGAAATGGTCACATCACGCCAAGATTCAGTAGATTGGACAGTAAGTACAGGTAAAGGCATCTGCACTTCAGGAAAAGAAGATTCTTCCTCCTGTATAACAGATAGATTAGAATAATGACAAGTAGATACAGTATTGTCATCTAATTCATAAAAAATTGACTGTAAGTGTATAGGACGTGTATGAAATTGCTTGAGCATATTAATATGGAATATCTTTCTGTGTCCCTTGATATCTAAGACGTAATCAACGTCTGAAATTTTATCAGTAACCTTATAAGGACCAGTAAGGAAAAGAAATGATGAATGACTATGCTGAGTCATCAATGATATGAGACAATTGTATTACCATAGCATGTTATCTGCGTGACGCAGCATTAGGTACTAATTGTAACCGTAGACAATGATGGTTTAAGTAAGCACCAGTGTCGTGCTCGCTGGCAAATCGAGCATCTCTCTTGTTCCGAAATATAACTATAGCGTCACCATACCTTTCATTGGTAGGTGACAACAACCGTACAAACATAACGTCTGCCGTGTCATTAAAGAAATTGCTAAGTGCCTGCCATCTGGTACCTTGTGGCAGATTGCGCACTAACACGGTGCGAGAATATGCACCCTTCCCAATGTAAGTGGGATCAGTGTCACTAACGTGATAAATAGTTCTTCTATTTAATCTTTTGGATATGGTAGTCTTATGAGTTGATGTCTCATAATGATTGACATATTTATTTGTCCTAATTTTATTAGTTAAGTTCATAAGAACTTCACCATCATTACCCTTGTTCGGGACATCCCTTCTTTTCCCATTTTCAACCCTTCTATGAAGATCACTGTTCATATGATTCGCTCGCCAACATTCGTCTTCTGACTTGGCGGCATTCCCTTGAGAAAATGTATATCTGCATCGAAATGATTTTCTAATCTTCATAGGATGGGCTGGTAGTTTAGTATACATTTTTTATCCTGTAGGAGAGTCTTATCCTTCTCCTTATCGATTTCCAGAATGGTACTGAGACTGAAATTGGAGAAAACTGTGCCACATGTATTTATTTTGTTGGCCCGTAATGTAGCTGTTGCAATGACAGCGTTAGCATTGCAATAAGATTGCACATTCTTTAATTCCCATTCCTCAATTTCCTGTGGGGAACAATCCTTACTACCATGGATGCGTCCCAACATCAGATCTGCAATTGGATTCTGAAGCATGCATACCTTAACTTGTCCCGAAAAGAAAGGTGTATTAACATGGACAAGAGCTGTGGGGTAAAACTCAATAGTTCCCCCAAAAGTCATGCAACGGACATATTCCCCCGTTGCACAGCTAGGATGTACTAGCGACTGTCGCACTCCAATGGTTGTGGACCCCGAGTCTCTCAATACAGAAACTACAGAACCATTTACTATCCCTCTGTTAAAAATCAGAGAGCCTGTTCCATCATTGGCTGCAAGACCTACTTCTGGTGTAATGTGTCCGCAGTTTAGCACTGCCTCCTTTGCCTTCTGAAAAATAAGATTGCATTGTGGGCAACTATTTGCCACGTTATAATTTATAGCAAAGCATGCAGCAGAAGCAAAATGGGCTGATCACCCGTTGGCTTGTCACACCGATTACGGAAACAACGGCAGATGGATCTATTTGTTGTTGCCCTAAAGACGCCGCTAGGCGTAATGGGAAACTACAACAGAGAAAATCAATCTGCTGTTGCCCTTAAGACGCCACAAGGCGTGATGGCCTCTGACTGCTTGGTCGGTCTTAGGCTAAGGACGGAAGAAGAAGAAGAAGAATGCAGCAGAAGAATTCATTGTATTATCGTTAGGTGGAACCTGAACCTTAGGGGTGATATCATTTGTCACTGCTGCCCCGGTATTATGGTTATAATGTGAAGATCCACGAGAATGAGAACGATTACGAGAATAATTAGTTGAATTATCTCGTTGTCGTCTATTATAATTGTTATCTCGATGTCTCGAGTTATAATTATCGCTATTCTTCCAATTGTTACCATTATTATATTGATATGACCGATTATAACTTGAGTTACGAGGATTACTGTTGTGTCTTGACTGAGGTGAATAATTTATGGTTTGTTGTCTTCCTCTATTAAAGTTATTGTTAAAGTTATTCTGTCCCTTATGAAAATTAATGTCATAGTTTCCTTTGAACCTACCTCTGTCCACACTGTGTGTTCTAGGTTTGTTATGATTATGATACGCCATATTGGAGGCTACAGGAAGTGGTTCTCTTATCAACGAGCCAGAAATATTAGCATTCGGATGAGCTGTGCAGTAATTTAAAGAAATTTTTTTCTAACTCATCAATAGATTCTGGTTTTCTTTCTTGCAGATAAGCAAAGAATGGTGAGCTGACAGAAGACAACACTTTATCCCTCAATAATAAATCGACTAATTTGTCGTAAGATTTGTTGACACCTGCCAGTTCAACCCATCTGTTAAAAGTATTGCGTATGTTAGCAATAAATCCCGTAAAATCCTTATTATTATCTGGCAACAAACTTTTGAAACGTAATCTACATGCCTCTTCGTTCAAGTGGAAACGACGTAATAACAACGTCTTAATGGCCTCATAATCTGTTGCTAATGTAGGATCAATGTTTTGTGCTGCACTTGCAGGTTCGCCATCCAGAAATTCCTTAAGTTTAAGTGCCCATGCAGTTTTGTCAAGGTTATTGGCCTTACATATATCCTCAAAGCGCGCCAGCCACGCTGAAAGGTCGTCCACGTGATTTAATTTGAATGGTGGTAATTTATAAAGTAATAATTGCCCTTAAGTTCGGATGGAGAGGATGAATATCCAATTGAGCATTATCATTTAGGGCATTTGAATATAAGTTTTGCTGTTTACCAATTTTAGCGGGGGGTGGAGGGATTTTTTTCCATTTTTGCAGGAAAAGATTACCTTCGGTTTTAAATTTATTCTCTTCTTCAATCCGTCAGGATTTTTCGATCTCTTGCCACCTGTTCTTGTCTTCCTCTTTTGGAGGCAATATCTTGCTTATGCAGCACTCTGCGAATTAAGATTTTTTGCTGTTTCCAAGTTTAAGCCGTTGCAGAGTTGTCATTCCACTTCTTGCTTGCAATTTGATATTTCCTTGTCCGTTTCTGTGAATTTAGGTTGGCCATCATGGCTGCCTTCCAATCCCGTAGGATTTCATCTACTTGCCTACCTTTCAATACTTCTTCCTTCTTCCTTAGCAATAGAGGTTTTCCTTTCCTCCTCTTTTCTGCAACTTATATTTTGCAAATTCAACCAATGTTGAATGCAGAAGCCTCGATGAAGTTCTCCTTTTTTTCCAAAATCCCTTACTCAGCGGGCATGATTAAATAAAATAAGTCTAAGTTAAACATCTTGACGTTAATTTTATTTAAGTATTCACAATTACTTTAGTGTCTTAGTAATCACCCACTAGGAATCTATGTCGATAATTATAAATTACTCAACGAAATGAATAATTATTATAAGAAATTGACAATATTTCCTGCATTGTTATGTATAAGTTCCACAAATCTATAATATTTTGTAAAAAATATTATATATACCCATAAACTGGAAATAACTATCAAATAAATAGTTATTTTTGATAGTTAGTTATATGTATAAGCTGCTTGCTGAAATTTTTATATCAGAAGCGCTTAATATATAATATTTAATAATTAATGTGTATTATCCCTAAATAATTAGTTATCCTTAATTGTCACTAAGTTCTCAATATATAGTACTGGAGAAAGTGTACTAATTTATATTTAAGATATGTATTAATATGTTATAAAGTTTTAATAATGTAATTATTATATTTTATGACATAATCATGGGAGGTATAAAGTGCATTGCCCATTAGTCTAGGGACCACTACTGCAAATATGTGCAAAGTCCCTAATGATTTCCTCATCAAAGTTGATAACAAAAATTTTATCATATTCATCTACACTATTATTAATGAAGAAATTATAGCATTAAATATTAAAAATTATAGAAGGATGTAAAATGATTACAAAAAGAAACCATTTAGACTAGCCATGATGGGTTTAAACAAGGATTACGATTACACAGTATTACACATACGAGACAAGAACATTTTTCTACAATAATAAATAAATGCAGCATGTAATTAATCTTGAAGTGTGTATTATAAAACGGAAGTGAGAGATTAAGCAATGAAACTGAATAGAAAGTTCAGCTCGTGTAAGTACACCTAAATAAGTGAACGTTACACACTAGGATTCATTTGAGTTAATTTACAATTGACCGATTTAATTAAAATTTAGATCAGCTAGATTCAAGAATTAAACAAGATAGATTATTACGAATCATTGACTGTAAATTGAATAAAAATGTAAGAACTTAGT